>VWYP01013762.1:2974-28634 GCA_013400435.1 Pycnonotus jocosus | reverse complement strand
AATCTAAGGCTGCACAACAGGAGGCAGGACTCAGAGTACAGTAAATGTAAGGAGCACTTCTGCAGGTGAAGATAGGTTTGGGATAGATGCTGGAAGGATTCAGTCCAGTCCTCTTCCCACTGAAAACAGAAAATGGTGGACATATCTCCTAAACACAGTTGTTAATGGAGGTATGTTTTATCCTGTTAACAGGCAAATACAGAGGATTAATACATTTGGGAACCTTGGAGTTCCATATAACCTTTTTTTTTTTTTTTTTTAACAAAGTACTTGATAATTTAAAAAATTCCAGCTAATTTGGAAAAAATAATCCCTGGTGTTTTTCACTGAAAAAGATGAAATCTTTTTGAACAAATTGGAAACCTCCATTACATTCAATCAGGTTTCCTTTTGTGAAAAAATTGTTTTTCTCATCTGTTTGATTTTTTGTTTTTTAAAGAAAACTGTCAGAAAATTTGCAATCAATATTTATCTTCCTCTCTTGCCAAGTTTTGTCTTGTGCTTGTAATCAATGATCTGACATCCAAAATCAGTGTTATTTTTTCTTCAAATTATTCTTTTATTTAACTGCAACCCATCATGCACACATTGCTAAATCTCCTCTTCTCCTCTTCTTACCGTATGTCTACATTGTTTTCTTTCTTTCTTGCACCTTGTGACTATAAATGTATCTTTAAAGTCCCCTATCTATCATTTGTTCTGAAAACTAACTGTTTGCACATTTGGTTTCCAGATGTTGCTGCCAACAAATTATTCCCCGGTGATTTAAGCTTGAATTTTGCCCATTATTGTTTAGCTTATAGGACATATTCCTGGAACTCTGAAGAGTTTCAGCTTCAGTTTGTGTTCCTTCCCTCAGGAAAACTCAAAGCAAAATAGTAAATTTCACCCCAAAACAGACAATAAGAAAGGCTGAAATTCAACAAATGGCTTCTAAATAAACAATTAAATAAAATAATTCCCCGCGCCATTTTGTCATACTATCTAAAAGGGTTGTGACGTATAATAGAAGCCAGGTCCCCCCTAAAAGATCAGTCTTACTATAGAAGTAACACCATATCAATTACAGTCCTTTTGATACTAAAAGAAAACATTCCTGAATTGTATCATTATATGAAATGTCAAGGGGTTTTTTACACATGGCACTTTTCTACCAATAATCCTAATTTCAGAGTAGAGATCTCGCTTATTCCTTCCTGGGTAATTAAATCAGTACTAAACAACTTGTACCAGATCTCATGAAATTTCTACCTGACCCTGTCTGAAAGGAGAACATTGAAAATCTTTTTACAGGTGCTGCCCATTCCTTAGAGATATCAGTTTGGCAAAGTTCTTGCTCCATTTCTTTGGTTGTATTGTATCTCTAACATGGAATTTGCCTGTATTGAGGCAAGGCAGAAGTGGAAAGAGTGATTTAAACTGAATGTACATCTTTCTTTATCTCCTTCTCTTATTCCTGAATTGCTTTTGCATCACCCAGAAGATGTTTTGGCATTTGGTTTGGGATTTTGGTTGCTTGTTTGTATTTTTCTTTAATCAGCTCATGGACTATTACTGTGTAGTAGGAGAAGTATCTTAAGACAGAAATAAAGTGCAGTGCTCACATAGTTAATGCTATTTCAGGGATCTATGTGTAAAAATCAATTTTAGTTATTCACAACCTTTTTTCTTCTTTCCTCACTCAATTACCTTATTGACCACTTATTTATAAACTAAAAAAGACACATATTCTCCCTGTCTGTTCCACAGAGGAAACAAAAGATGGCCTTATTTAATCCTGATGTTTGTGGAATCCTACCAAGGCAAAATTTGGCTTAAATGTTCATGAAGAAAGTCATTGAATGAAAATAGATTTTACTTTGGCTTAGTTATTAATTTTATTTCACTTTATTCTTAAAATATATGTTTGCACATAATCTCACCAGATGCAGATGTCTGGTCCTGACTGTTAGAATTCATGCAAATTATTATTTCACATATGCATCATGATATTTAAAACCAATAACATTTAAAATGATTGCATAATTTTGATAAAGTCCTCACTTGGGAAAAGTAAGGATGGGAAAAGTATTTCTTTAGGTAAGACAATGAAAATAAATAGGTAAATTAAACATTTTTAAAAGTTATCTTTCCCAGAAAATAAAAGTGGCTTAGTTTCATAACTGCTAAACACCATTACCTGCTATTGAGTTCCACTGCAGAGAGTGGATTAACAGCTGTTGTCAGAAATTGTTGGTGTAATGGAATTATTTATGGTGTCATCTGTTTAGTTCTTGTGGGAAATGTTCACACAGTCTGTCAATGAAGTGCATGAATACAGCTAAAGCATGGTTTATTGACTATTCCAAATTATTTCATTTTATAGATAGTAAAACAGGAAATTTTGAAAGTGTTAGCCTTATCTGGGTTCTCCAAGTTTATTTAATGAATGTTAGAGTGCTTTTGAAATACGGCTTTCTCTTTTTCTGTCTCTCATCAGACTTCCTTGGTACCACTGCTTGGTTTGCTCAGAAGTTCACTTTTACTAAACACAACAGAACACTTTTATTACAAAGAACAGTATCTTGTAAAGATTGAGGGCGATTAAATCTAGTCCACTCATTCTCATCTGGTGCTTCAAAAAGCATTTGGGATAAAACCATTTGTGTGTTCTTATTTTTCATTTCTCTGCAGTTCTGCCATTGTCTCTCTTGGCTGGGGCTAGAAGCAGAATTGCAGAAATGCCACCAGAAAGGCTGTGCTACTGGGGAATAGATGAGGCATGTTGTTTCAGATTTAATTAGAAAAGTTTTGTACAGATTTGCTCTGTAGGCCACATTTCAACATTAAAGTTGAGGGCAGCTGATGCCATCTGCTCCATTTAATGCAAATTCAATGCAGCCCTTCGGCTCTTGGCAACTTACCAATACGGTCCTCAAATTATTTGGGCAAAGTATGACCACCCCTGCTGTACTGAGTGCCCATGTTTTCTCCCCCCTCCTGCCTAAGCAGTGATGGATTTTTTTGTGCTTCTCTGGCTGGTCATGTATGATTTTGAGGAAAAAGATAGTTTCCATCAATCAAGAAATAACACTCATCATTAGTCTTCTGGGACACATGCTGCAAACTGTTAGGACCAGCATTTCAAAGGAAGAGAATATTGTTTCTGATGTGAAGTTGACGGATGTTTCATGTACTGTGTGTGACAATGACACAAGAATTTCCAAGAGCAGAGGATCCTCCCAAACCTGTCTTAGCTGCTTTATGTGATCCAGGCTTTAAAGAACATCTATGCCTCACTTCTTAATGGGTGCCAATACTGAAAAATACAAAGAGATGCCCAGGAGAAAAAGTTGTTGTTAGAAAGTAATTATTTGTCAGGTTATCTGTCCAATTCAGAAGGGAATTGCCAGGGAGCAGGGGTCTGGCTTTCATGTGACTTAGCAGAGTACTACATAGAGCTACGGAGGTGTGGAAATTACCAATGAAATAAAAACCCAATAATCATTATTGCCTTTTCTAATTTAAGCACTATGCAACTTTATATGAACTGTCATAAAAAATACATTTGATCAGAATAGCAATTTCTAAAGTCCTTTTTAACGTATTAACATATACCAAAAGAAAATCAACAACAACAAAAAAACCCAAAACAAAACAAATCAACCAACTAACAAACAAGCTAATAAAAAATCCTAAAACAGCAAAAAACAGACAAATAATCAAACAGACAAACCAAAAAAGCACAGACATATTCTTATCAGTGTTTGGTTTTAGAGTTGCCTTAGTAGATTGAACCGATAATTTTGTTTCATAGAAGGATGTACGAGACAAAAGGTGTCCAGGTGATTTTCCTAAGGTCACTTAGGAAATTTATTATAGTCTGTGAAAATGGAAATGAGGGAACATATCCATGTGTCCCATTGCCAAGCTAATGCTCAAGCTACTGTGTATGTTCATCATGGAAATACTGTATCGAAAATATGATATTCATTCTGCCATAGGTGCAATATATCTCAAGAATAATTACACACTTGATAGTTAAGAGAACAGAAATTGAATGTATTAAAAAATATAAAGGATGGAGAAAAAGGGAGAGGAACAGAATGAGTAGAGTGCAATAATTCTGTTACCTGTGACGCTCCTTTCGATGTGCTGTCATGCCTCGAGGTCTGTATTTCTTCATGTTTGTAGAAATCCACCCAAAGCACTCTGGCAGGGGCAGAGCTGCACCAGCTATAGTTGCTGAAGGTTTCAGAAAGAGGACAATGTCAAACTGTTTATTGTGGCAAAAATCAAATGACAAATAAGAATATCAAACCCTAAATTTTTCTCTTAATCTCTTTGTTCTGTTCTGTAACAATTAAGTAAGGAATAAGGATAACAAAAGGAACATTATCTATCTATATCTTTGTTTGTTTATTTGTTTTTTGCTCTGTTTTCTTGTTTGCTTGCTGTGGATAAGGACAGCCTAGATATGTGCAAATCGTACTTTGTCAGAAGGGTAGAAAACCACTGGGCCAGGGTATCCAGAGGGGTTTGTCCTTGAAAGTTTGTATCATTCTCCTAGAAAAAGCCATCTGTGATCAAATCTAGCCAGAACAACAATCTCGCTATGAGAAGAAAGTTCAAGGAGAACCTCCAGAGGTCTGTAGTCTCTACAGTTTTGTAATATTTTCAGAGATTATTCATGGAGACCCAGCTTCCATTGGGAACTCCAAACATTGTGATGGAACTTCTGGAGTTGGAAGGCTTAGCAACTTCAAGAGTTTTCATGCAACTAAAAAATTTCCAGTTTAGGTACTTCTAAAAAATTCAGTAACAGCTCTGTTTATAATCCTTGAACACTAATAGACCATTCTGAGGCATAATTTGTATGACTTTGAGACATAATTTAAATTGCCGCTCTAAAATGAGATAAACCTTACAACAGCGGAACGCTTTTCATTCTTCAACCAGAGAGAAGTCATAAGAGGAGTAGGTCAAATAAAAATCTCTACAGTGGTGCTGCCTACACTAAATAAGAAGAAAGGCGGTCTTCACTGAAATTGATACAAATCCGTTAGTCATATGGATTTTTGCTTTTGGCAGAACAAAGATGATTTCTTAGTATACATATTAATCTTAGGTTAATATACTGGTGCTAGTTTTCTTGATTACACTGAGCTTTGGATGAGGGCCTAATTCAAAATGCTTCTCTTTGGAAAGATTGCTGAAGAAACAAGCATCATTAGGGATGATACACTAGGTGAGGGAGATGGGGAATTTAGTTGATTGTTTCAGCTGTGAGGTACCCAGAAATATAGTACGTTATGATGTTGCTCTTTCTGCTTTGATATATTGTGTTTGTCAGTGGTGCCTGCCACACTCAGATAGGCACCTCTTCTTGTTTTGCAAATGTAACTGTCTCAATAAAGATAATTAAATTAAGCCCCTGAGGTCCTATGTACCATAGTTTCTATTTCTTTCTTTCTGCTGTAGCCCATGAAGTGGATGGGGGAAGGGTACCAGATCATTACTTCGCAGTTTACATTTGGGAGGGTTGTTGCTGCATCCATGCAATGTACTGTACTCTACTTAAAAGGCTCAAATCCAAAACCTTCCAAGACTGTGGTCATCTTATGGAGTCATTAATTTGTCTGGGATACATGGGATGAGTGAAAGGCCTTTGCTTCTGGGAGATATCTGAAGGCATTTGAACTAACATTGCACCTACTTCCATCAATTCAGTCACTCCTCTTTCTGAAGGGTGAATGTGCACACTTAAAACTGTGTTTCAGGAGACAGAGTATGAATGATACTAAATAAATCAAAGCTTGTAAAAAAGAGAATATAGTTTCTGGAAAGAATTTTCTGAAACAACTTTAGCAATTTCCCCCTGGAACAATAAAAAAAGGACAATCAGGAATACACTATGTGTGTTATTTTCTTCTACATGTTAATTGCCTGTTTTACTATGAATATCTTAAATAGCCACATTGAAGCTAAATTTAAAAAAAAAATGAAAAAAAAAAAAAAAGAAGAAGAAAAAGAAAATGATGCCCTGGTTGGATGTAAGTCACCTGGGATGACCAGTATGGTAAATTTTTAATAAGAAGATGAAGCATTGAGTGATTTACTGCTAATCCCATTGTGTGAGCTGGAGGAGACTAAAGAACAAAGGTTTACCGTCCCTTTGGAGATTTGTTTCATCTCCACATCAGCCTACAATTAATGGCCATTTAGCTGTTGTTCTCCTGCTGGACATTGGTGGATTGATTCAGTAAATAAAAGTGACAGAGCAGTGTCCCATGGCAGTATAATAGAAACTGGCTGCACCTGTTATTTGCGAATCATTGCTTGCCAGGGCACTGACCTTTTCTAGTCTAGCTAAAACTAATAGGAGAAATTATGGGACTGATTAGTTAGATTTAATTATAAGAAGTTGTATGGCAGAATCTCAGTTCCTTGAAATTCATTGCAAACCACAGTACCTTGTGAATAACATCAACTCCTCCCCTTTTTCTAACTAGTCTTTACCTTGCGGTAATGAAAGGTTGGTTAGTTAACACCTATCAAAGCAAAAAGCAATGATTACCTACTCTAAGGGCTTGTTGGGAGGGAGACTACTGGTTAATGAGCAGTATGTAACATCAAAGTCTGCTCTGGCTTTCTCTTTTCTAATGAATAAAGAGGAGGGAAAGATTATACAGAAAGAAGAAAAAAAAAAAACAAGAGAAAAAACACTCAAACTCTAACCAAAAAAAATTGTGCAAACATGTGTTCTCTGCATCCCGATCCAATGAGACAGTTGCCATCAAGTAACTGATCATTTACAAATATTTAATGACAGGTTTGTCCTCTATCTCAGCTGGCGAGGATAAGAGAGGGATAGGGATAGAGAGGGTAGAGGAAGTCAGAGCAGTGTGATTCAATTTCTTTATCCCTGCTGCTATTACTAAAGATAGCAAAGAAAGAAAGCTGCAATGAGTTTTATATCTGGCCTGATGCTCTCTTTGTTTCTTGAAACAAACTGGCTACAGAGATGGATCCAAAGCTGGTCAGGAACTCAAAGGAGTGGCATGTGTTCCCAAGGAATACAGCAGGGTTTGCAAAGCAACTGCAAGATGGTGGTCAGGACTATAGGAACTGCACAGAACTGTTTTAACTGTTGAATTTGTCATCAGTGCCACAGGATTCTTTCACCACAGAGTGATTTTTTTTTCCCACACTTATTCAATATCTTGATTCAGAAACAAAACCAATAATAATAATAATAATAAACAACAAAAACACAAACAAACAAACAAACAAACAAAAGATAAACCAGCAGGCCTCCTTTCCATTCTTGAATTTTAAAAAATGTAAACCCCAGATTCTTTTTTACCCCAGCTTATGCTGGAGGAAAAGAAGGAAAAGCAAGACCCACTTAGGTGACAGGGTATCCAAAGGATGTACAGGCATGCTGTTAGCTGTTTCCCTGTGGAGCTGAGCTGCAGGAGCAAGGTAAGGACAGAAAAGCATGCTTGTTGATTAAGACAAAGGAAATGGTGACATCTCCAGTACCAGCATTTGGCTAGATATGCTCACACTGTTCTCCAAAACCAGGAGAATGCAGGTTCAAGTAGGCCAGCTGAAATGGGTGCAAAGTCTGACTGGGATGGAAAACACAGCATGAATCCTCCTATCCCCTGAGCCTCCTGGCAGGAAGCAGAGAGACAACTGAATAAAAATGTGGCTGGACTAATTTGCTGCTCAGCTCTAGCCCTTCACAGAAAGCCAGACATGTAAACATGGGGCTAACAATCCTGAAATTAAAGTGCAGTGTTCAAATGGACCTCAAACAATTTGCTTTCATTCTGTCAGCATTTCCTTCTCTGCAAATAGAAGGGAAAAGCAAGGTGGGAAAGGGGAAGAATATAAGGATGAAAGTAAAGGATTAATAAAAGCCAAACACAGCAGAGTGTGTCAGGCATCTTGAGAGGTCTCCAAACATCTGTCAGACAGTGCATATCAGACACAGTGTGTGGTGTCACTGATATTGAAAACCACGGCAGGATCAGAAGTGGTATGGATGAGGCAAAAATATTTTCCAAGGAACATGAGTAAACTGTGACTATAAGAAAAAAAAAAAGAAAAAAAAATAGTGCCATGTTTCTACCCTTGTACCTTTGGAAAAGCCATTGCTTTTGGAGAGCTTGGCCACCTTAACTTCTTGACTGACGGCTGTTGTTTAAATGCAGCGCAGAAGAGCTCTCATTTCCCTCTTGGCATCAACTGTGCTCCCATGAACCAAATGCTATGATGCATATAATTCTGGAAAAACGAAAAGTCTGGAAATCATGAAGCAATAACTCAGAATACTCTTCAAGCAAGAAAGGGGCCCCCAGTGTGAAATAGCAATTTTCACAAAGGCATCATAAGGGGCGATCTGAGTAAAGAAGGAGATAGTTTGTGAAAAGAGGAAAAACACAAAGGGAACTAGATTCAGCCAAAGTCTTGCAGCAGGAGAGTAGTCGCCCCAGAAATAAATTCCAGGTCTAAATATTTTGTTCAAAGTGCATCCAGTAAAATAATATTTCCTGGAATACTTCTCCACTACAAATTTGAGCAGATCCTCACATGAACAGTCTCAAATTCTAGTTAGTGTCTGAACCTATGGAAAAAGCTAGGGTTTCATTTGCTGAAGTTATTCTGTTAATTATAATTCAATTAACAATGAATTTTTCACTACAAATCCAGATGTTTCTTGCTAACTTGTTTTATTTTCCACATTCTGTGTTTGTCTGTAACTGCACATCTGCTCAAATATGGGACACTTGGGTTACACAACAGATTATTCAAAACCAGCTCCAAAACACAGAGAAATTACTCTACTTTTTTGTCTTCCTCAGCTGTTCCTATTACTTCTTCTTAAAAAAAAAATAATTTATTCCTCATGTTAGACATGGTGCCTCTTGGGTGAGTAAAGGCTGGCGATCTTTAATTAAATTAATCAAAGCCAGGGACAAAATCTGTGGGGAATATTGAGAAAGCCTCTAGGTTAATTAATCAGACACGGAGAAGTACTTTAGGTTCAAAACATAGCTGGTGTGCTTTCTTAAAACATGAACTGATATGAATAGAAATACTTTCAGTCCCTGTTTTTAAAGGGCAGTAAAAAAAAAATCATTTAGTTCTTCAGCAAGGTCATAAATGATTTACCCTAGTGAAGGCAAAATACTTCTAATTTTAGTCCTCACCTCTGTCAACATTATTCCTCAAGTCCACCTTCTATTTCTTAGTCTTTTATTCCCTCCCCTGCCCCCTTTTTTTCTGTCTTGTAAGTACAAATTTACCAGTCATGAAAGAAAGTAACTAACTACTCATGGAGGAAACCAGGCAAAGTGATAAAAATTGCATCTTCTTTTGTTCCTGTGCAATTACAGAAATTGCACGTTTCTGTCATTGTAAATAATCTACCATGTGCCCCAGGTCCCAGAATCAGTTATGGGTGAGTGATTAAGGCTAGAATTTCAGCTGAAGCATTTGGTAGTCTCTCTTGTAAAGAAAATATGTCCAGTAAATCCTCCTGCTTGTATACAAAAAGCATCAGAGGGGATGCCTGCTGGACTTTTACAGGACCGGGGAAGGGAATTGACAGATTTGTCAGTAGCTCCTATCTGAGTGGGTTTTGTCTCTCACCGTTGTCTCTCCATAGCCTTTTTCACTGCTGTCAATCACTCCTTCACCCCATAATGACTAACAAGATCTAACAGGTCCTGTTTTCCAACTTAGTATCTTAGAGAAATGTCCACAAATATCTTGAGTGGAACTTCATTTTTTTTTTTTGCTGTGACCATGTCCAGGTCTTGCAGGTTGCAGAAGAATGAGATAGGTCTAGCAAGGCAGTTTAGTATCACGACTCAGAAGGCTGGTCCCCTCATTTTCACAGAATTCCTATTTTATTTACATTAAATTTCTACTGTAATCTTTTCAGTTCTGTCTCCTCTATATGATGCTTTACACTTTGCATATGCCTCTTTCTTGCCCTTGATTGCTTTTTGCCCACTCATATTCATTCAAATTAGCTTTTTTTACTTCCAGCATATTTATTGCTGGTTGGCATGAATAACCCCTGGGTATAAATTAATTTATATTTGAATACTCTCAATTTCCACTCTAATTCATATGTTTCAGTTAAGCCACTGGTGTCAAAAAGGCTCTCTAGGGAAGAGTGGATGGCTCAAGGGATAGATAATATACTCTCTTGTCTTTTACCTGTGGACCACTGGTTCAACTGGACCTAGATAAAGTTGATAGTAGCTGCAAGTCCTTATTCTTCATTGGTTTTATAGACTTGAGTTTCACAGGCTGCAGTGATTTCATATCATCATGAAAACCGGGCAAAGAGAGGTTTTATATTTTCTTTTTCCCTCAAATATATTCAGTCAAAGAGAAGTTAAAGAAAAAGTTGGTTTGAATTATATTTACATACTTCCATCTAGTTGTTCCCAGGATATGTTGGCTTTGGGTTATTTTTTATGTTTATGTATTTATATTTATTATACACATATATTAAAAATTCAGTTCATTTATGTTTAATTAAGAACCAGGATGAGCTTTTGTTTATGAATCAGAGCATATTGGTGAGAGGCAAACAAGCACCGCTTCAGAGGAATTGGGCTGTCTGCTGTTCTTATTTTCAGTTTGTCACTAAAAGATTGTAGAAGTCTCAGCTGAGGTCAGGATCCCCTTAAGCAAGGTGGGGTTCATGTGCATGGTAAGAGGGAAGGTAGGTTCCAAAAGACCTTCCTGTCTGCAAAATAGGAGGGAAGAAAATGTCTCCCAACAGTATTTCCCATACTTGTGATGGATTTGGAGGGATGTGACAAGAGCGAATTGGATGCAAAGCTTCCTAAAATGGTGTCTGTCTCTTTCTGTCATTAGGGAGGGAACAGGACTCTTTTTACAGCTCAAAGCTATATATCTAGGCAAATAATGATCTAAAATCCCTACACTTATTTATTTCCTGCTGTTTCAGCCCCCTGTTTTCCCACAGCCACAAAGCCTCTGTGATTTGTTCAGTTTCCCCTGCTATTTATAACACTAGGGTCAACCAATTAGACAGCAACCAAGAGAAGGGGGAAAAAAATAAAAAAAAGAAAGAGTGGCAGAGGTGACCAATCATATGGCATAAACAGTGAATCAGGATTAGTGGACATTCATAGCCAGCAGCTTGCAAGAAATCCATAGGCTCAGAATTGTTCACACAAACTGCTCGATGAGCAAGTGCAAAGACATTAATCCATAAAGGTCACATTCCACCCTTGCAGATCCCTCAGATGGATAAAAGGAAGGAGGGGGACTAAATTAGTTGCATAAATTATTTGCGATGAATATTCCGAGAAGCTGTGGTTGTGTTTGTCACTTCCTACCCTAATGTCAATTAGTCAAGGCCAGATGTTAGCACACATTGACAACAAAACTCCCTCCAGGTCCTGAGGCAGAAAGTAATGAGTAAAGGTGGCAAATCTATGCTAAAAGGGTCTTTAATAGACTAAGGTCCAAGTTTTTACATGGATTTAGGTATCTAAATCTCTTTGGAGACCTCAACTGTGGGATTCTGCACACAATTCAGTGACTGCATCAAGAAATTCTGGCAGTTACTAGTTTTTCTCTCATTTTGCTTCTGGCAGTCTGGCTGCTCGGCAGACAAAGAATGGGTTGAAAAGACCCTGAAAATCTGAAATAAAATGAAAAAAAATTGCTGGTCAGCACTGATGCCAGGAACAGAATTGGTTCAGTGCCATCAGCAATACCTAAAACTGTCTGTAGTTTTGAAAATAGCTTATTTTTTATGATTTGCTGCAAGAAATGATTTTTAAAATTAGACCTGCATTTCTGTAGTTTCTGTGAAAAGAAAAATTGAAGAAACTTTTTCTACTGAGTTTGGAGTTTCCTGTTTCGTTGGTGGTGGTGGTTTTAGTATTGTCTTTAATTTAGAACTTTAGAGTTTCTCATAAATAAATTGGATTGCTGTTCTGAACTATATCACAAATAGATGTTCTGTGATCTTGGTTTCGGCTTATAGTATATGTTATGGGGAACATATTATAATCAGGCATCAGAGAAGATATAGTCCAGTAAGAAATCATTCTTTATATGCAGGATTGAGGACATTTGGCACTGCAATTCCCATTCCCATAAGGCACCACAGTACTGTAACCAGATGCAGTTTACTATTGAACTGACTCCAAATGAAACATTCTCATTTAATTTAACATACCAAAATTAAATATTTTGATCTGGGAATCTGGAAGCATTTTGTTTTGACTGAAAATGTCAAAACAAAACATTCCAACATATCTGAGTACTTTTTATTTTTCAACAAAAACTTTTCATGTAGAAGAAAAAGATATTTTTCCTTTTTTTGTCATTTTGGTTTTCTGTGTATTTGGGGTTTAGTTTGTTTTAGTTCAAGATAACAATATGAAAACATAAACATGGAAGTATTCAAAGAGGTTGTCTAATGCCTTGTCTTGACTACGAAAGATTGGGTATTCTAATATCATTCCCCACCAAAGGGTATATTCTCCAAATCTTCCACAGACAAAGATTTCCAAACCATCCACCGTAATCCTGGTATTTAATCAGTCTCACAATTAACTTTTCCCTCTGATTAAATATTCTTGCTGCAGTTTCACTTCTACCACCTGTTATACTGCTCCTTCATTTTACAAGAATCTTCAGTTAATCTAAAGAGGATTGTCAGTGTGGATTTATTTTTGTAGATTAAGAGACACACAACTTCAAATACGGTGGCTTCCTCTGGGATCTATGCCAAAGTCCCATGATAACCATAAGGGTTTTGTCCAGTTTGGTTGAATATAGAACCTGTTGCCTTTCAGGGTGCTGTGAAGCAGAATAGAACTACATGAGACAGGCAGATACAGCACAGAGCCTTTGGGAGTTCTCCCTGTGGGACATCAGACAGAAGCAAAGTCATCTACACTAACTTTACNGGTTTAGGTTGGATATCAGGAATGGGTTCTCCCCCAGAGGGTAGTTAGAGACTGAGGCAGGCCCCCCAGGGGATGGTNGATGGTGAAGGGTCTGGAGGTGAAGCTGTTTACAGAATGACAGAGGTCACTTGTTCAGCCTGGAGAAGAGGGGAAGCTCAGTGGAGACTGAAGGGGGAGCTCAGTGCAGTTCCAGCTTCCCTGTGAAGGAAGAGCAGGGGCAGGCACTGATCTCTGCTCTGTGTGACCAGGGACAGGACCCCAGGGAATGGGCTGAAGTTGTGTCAGGGGAGGTTTAGGTTGGATATCAGGAATGGGTTCTCCCCCAGAGGGTAGTTAGAGACTGAGGCAGGCCCCCCAGGGGATGGTTAGAGCACCAAGCCTGACAGAGTTCGAGAAGTATTTGGACAAAATTCTCAAGTACATCATAGGATTATTGGGGTGTTCTCTTCAGGACAAAGGGTTGGACTCAATAATCCTTGTGGATCTCTTCCAACTCAGAATATTCTATGATTTTATGAGTTTGTGAAAGGAAAAATGTTTTGTTTTGGTTTGGGTTTTTTTTAGGCAAGTACTGGCCTTTGGAGACCAGTAAAAAAATATCCCTTATGATCTGAAACACCCAAAAGTCGGACAAGTATATTTGGTGTTTATATACTTAGCTTATATGAAAACATCTGTGTGTAGATACCTAAATAAAGGTATTTTCATCTGCAAATTTAATTTGACCTTCAATGTCTACTTCCTTCACCAGTATTCTGTTTTCTTTTCTTTAGACTAAGAAATCACTGATTCCTTCAATGGCTGTCAGATTTTTTTCTAGACTTTGCTAAGAATTCCTTTGTCTCTGTAGTTAGCTCTATCAGCCCTTTAATTTTTGTTATTTTATTTTTATTTTGGGAAGAGTTTTTCTGAATCCCATTCTTGCTTATAATAAACCTCTCCTCTAAATTTCAGAGCTGTTGGAGTCTGTCCTAAACTCCTTTGTTCCTTTGTATCTTTTGTTGTCCTTTCTTCTCTCCTGAGGATTACACATTCATCCATTTTCTTTACCCTAAGTTCATTATATATTTCACATTCCTGAGTAGCTAGTTATTGGTTAGAGGATTCCAAGAAGGACTACCTTCTTGATTTTCCTGTCATTTCTTTGAAAAAAGAAAAATATAATTTCATAAAAAAATTAAATCATGTTGGACTACAAGGTATTTTCAGCATGTGTTTCCAACATAATGTGATGGCAACATAATACAGTCTTTTCAAAAAATTATTATATAATAATAAATTATTACTCTCTTCAATTTATTGCTAAGCATATTTCAAGATGTAAATGAAAGACAATTAAACCTTGTTGAGTTTAAACCCTGATGAACATTTTCACATGAGTATGTGCCATGGTTTGCTACAGATCAGATCAGATCCACATGACTTTGCATGGTAAATTCTGTCTTTTCATCAGAGTTGGTCCTCTTTTGCAAAGCAGATTACCTTGCTGCTATTGTTAGAGTAGACTTTGATATGTTTTTACTATGAGGTTCCACTTGTAGCAAAACCTTGCAAGAGAACAGTCAACTCTCTGTTGCCAATATTCTTCTGAGCTAGAATTTTTGGGGATCTGAATAATTTTTCCCATTTTGATACTATGCAATTCACATTCATTCTTTTAAATTTATAGATAAAACCAGCCATTTTTTCCTCTCTTTCTTTCTTTCTTTCTAAGATCAAAGCAAAATCCTTACAGAAAACCCCCAAAAGATTCATAACTGCATCACTGACTCCTGACTAAAATAATCTAAATCTCATTGTCTTTTGGGGGGAAAATCTGTCATCATATGCAACCAGAGGATCTTCCTGCCTCCAAGATTTTGTGGTCCTAACCCTCAAAATAATGACACTGACAAGTATTTTTAACACATTCCCACTGATATTAAGTAAATCCAGAAACATTTATATGCTAATAAAATCAAAATAGGTGTGATTAGTGAGTGGAGAGTGTCAAGATGGCTGTCCTTTTGCCATCAAGCCATGATAACAGCACTGAAGCTACATTAAGGCTCTGCATATTGCATAAACCAGGAAAGGTTATAGGACATGACAGACTCAGATAATAGTAAACCCTGAGAAATCATACCCTGCCTATTACATATTTATTATGCATTACAAATTGTAAATATTTTAAAAATAAAAGTACTCAAAGATACAGTGTGGGTAAATTCTTAATGCTTAATGAAATTATTCATGATATACAAAAAGCAACCTAACTCAACAAATAAGATGAAGGTTAATGCATGCGGATGAATATAAAAGAGAACCCAGCCCTGACGACTAATATGCTGTGTCCTTCCCCTGGTTGATCCCAGAGTGAAATTAATGCAACCTCATTTTCATCATTAAGAGCCATCCTTAGAGCTGAGGTGCAGAAGACCAGATAGGAAGCACAGAGCAAAATCCAGACACTTTCTTTCCTTCAATACCTCAGAAGCTTTCACAGCTGAGTGGTTATAAATATATATATAATCTACCTTGTATTTATCTTTCCCATCTACATCTTTAATTCATGCTTTCCCAGTCTTTTGCTTTATCCACTTTCTAACTCAAAAGGTCAGTCACAGTTTGGAAAAGCCTGAGATATGTAATGCTAGTTGAAAATAATAGGAAGTTCAAAAAGAGGTAAACAGAAGGAACAGGTATAATAGGCCCACAGAGGATTCCTTTTTCTTTAAAGGATTTCTGATGTTCTTATAATGATCGTAGATCACAGTGCATCATGTCTACAATTTCACTTCCCTTTCATTTGTAGCTGGCTGCAGAGTGAAAATGAGTCTGGAGCCATTTGCGGGTATTATGGGTTCTCCAGCACTTTCGTCTGCCCATAGATGTCAGCCTGTGCCCTGACCACATAGTAGAAGTCTTATTTACCTTCTGTCCTTTCCTGAATTATTTCAGCTGTTTGCCTGGGTGTTTTACGCATAATCATTCCCTGAGTTAAGGGATGGGATAGCACAGCTAAGTGTTAAACATGATGCCCCCTGACACTCTGGAAAAAATGCCAAATGTGTTAGTGCAGAAAATGGGAAGGGAATATTGCAACACCCTCCTTAGTCTCACAAACTTGAAGGAAAACCACTGCTCTGGGAACTACAGCTCTCCACTGTTAATCTCTCTCACTTAATGACTACTTGCAGCAACATTCTTCCTCAGTAATGCCTCACAAAGGCTATTTAGTTCTGCCTCATCACACCTCTGTTTCCTAAATCCCATTATTTGCAACTAGAAAGACAGAGGTTTGATCCATGTAGTCCTCTGTCTCTTGAGAACAGATCTTTGGAGTCAGGGGCACTGCTCTCCCACAGCACTCTCTGCTGGGAAGCTGCTCTCCCTCCTGGGATTCAGTGTCAGTTGCCATGGGCTATCCAGGGCTGCACATCTGCACTTCTGCCTGTGAGGCATTTATCTGTCACTTCCCACTTCTGGTGCTTTAACTGAGGTGCCTCCAGACGACTTTCCACCTTGAGGCCCCTTCTCAAGACTCAGCAGTGAAGATGTCTCCAGAACACAGTTATTCTCCTGAACTGCCACTTCTCTTCCTTCACCAACTTAAAGGATGCAAAAAGTCACTGGTCTTTAACTGAGGGACCTCACTCAATCTAATCCCTGAAGGTACATAAGGGATAAAAAGATGAGACAGAGCACTTTGAGTACCAACTCCTGAAGGAACAGCACTGACCACCTCTGCATTATACAACAGTGTGGAAAGATGAAGCCATGGAGACTGGTTTGAGACCTGAAATATTTTCACACGTTACAGGGATGTAGGGTGGTGTGTGTGAATCTTCACAATGTGTAATCCATTATTCTAGCTATCTATTCCTTAAGTTTAGCTTCATAACATAAAGGAAAAGTTTCTTGCTTTTGTTTTCTGAAATCTTCTTCAATAACTTTTTAATAAAGTAAAAGAAAAGACAGATTTTCTAGTGCATCTGGAAAAGTAAGAAATTGGGGTTTCTGCATATCCTTGAGGGATCAATTTTATAAGTGAGAATAACTCCCAGGGGATGTTTGTCTCTGTGTAATAATTTTGTAATAAATATTTTTTGTCCTGTGCTTATCCCACCTAACCAAATCAAAGGGACCCAACTCATCTACTTGTGTCCTGAACACAGGAAACCACAGAGTAAATCTGGACAAGAACAGCAAAAACATAACAAAATGAAGATGGTTATTTTATTTTATTTCTGTTTTTTCTTGTAACACCAACTTTCTACAAATTTCTGGTGCAAAAAAAATTTCCTGCCAGCCCTCCTTGGAGGACCTTTCCTGTTCTCCAGGAATAATCACTGGGACAGAAGAGTANTCTCTCCTCTCAAATCAGAAACTTAGCCTTATTTAATTAAGTTGTAAAGGTTTTCCTTGTAAATAATCACTTTATCATAATTTCCTGAAACTATCTAATGGGAGTTGGATGTAAATCAGTGCATTTATCATACTTCCTACTGTCAGTGTCATCGCATCCTGAACCTCTGGATCTTTCTGAGTAATTGATACATCCTTGCCTTCTGTAACTCCTTCTCTCCCTCTCTTTCTTTTCTTTGCACCTCCCTCCTCACCACCTTGGGCTGGGAAAAGCAATGCTGACATTCTGAAGAACAGTTTCAGCAGTGGAAGGGCATTAAAACTAAAAAAATACTGTTGGAAATAGTGCACAGAAAAAAAAATTAAAATGCAAAAACAAACTAAAAACCAACGGGTAATTTAGGAACTGAAAACAGTGGCATAAGGTGCAGAATAATGGAATATGTAAAAGAAATTATGATGATGCCTAGTTGACAGATTGTTGTCATTCAACTCTCAGGGGCTTTGTCACAACCTTCCAGTAGGGATGCAGTCTTGAACATCTGGCCAGCAACTGGTGCAGAACCTCCAGGCCCTGTGACTGTGAGGAAGGAGCAGGAGGCCCAGAGAGGGGGGTAGAGACCCCTGTTCTGCCTCCAGCCTCCACTATCACTAATTCCTGTGATTCCTTTGGAGGACCATAAGTGTTGAGACAGGCGTATTCCTTCCAGGGGAAAAAAATGAATTAGATTAAATCGGCCTTAAAAAATCTTCTACCAGAGTTTTAACATTCAGAGGTGGTTTTGGCTTCTTTTCACCATGGCACTTCAAGATTCCCTGTAAATCTCAAAGAGAGAAATGGAGGTTTGGGTGGACATGTTTGCAAGACAGTTATATTTCACTGTTTGTTGTTTCATCAACCCTCAAGTAATCACGCAATTTAAAATACAGTTTCTTCCTGAACATATGCACCCCTTCATAGGGATAGCAAGACTCATCTGGAGCACAATAGAAACAAAAATAGGAACACACTAGAAAAAAAAACAACAAACAAACAAAACAAAACAAACAAACAAAAAACCCCTCACCACACAACAACCCCCCCCAAAAAAAATCCCAAAAAACAAAAAAACCCCACCCTGTCAGTCCAAGTATATTTTCATTTGCAAAAAAGAAATTGCAGTGAATAAGCACAGCTAGCCCAGCTGAAAGAGGTGAGATGACCCCCTGAGGTGACATTTCAAAAGTGAGTAATTACTGATCCAGCCAAACCCTATGATTCTGTGGTGCAAAGAGTACAGTGGTTTTCTTTTGTTTGATTTTTTCCCCCACATGATTTAAAAGGAAATTTTCTCTGATAAAAAATGAAAGTTTCTAAAACTTTTGTGGAATAAAATTCAAAAGAATAAAATCTCAACTTTAAAATAGCAGTTTGGGAGTTCGAAAATATTACTTTTTAAAAAGAGACATTGCAGAGAGATAAATAGGGCTATTCCTGTTGGTTAGGTTACATAAAAGTTTAGAATGTTTTCTGGTTTATCACAAATGACTCAGAGCCAATCTGGTAGGAAATATTTTCAGAATTTTCTCTTTGGCTTGGAATTTCATACTGGTTTCAAGATACCTTCCATATAAAATTTTAATTAAAACTTGTTTGTGTTTTTGTGAAAATATGTGTATATTTTGTGTGTGTTCTCACACAAGCATTTTGCCAATTAAAACATTTAGATTTTTGGTAATCAAAAGTGCAAATATATCTGATATATCATGCTGCTTCTTTGAACTTTTATTTTATAATAGCTCTTATACCCACAAAAGATTTACACCTCTATGAAATGAGAATGATGAATTAACTATGTTATTATAGCTTGGAGCAAAAAGTACATGTCTAAACACTGGATTTTTATGAAGAGATGCAAGGGCAGTTTTCAAAACTCATGTATGACTTTCTACCTGGCCAATGCTTCAGCTCTCATTCCCTGGGTGAAGAGATTTCCCTGTCTTCATAAACTGAGACCTGTAAAATTGCAACAGTTGTTTTCAATCAAAAAATATTAAGATGGGTGATGGAATTGCTGGGTGAATTTTATAGGTTTTGTTCAACAGAAAGAGCTTAAAATTAGACTGTAATTGTTCCTTCTAGCCTTACAAATCCATAAATATTTCTATTGAATTAATAATGATGATGGGCTGATTTCTGCTGATCTTATCTCTGCTGCTACTTGTGCTTTTATGTCCTTAACTGAATAATGTGAGCAGAGCCAGGCTCGATAGCTTAACATTATGACAGTAATCACTAAACTATATAAATGTCTGTCATGGGTTTTAAAATTGTTGCATCAGGTAATTATTAGTTGCCTTGATCTTAACAGCTATGGGAAAATGTTTAATTGCATTACATTACATTTTATTTATTTAAACAGTGCCTTTGTTTGATCCAAAGCACCAGGGAAGGATGAGAGAACATCATAAATTAATACTATCTGGCAGGCCAGAAGTGTGTTCTTATCTATTCTGTAACACATCCATCTAAAGGGAACCAAAAAGCAGGAGCTAGAAATATGACACAATCCAATATTACAGGTAGAAAATGTTGTGAGACTTATTATTAAATCTATTAGATGATACATTTCTTTGGAAAGAACTATATGAAAGGATTGATGGGTGGATTAATTTATCTACTCATCCACCAGCCTTTGACAGTTGACAGTGCCTCTGTCCTCGATTTGTAGTGGGAACGAGGTGGTACCTAGCTGAGAGTGCAATTACTGTTTAGTCTTTCTCTTGAAAGCAGGACTTCTAGCTACAAGTGAAGTACTAAATCCCAGGTTCAGACAATCAAGTCCCTCTGGAAATCTGTGTCAGAGTATCCGGCCTGGTAATTTGCTGAACAACTAAAGCTTTTGGGGTTTTTTCCTTTTTTTCCTGTACTCTTTTGAAGATTATGGTTTTGGTTAAGGAAAACAAGAAGTAATAATGTCAGCAGGGACTCAACCAGCAATAAGAAGACTTGATCTTCCTATGTATCCACCATCCTTTTTTTATGAAACTAATCAAGAAACTTTATTAGTGCATACTGCACTTTTTTCTCCTACCTTTTTTGTCCCCCACTGAGCTTAGGATAATTGAATTTTTATACCTAGCTCTTTAACAGTGTGGGATTCGGACTGTGTGATCTGAAGACTTCTTTATGATTAATTTAGCCACAAACTAAACAAAAAAGTAAATTCAAAGTATTGTGGACATAAAGACCTATTCATAACACACATTTGTGTGCATTCTGTGCTTTCAAAACCTGAAATCTGCAATCAGATGGACTTTATGGGTCTTTCTGATGAACATGTTAGTGTGAGGTGATGTTACCTCTGATATTCTCACCTTTCCTCTTTAAAAGTTATGTCTAAATAAGGCTGGCAGAAAACTAATAAAAATTAATAGCTGCTTAGAATTTCTATAACTACTAGGTATTTTTCTTATTGTAGGAAGTTTTGCTTGACTAGGCTGATCATACAATGAAAGACATTTCTTGTAAAATCCTTTTGGTCTTTTAATTTCACATTTGTAAATCTCATTTGGTTCCTCACTTGGGTACCTCAGTTGTCCTCTTTTTAATTAGAAGGAATAAGTTCAGGTGTTAAAGTCTACTTTGAAAATGCAGGAAAAGGGTAAGAAATAGCAGGTACTATGCACCAGTTCTCAGGCAATACCCAATTCTCAGTTGGCCTTATGATCCATTTCAGAACAAGAAATCTTATTTTCACTTTCCCTTAATACAACTCACTCAATTCCGCATTGATTTATTATGCTTCTGTGCTATAAATCTTATTAGCTCTGTGTGCATGTTTCTTTTACAAATACAACAGTGCCAGAAGTTTGTCCTCATCATACTCAGACACTGTGTGAGCTTAATGGAAAAAGATGGCATGAAAATGAAGCAGACTGAAAAAAGATGTGGAACTCAAAATTATTAAATTTTACAAGAATAAAGATCTAAACTGAAATGTAGTTGCACCTATTTTTTCTTTTTCTTTTTTTTTTTTCTTTTTCTCTTTCCTTTTTTTTATTTTTTTTTTTTTTTAGTGTTTTGGGACTTTGCTAAAAGGGTGTTATGGACTCATCTTTTATATTCCAGATTAATTTAGAATTGATGTAGATGAGATAAATCTTTACCTTTTACCTGATCTAAAATGCATCTGATATTTTATTACTGTGATAGGGCTGTCTAAAGTCAGAAAGAAATAGCTGAGATGAGATGGCACTGACTAAACCACACAAAACCTAGGCATGTAAACATCTTGCATGCATTTGTGGGTTCTCTCTGCTTTATTTCAGGGCAGATACAGCTGTAAATGTAAAGCAGAGAAGCTGAATCTTCACCAAGACTTCCAAGAGTAAAACCTTTGCGAATAAAATTTGTATTATTTCTCTTGCCTATTCCTGGTTATTTCCACACTATAGACTCAAAATCAGCACCTAAGAACAAAGACCTCACTTTCCTTATTTCTTGCACTAAGGAAATTGGAACACCCTGGGAGCTAAGAAGACAAGACCTGCCTTAGAGCAATTCTAGCTGAGGACCGGAAATCAAGACTGTTTCTCTCAGCCTGATGTCATTTTCCTTCACACTTCCTGAACAAAGCTGAAGACTCTGTGAATCACAGCACCCCACAGTTCTCTCTTACAGGTATGATGGTAGAGACACGGTCTATTCCCTGATTATCTTAACATGACTTTTGAGTCAGGTGTCTCAAAGATCAGTTCAGGTACAGCTTTCTGAGGCTGTTCTGAGAAGCTGCAAGGCTGTCCCATTTGAAAAGTTACTAAATTTACCAAATTCCTGGCTGTGACAAGTTTTCTGGCCTGACTTATTATGGCTGACTTCCCCGGGGAACACCTTCCATGACCTACCTACAAGGATTTGCTGGCACCTTAGTGCAATTGCCACTTTCTCCTTCAGATCCTTCTTGTTGTATGGATCATTACTGAAATAACCCACATCCTCCTTTGTCCAAGGTCCATGAGATCTTCTTTGCAGTCCTTGGCTACGACATGGATCCTACTAAGGGGTTGTAGGTAATATTGATTTCATTTCTCCTAAATCAGTCTTCAAACCACTCTGGTTATCTTTACAATGCTGTATCAGAAACCTTCTCTCACCTTGAAACAGCCATGCAGTTTCCTGCTTCCCACTTCTGAAAAAAGTTTTATAACATCATTTAAACTCAAAAGGGTTTTGTTCACAGAAACATCAGAAATTGTACAATGCTAAATCAAGGGAACCACAGAAACACCAAAATCAAACTTAGCTTAGAGGTATTTGAATTAAAAACATCTTGAAATCACAAGGTCTTAACAATTATAACTCTTCTTTCTTCCTCAGATGAGTTCAGTATTGACCTCTGTCACAAGCAATTGGTGCAACACAAGAGTGGATGGGCCACTGATCAGTATTGTTACACCAGTTCTTAATTATTTAATGTTCTGGTACAGATTTTTGCAACAACATTGAAGCTTAATCTAATTTTTGGAAGGAGAAGATGTCAGGCTGCCTTTTCCATCAGCTCACATAGTCTATTTAGTTTTTCTAGGTTGTTTGGAAGCTTGATGGGGTTTAATTGAAAATGTCAGAAGGGAACATTTTAATTTGACTGCATTTGATATTGTGGCTAATGCATCTGGCAATTCATTGTAATTCAAAGCACTCTTCACACTCCACAACTGGCATTGCTATTATTTTAAAAGGTGAGAACTTTCATTGTTAATCTACATGGGGTGCTTAGAGTAGTTTATACTCTGCTAATTTTTTCTGTTTGCTTTTGTTTTTGTTTTTGTTCTACATTTCTACAAGGGCAACATCCAAAGTGTATTTTCTGGCCTAATAAAGTTCCTACCTCTATCTTCAGGTTCCAAAAGATCACCAAATATATTAGATTTCTAGACAGGCTTAATTTTTTGTTGTTGAGCTGAAAAGAGAGAGAAAACCAAACCAAACAACCAAAAAACCCCCAGCAAAAACACAAACACAAACATACACACACACAACCCCCTCCCCACAACCAAACAAAACCACACAAAACATTATATGATAGGATCAGTAAATATAACCCTTTATTAGAAAGTTCACACAGGGTATGAAAAAGTAAAGGTTAAATCCCAGTTTCCAGTTCTCATTTAGACAGTTGTATAAAGATATGCCACAAGAGACTGAAAGAA
Organism: Pycnonotus jocosus; assembly: GCA_013400435.1. Taxonomy (NCBI): domain Eukaryota; kingdom Metazoa; phylum Chordata; class Aves; order Passeriformes; family Pycnonotidae; genus Pycnonotus; species Pycnonotus jocosus. The sequence goes on along the minus strand of VWYP01013762.1, from coordinate 5,133 downwards.
TAGTAACATAGATGTCATAATTCCTTTATGTTTAGAGAACTCCTGAAATAGTAGTTCATGCTCCATGTATAGTTTTCATAAGTGTTCCCTGTTTTCACATGAACATTGGGGATCCCAACTGTCAGATATAACAGAGCACAATGAACCTGCCTAAAAACCTACACTTGTGTGTATTATAGGATTTATTTTGATACAGGAGACATATCCTAAAAATAAATATTTGGTCAAGTCTCTGGAAAGATTTTGCTCCAGTTCAAGTCCTTCTATACTTTTAATTTTAATTTATTGTTCCCAGACTCAGAGCCTGGAACTGTAGCAGCTCTAGTCCTTGCAGTGGCAACCATCTTTTTTCTATCCCCTCTCACACGAATGCAATCAGATTCTTTTTACATAGATCTAGCAAACTTATAACACAGAACCAAGAAGGGGTTATGTTTTCCCCTGGGAAGCATTCTGCCCTTGACAATTTTGACCCTCCTTATTGTATTTCAGGAAAATGCCTCTCTTTTTTGAGAATCCTAAAGAGGATTATTTATGAATTGCCACAATCAGTAGCTTGGGATTTCCAGATAAAGATGATTTTGTGCCTACCTATTTTTTGGGCAGCTTGAAACATGCAAGGCTTTTTACTAGAGAAAATATGTAATGTAAGGAGATTAGGCAAATATGAAGTTCACTGAAAGTGGAGGTAAATCATAGCATCAGTTCTCTGTTTATTCAGCTGAGTATTAGTAGCTGAAGTGTACATTGATATGAAGTCACTTTCATTTAAAACATTTGCAACACATTGGCATTAGCTAGCAAGACTTAATTTTTTTTTAAAAAGGAGAAAGAAGGATCACCCAGAGTGACTAATCTTTTGAAATGTTTGACCTATTTTCTTATCTTATAGCTGTGTTTAGCCTAATGTTGAAACACGAAGTCTGCACCATTGAGTTGTAACTACTCTGTAATTCAGTTTCCCTGAACAACTTAGTATCTACTTGAAACATTAAAAATTTGATGAAAAGAGGGAGACTCCAAAGAGTCTTGTTCAGTGGCTGGATTCATGGTCCAGTTTTCTCTGTCCTCAGTGGAGGCAGAGACCTGTTTCCCTCAGTATTTCAGCCACTCAGTCATGGAATCCTGGAATGGTTTGGGTTGGAAAGGACCTTAAAGATCACCTGGTTCCAAACATCTGCCAGGGACATCTTCCATTAGAAACTGTTTTTCATGTATTTCCTCATTCTCTATATTAACAAACTGTTGAGTGCTGCTCATCATTCCTAAACTGTTCTGATAAGTGTTAAATTTTTTAGCAAATCTTGAATGCAAAACAAGGTTGAGTTTCTATCAAAACACACACATCTTTTATGGATATTGTCAAAAAAACCTTTTTTCTCCTCATGATCCATAAATCCCAATGTAGCTCTACCAGCAAAGGTCAAGGGTCCCATAACATTTGTTATATGACATTAATCTTGATGTCTTTATCACTAAGGACAAGAGTACAAGATTTGAGTCTATATCCACAGTGAGATTCCCTTAAACCTTGGAGGGGGAGAGATGTTATATAGGAAGTTAAGGGCGTTTTGGATGACACTAAAAAAAAATATTCTAGTTTATTCAGTGAGTTGGGGTATTTCAAAATAAGTGTTATTCTTCCACATCTTCAGTAAATCTAAAGGGAAATTCAAACTTATTTAAAATATTCCGTTCAATCCAGTACAGAACATGAGTCTACTACATTTTTACTATTATTAATAGAAGTGATAGCAAGTGAGCTTTAATGAAGTAACAAGAGATTATTAAAAACATTTTTATAACTAACACATTTAAAAGCTTTTTTTCTTATCTTTTTAAAAATCAAGGATCTTTCAAAATCTACACAAACACATAAAGTATTTCTGTTGGTTTAACTTTATTAAACAGCAAAACCAAAGAAAAGAATAAACCTTGTAACCAGATAAAATCCATACCATTATTCCTGTAAATTAAATACTTTTCTCTATTAAATTTTGCAATACAAACTAATTTTCATTGATGGATATGTGTTATTATGTGAAAATATCAAGTTAATTTGTATTAAGTCTTTCCACTGTGACACAAAATTTCTAGCAGTATGTACCCTAGCATTCCTAGAAATAACATATAGAGAGTACAATGAGCACAAAAATATT
>VWYP01013761.1:13199-37228 GCA_013400435.1 Pycnonotus jocosus | reverse complement strand
ATGGGATGGGATGAGATCCATGGGATGGGTTAATGGGATGGGATAATGGGATGGGATGGGATAATGGAATGGGATGAGATGGGATAATGGGATGGGATGGGATGTGCATAGAGATGGGGATAGAGATGAGGTTGGGGTGGAGATGGGACAGGGAAGGGGATGGAGATGGAATGGGATGGGATAATGGGATGGGATGGGATGGGATGGGACGGGATGGAGCTGGCAGCGAGGAGTGGGGCGTGCACCTGTGGAGGAGACGGGGAGGTTTGTTGGGATGAGGGTCTGGGGGAGATTTGGGCTTCTCAACTTCATGGAGGGGTTTGGGGGGTTTCATTGGAAGTGAGATTGGGAGTTTTAATCTCCATGGTGGTTTGTAAATTGATTTTGGATTCCCACTCACATGAATAAGGATTTAGGATTTCTGTTTGGATGCAGACTTGGGAATCTCTCTGGGATTCCTACCTGCTTGGCAAAAATGTGTGGGGTTTTGGAGCATTTGGAGCTGGATTTGGGATTTTAATCTGGTTGGTGGTTTGGGGTTTGATTTCAGATTAACATCCAGGTATGGGTTACTTGAGGATTTTCATCCAGACTGGGTTCATTTTGGGATTCTCAGAAGGGCTGGGGGTTTATTTGGAGTTTTCATCTGGAGATGGGAGTAATTTGGGATCACCTTCTGCATACACAGCACACACACACTGACCCCTCCTCTTCCCCCAGAGAATGTACATTTTCACAGGATGTTTTCTGGGAAAGGCTTACACCTGTTTGAGAATGTCTCAAAGGAAACCATTCTCTCAAAGCATGAAAGACAAAATTATGATCAAATCTTGGCACTGTTTTGTGTTGAGGCACTGAAAGTTGTTTAGTGGTGTTCGGGCAAGGAGTGCTTGCTGCACCTGGGAGGAGACTGAAAATAAGATCAGGGCTTTGCACTGAATCCTCCTCTTGGCTCTGCTGGATCCAGCTAAACCAGGAACCTTCCCAGCCTGGACCCAGAGGTGGTAAAAATAACCTTCACTCCAAAAAGGACTTTTCAAATACAGTTTTCTTGATGCCTTCAGTTAAAGGTGGATTTTATTCTTGTTGCAAGGCCACCTTCAGAAGATGAGGACATGCTTGGGTTTGCTGGCTCAGCCCTCCCTGCATTGCATGTTGTCCCCAGAAAAGGTTTCTCATCCTAATTTAACTTCTGGGTCAGTGTAGAGAGATTTTCCAGGTGCCTCAGCCCAGCCTCATCTCTTCTTTCTACAACTGTGCACTACATAGCACCCAAAAGCTGTGAAACTCGAGCTGCAATAAATGAATTAATATGTTGGTACACATTATTAATCCTGCCAGTATCAGAGAGGCAGTTCCTTCTCTCCCTGAGAAGTATTTTTAATCAGAGATGTCATTCACACTCTCCCAATTTTTGGTGTTAACTGCCAAGACAAGACAGCCCAGGGAAAAGCCTGGGCTGCTTCAGTAGAACGGAAACCCTGGGATAGGGAGGAGGGAGGTGATGCTGAGCTCCTCAAACTCTCTGTTTATGGCACCAGTGCCCATAAAACACTGCAAAAATATCCTGTGGCCCATTGCCTGGGAGATGGGGGTTCCCCCAAGGTCTGTTGGGTCTCCTTTCTTACTGAGGGCTGTGGGAATAACAGATAAGAACAGAGCTCCCTTGGCAGCAACCTAAGGAGAACAGAACAGTCTGAAATCCACATAAAAGTCAGGCTGGATTTGGGTTTATTGTGTGATGTTTGTAGCTAGTGAGAGTTAGGAGAAGAATTCTGTCTGGTTGGTCCCATCAGCGGATCTGGGCTGTGCTGATCATCTGGCCTTGGGCAAGCAGGAGGGAGCCTCACCCCCTGAGCATCCAAGCCCTTCTAGATTGCTGATTTGGGATGTAGCTTTTCTCTTAATTATCACAGAGGGCACCCTGGCACTTACACAGGGAGCTTTGTGAGTTCTCAACAGATTTGTTGGACATAGCTCTCTTCTGTTTCCTCAAACCTTGGCTGCTGGTAGCTAACACAGGGGCTGGAACAACAGGATGGCCTCCACTTCTTGGAAAAAGGGATTCATCCAGAAACATGGAGCTAAGCCTCCTTTTCCAGGAGGGCAGCAGGAAGGTCTCCCATTATTCCTGCTGCTTTGCAGGGTACAGGCACCTTCCCACCCGTGCTGGCTTCAAATCTGCCTCTGCTGCAAAGGGATAATTACTGAAGGTGTCAGATCAAGGCTATGAATCATGAGCAGCTGATGGCAAAAAGAAAGAGAAATATCCTTTCTTAGGATATTGCATGATAATAGCATGACTGCTTCAAAAGCTGGGTGTCTGATAGAGTACATTCCAACCATCAGCTGGGGGAAAGGTCAGGAAAAAATCTTAATTTGGGAAACTGGGCCTTCTCTGGGGGTGTCAAAAAGGCCTTGGGGTTTTTCAGAAAGAGGGAAACAGTCTTTGACATGCCAAGACATGCAGCATTGCTAGCTAGGAGCTTTGTCACGAGTAGCCCAGCTCTGGAGGTTTTCCTAAATGCCAAAATCACAGGGCCAGGAAATTATGTAGAGGATTTTGCTTTCAACTCCAAACACGAATGTCTCAGAGGTGAAGGGAAAACCCTTTGGAGAATGGCCTGCACAATCTGTCTGAGAAGTGAGAGCCAAAAATAAGAATTTACTTTAAAATTTATTATTGACATTATGATTATTTAAAATCTCACGGGCTTAAGTGAGTCAAGTGTGTTTTTTTAATCCTGACGTTGATGTGGCTGCACACAAGCTCACATTTACCTGGGTCTGTGTGTTCCAGCCAAATATTTAAGTAAGGCTGTGAAGGAGCAGCCCAGGGAGTCAGTGGTTTCAAGGTATGCAAGTCAGCTGGGCTGAAACCCTCTCAGGAGGAGGAAGAGTCCACATGACACAAGATTTCCGTGTTGGGAAATTCTCAAAATGTTTTTATGATACCCCAAGGGGTACAAACACCCCATTTCTTCTGCAGTTTAGAAGAAAACTGGATAAAGGGGAAGAAAACATAAAGCAGGAGCTGCTCTTGTGCTTCACAGTGCTGGGATAAATCCCCCAAGACAGTTTTATCTTCTCTGCACCTTGTAATTCCTTCTTGGCTGCCTTCAGATTCGTCACAACATTTTGACTGACGTCTCCAGGCAGCCTGGCAATATTTACCTCTTCTCACAGAAAATGACCGAGGGAAGCCTGAGCAGCTTGAAAATCCTCGGGCTGAGATCCAGCTGGGGATCATTTAACTTGCCAGTAATCCGATTTCACTGAATGTCGTCACCTATCTCCTTGTGCGACTGGGCACAAAGTAATAACGTTTGGAATTCAAATTTGGGGTTAAGATGGGGAGGATGAAGGGCTGGGACCTCTGACGTGAGCAACAGTGTGAGCAACAGCCTGTGCACTCCTGGGTTGAAGATCTCTAGAGGCTGTTTCAAGAAGGAAAGGAAAAAAAAAAAAGACACCAAAGGCAAACTACCCTCCTTTCATCAAGAGACAAAAATACCTGAGATCTGGTGTTTGTATTTGTATTTCAGAAGATGGAGAGTCAAAAGCATCATGTGGGAGTCTGTTCCTTAGCCTGGACCTGACCCAGAAGAAGGAAACAAAATGCAGCTTGCCCCAGGAGCAGGAATTGTCTTGAGGAAGCCAAGAACAGCTCGGGATACTGCTCACAGTGCCAGCTGTCTTCTCCTGAACTCCTGCGAGTGAAGAGGCAAAAATCCTATTGGTATTAGACAAAGACTTATAAAATCCAGGTTCAGCTCTCAGTTCTGAAATAATCCCCAGATCTCAGCTGTGCTCTCATTTTGAAGACTTCTTCCACTTTTCTCTGCACTTGACCACTCAAACAGGTGCAATTTCTGATTCTCTTGGGTTTAACTTTCCAAGAGATAAATAAAGGAACCTCATTTTCAGCAAGCTGCCAGCATTCCTGCTAAGGAGCCTGCTGTAGATTTTAGCCACCCTCTTGATACAGAAATGCTTGCTCATGTTCAGTCTGAACCTCCCCTGACACAGTTTTGAACCATTCCAACATGTCCTGTCACTGGATATCAGGGAGCAGAGCTCAGCACCTCCCTCTCCACTTCCCCTCCTCAGGAAGGTGTGGAGAGCAATACAGACAATTCCTTTTCCAAGGCCACAGTGAGTGGATGTTGCTCCAAAATCCCTTGTGTTCATCCTCTCCACAAACCCCTGCAGAGGTCTGTGGGCTGTGAAGGACCGGTGAAAGACCCCTCTAAAGAAATTTGGGATGGATTGCATCATTTTCTGGACATGTACCAGCAATATTTCCCTCTGGATGGAGCAGGGAAACTCCTTGAAGTCCCAGTCTGGGTTCAGTGGGAATCTCCCAAGATGACCCTTGGGTGTAGCACACCTCCACAACCTAAATATCTTCTGCCCCTTGGGCACACACTGCTCTCCCAACACCAACTCCACATCTCTTGGGAGTGGCTTTGCCATCACCTCTTCCCTCTGACAAGGATCTGCTGCCCCCAAAAAAGCCTGGAAGTTACCAGGGCAACCTGCAAAGGTCCGGCAGCTCGGATCATTGTCTGGGGCTGCAGCAGCCCGGAGGAATTCACTATTTGTTTTAGAGATAAAAGCTGCAACTTCCACACATTCTTCCTCAATTTCACTCTCCATTAAGTGCATTGCCCTGTCATAACAAAGCTCGTTGAATTATTAGAGATGAGGGGAATTTTTCGGAGCCTGGACTGGGGAAGGGGATGGGAGGGAGTTTGTGGTTTGTCTTTGTGGATCCCCTCCACGGAGCATTGAGGATGTGTTGGGGCTTTGTGAGGGTGCCTGGGGGGCAGTGAAGGCTGGGAGTGAGAGCCAAAGGGTTGGGTTGGGTGAGGTAGCTTTGGGCAAACCCCTGGTTTTTGTCTCTCTCTCTCTGTCCTGGACTGTGTTGCTGTCCTCCTGCTTTCACTTGTGCTTTTTTTAGACATGGACAAAATTAAAGAGGAAAGAAGGGGTCAAATGAAAGCCTCATGTCCCAGAGTAGTGGTTGACCCCTCCAGTTCCTCCAGCACTATCAAAAATCCTATTTCCTCTTCCCCACTCCAGTGTCCACTGTGTGGCTGGTGCTCCCAGCTGCCTTGTGAGCAGTTTCCTCCGTGCCTGGTGCAAACCATGGGTGGCTGAGACATGAACCACCTCAAAGGCTTCCTTCCACCCCAAAACCCCTCTGGGATATCAGCATGGCAGAGTTGGTGCGAATCCTGTGTCACCCCAGCACCCCCAATCCGTGTGCTGGTGTTTATTTGTGTTAAATTGAGGTGAGAAAGGTGCTTTTGGAAAGGGGAATTCACTTCTGCAGCAGGAGCCCAAGCTAGGCCAGATGAGTCAGTTCTTGCAGTGAGATGAGGTGAACCTCACTCTTAAGTCTCATTTCTAATGCTCATGTTGGTTTAGTTTTTAAGATGTGATTTTCCCTTCCAGTTCCTCAGTTTCCCAACACAAGCTCCAAGTTACATCCTGCGTCTCAACAACATTAACGAGACGGTCATGGGCTGGGTCTGTGAAGGGTTTTGACATTTACAGAAAGAACATGCAGTGGAAATAATAAATGTTACTATTTCCATGAACTAAAGCTTTGTACAGATTAACACATTTTCTCTTTTTCTTCCATAACAGTGAGGGGTTTTCAAATTATGTGGAGCTCTCTCCTACTTAAAGACAAGGCTGAAAACAAACTGGGAGCTGACTGAAACACTGCCTCCCTTTTATTTCCCTGCTTCCATGTCTCAGTGAAGACTAACTCGAGGGACATTCTCCCAGTTAGTGGAAATGCGTCACTCTCATCAGCATTGATGGGAATTACAGAAGGATTGCAAAGTTGCAAGGTTGACAAGGATGGAACTAAATATCTCTGCAGAGACAGGAGAAATCCTGCTTGCATCAAAACCTGTGGACAAAGTACTCTTCAGGAGAGGACACTTGAAGCTCTCACCCCCTCCAATTGCAAAAGAATAGAAATAAATATCCAGGGGAAGAGGGGAAATGTGAGGTAGTAGGGGAAATCTCCATCCAGCCAGTTCCTCACCATTCCTGCAGTTCCGTGCAGATGCCCACACAAGCAGCACCCCCAGAATGATAATTTTTGTGTGGTGTTTGAAAAGAAAAGAGAGCTCAGAGCTTTCCAAGCAGTTGGGAAAGGAAAAACTATGGAGGTTTGAGATGCTGTCATCATCTCCCCTCTGCTGGTGCTGGGACTCCCAGCAAAGTGCTGACCCTGGGGAAGGTTTGAGGTGGTTTCCCTGCTGCAGTTGGGTACTGGTGAGCTCTGATGGATTCAACTTCTTCTCCGGCACTCAGATGTAGGACAGGTTAGGCAGGAGTTATTAACCCAAATCACCCCAAATGTGGAGTCACTGTTGATTCAGCTTAAGCCAAACCTGCCCAGACACTGGGAAATTGTTGCCAGGAGACCTTGTGCAAACACTTCACCTCCTTGAGATCAAGCCAGCCTGGAGGCAGAATCCCTGCAGCCTCCACCAGTAAAAAGAAATTCTCCTTTTAGCCCAGGACATTGAGATGGGATTTATTAGAGCTGAGGAATATTACTGCTCGCTCTCGTGGTTCAGATTGCTCTAAGAAAGCTCAAATGGATTCAAAAGCTGCCTTTTGCTCAGTGCTGTGCAAAGGCATGGAGAGCACTCCTGTCCCAGCACAGCATAAAGCCACATCCTCTTGGCTGTGTTAAGGATGTTAATGAGGCACCTGGGGAGCTGACATTTCGTGAAGGACAATTAGCAGCATCCACAACCCTCCACCTCGGTATTTCACATCAGACACAGACACAGCCCTGCCTCAGCTCTCTGCTACCTGCAAGAGGAGGGATTCAGCTCACAGATGGAGGGGGTGATGGCAGGGGAGTTGCTCTGTCCTAAAAATGTCAGTTTTGGCTCTCAGGCTGAGCATCCTGAAAGAGGGAGATCTGCAAGGGCACTCCGGCACTGGCACCAGCCCCTGCTCTGCAGTGTGATGGGCTGCAATTCCACCAAGATAATAAAAAGAGAAGAGTTAAAAGCCAGAATGGAGAGAAAAAAAAGAAAATTACTAAATAAATCCCCAGCAATCTGTGGTTTGTGGCCTGGTCTCCTCTCTCCAGGGTGGCCGGTGGAAAAGTTGAGTGTCAGGAGAACACTCCAGATGTGGTCTGCGTTTCACTCTGCTGAGATTAACAATAAAAGGAAATTCTGGGAAGAACAGGGGGCTGGGTTGGACCTGCTCCTGTAAGAAACATGGTGGGAAGGCCTCCTTTGTGGGGAGAGCTTTGCTGAATTTCTGGGACCAAAGGAAGTTGTCATTATATTGCTGCATCCTGTGTGTAAGAGAGAACTGAGTAGAACATCTGCAAAAAAGATGCAAAAGGGTCATACAAGGCTTTGACCTCTTTCTCCAGGTTGAACTTGATTGGTTTTCCTGCTAGCAAATGGCAAATCCACTCAGAGAAATCCTGCAATTCCTTCCCCAGCAGGCCTGCAAACAGCTAGACCTCAACACACCACCAGCAGTGACCATGCTGAAGAGATCCCATGGCTCTGAAGATGGATCAGGCTTAGGGGTTTGGGAAATCAGGCAGCAGGGCATGAAGAAGGTGTGCTTTCCATGCTTTGTCTGATGGACCTACTACAGGACCAGAGCTGGATCCCAAACCTGCCAAGAGCAGGATGGAACTGGAATCTATATTACTGATCTCAATCTACACTCTTGGTCTCTGTCTAATGTATCTTGGTCTGAATCAGAGGGAAGGCTTAGTCTCAACCCACACCCAATTAGTAAATGTTCCTTGTCCACTGTAAAGCTCCTATGGCTCCTGGGTCACCAGCAGCTGGACTTTTTCAAGTGTCTCCATTTAGGGTCTTTCCAGTCACTGGAGAGGATGGAGATGTTTTCCTCCATTGCCCTGGAAAGGATGAACAGAGAGAGATTAACATGGATGTTCACTCTTTTCTCTGGGAAATGTGAGATGAGGCACAGTCACCCCCTCACAATGCAGAAGGCAGTGCCATGCTAACTTCCTTCATACTTGGAAACATTTAGGATCCTGAGTCAGCAAGGAAAATGTGAAATTTATAATATTTCTGTATTTACAAGCCTCTGGGCAGTGAGCTCAAGCATTGGGATGAGCAGTGAGGGCAAGGTTGCCCATCCATGTGCAGCAGCCACGCTGGTGGTACCCTGGAGCACCCAGAGTGGAAGGAGCAGGATGGGCTCACGAGGGTGGATAAGGGAGATGCAGCACTGGGAAAAGTCAGGAAACCTTGGAAGAACTCCCAGCCCTTTTGTCTCCAAGATCTTGAGAATAAAATTAATTTCTACCCAGACTTAAGGAGAATGGTTAGTTGATGTTAAGGCTTCATCTGGGTCAATGCAAAGTTCTTGCTTCATAATGTGGAAAAAGCTCTCTGAAACAAAAACCTCTCTGAGCACAACTGCTGTCCCGTGAGAATCTTCCCTGCAGGAAGAGCCTCACCTCCTTCAAAGCTCCTGAATTCACAGGGTAGATGACAAACCCAGATGTTGACTCCTAATGTTGCTTTTCAAGATGCTGGATTAAAGAACAGGTTAATATTCTAACATTGTAGTTCACACACTGAATTGCAAAAAACACCCATTTTCTCCAAAAAGAGTCTGTTTGTCCTCTTCAAACTGTTTTCTCTTTCACGTGTCTGCAGGTGATGGCATTACAGAACAGCATTTAGTCCTGAACACAAACATGAGGGCAAACATGGAAAACAGGAAATATTATGGCCATTTTCTACAGATAGCAAACAAAAATGTGGTAGGACTGACCTCACCCTCAAAACTGAGTGAATGGGTTCCCAACTTAGTTGTCCTTTTCTAGGGCTGAACCTCAGATGAGTGAGAACCAGAGAGCCAAGCTGCAGTGACCAGCCCAGGCTGGGATCTCTCTTTTCCTATTTTTATGTGACATCACTGAGTTTTCCTCATCTGCTTCCCTGGCTCCTATGGCACCAGGCAGGGTGGGACTGCTCATTCTTCATGAAAAAGCACAGGATAATCACAGGAAACAGTGAGAAAGAAAATGGAAGCCTGAAACCTCCTCTGGTGCATTAGTCACGGAGAGTTTCCTCTTCAGCGTGCAGTGGGTTTGATAGGAGACATTTATTTGTCAATGAATCAGAGAGATTCTCACTACAGGGTGCTTGTGCATGTTCTGACAGTGGTAAACAGAGCAATCCAAAGCAGAGAGAGGAGTAGGGAAGGAGAGGAGCAGGAGGTGGTGAAAAGATCCCTGTTTCCCTGAGGTCACTCCTGGCAGAACACAGAGGCACAAGATGTATTCAGGAATAAATGAAGCTCTTCCTCCTTGACTATTGTCATCTCTTATTTACCAAAAGCCCCTCTCCTGGCATGGCATGTGTCCCACCACACCTCCCTGTGCTAAAGAACAGCTCTCCCTATATTTAGCATTCCCTGTGTCCCATTGTGTAGCTGCAAACTCATCCCACCGGTGCTCCCTGGGCACGCCAAGGTGGGGCTTGGTGGTTCCTGGTGCACCCTCCCTATTTTTAGCTGTCAGATGATGTGTGCCTGTGTGTCAGCTCCTCGTAATTCTTTCCAGGAAACAGATCTGGACACAGTTTATAGCTCCCCATGATGTCAAATCCTGCACATTTTACAGCGGTGCCAGCGGGGTGGAGGAGGATAGAAGGATTGGAGATGTGTCCTGTAGGTGGGCTGGGTGGGATAAGGTGAGATGATTCTCCCAGGGAAAAGCCATCCAGGCAGAGCTCTGGGGACTCAGTGAGAAGAGAAGGCTCTGGGGAGACCTTGTTATGTTCTTTCAATACTAAACTAAAATTTTTTAGCAGGGCCTGTGTTGATAAGCCAAGGGGTGATGGTTTAAACAAAAAGGGTCAATTCAGACTAGCTCTAAGGAAGAAATTTTTTACAATAAGGGTGAAAAAATACTGGCAGAGGTTGCTCAGAGAGGTGGTAGATGCCCCATTCCTGGAAACATTCAAGGTCAGGCTTGGAGGAACCCGTGGAATGTGTCCCTGATCATCACAGAGGACTTCTAAAAGTCCAAACTATTCTCTTGTTCTGTGAGTTAATGTTTGAACATCATACTATTAGGCACATTCATCTTCTCACAGGATGATGTGGGTTACAGGAAAGGCCTCCTGACAGCCACCAAAAAGCAGCAGCATTTTGGACCTCAGAAGTGAGGCCATCCTATCACTGGGGACTTTCTGGCCTCTTTTGTTGGACCCTGTCAAAAACATGGTTGAGTTGGCACACGGGCAGAATCCAATCTGATGGGACTGATCCAATTCCTGGAGAGACTCTCCTACTGTCCTTGATTGAAAGGGTGCAGTGGATTAATTAAATGTTTAAAGCTGGGGAACAAAGGACAGGAATGCGTGGCTGATTTTCCCAGAAGAGTCCTGATGCTGGTCCTGCTCTGCTCAGACTGTTCAGGGGTGATCTGGCAAAGAGGGTGAATAGTGAAACCAGCAGAGATTTATGCTACTGAGAACTCACCAGGAAAACCTGCTGAAGGACATTCTTCCTACTCTGCAGGAAGGGAGCAGGAAAAGGGACAGCCTATGTTTGATGTTGAAAAGTGAAAAAGATTGCACACGGGAAAAAAAAAAAAAGAAGCCTGAGCATACAGAGGCCCCAAATTAGCCATTCCCAGGGTGTCCTCCTTGGGTCCTTGGAAAGAATGAAATGTCATCACTGCACTCAGGTAGAGTCAAAAAGGTCAAATAGGACTTTAGAGTTTGTACAAGTAGAATATTGTTAAAAAAACCCCACGGTGGTGTGGAGCAAATCACCTGGGCTCTGACCCCTGGTGGGGTGGGTACAGCGCTGATCACCCACCTCAGGAGCATACAAAAGAGCAGGAAAAGGGAAAAGCACCAGGAACAATTGTAAGCCCTGAATGGCTTCGGTGTAAGAATAGGCTGGGTGCCCATTGTGTGCAGCAGAGAAAGGCGAGCAGGAGAGCAGCCCCTGGGTCACAGCATCCGCAGGGTGAGCAGGAGGAGGCAGGAGTGTTTGCTCCTTCCCAAAACTCCAGCAGCTGGGCAGCATCCCTCAGCCAAGCAAGGAGCCAGGAGGAGCTCAGGTGTGGCTCTTGCTGCCTTGGCACGCTGTGGAGACCAGAAGCATGAAAAAAAACTGAAAAAAATTTAGTGGAGGACAATTCCACTGTCGGCTGATGAACACGATGCTCTGGGCCACCACCCTCGTGCTGGAGCTCCTGGGGAGATCACCTGTTGCTGCAATTCTCCTTCTGCTCTCCAGGAATATTCCTCCATTCCCACTCTCCCCCTTTTATCCACCCCCGGTTATTTTGGGGGCCTGGTGGTGGCTCAGACCAGGCTTTGCTGAGCTCCAGGGGGGTGGCTGTTATTCCCTAGAGGAATGTGAGCAGCTGGGATCTGACAGTGAAAAGAAGCACTGTAGAATCGTGTCAAAAGAAGAGGCAGGGGAGCCCCATCAAACAGCAATTNGGCTGGGGGGGTCATTTAAATAGAGGAAAAACAGAAAAAAAAAAAAAAAAAAAAAAAAAAAAAGAAGAAGGGCTTGAGCCCCCAGGGATGTACACAGAAGATCTGCTTTTCTATGGGGATCAAAAGGAGTCAGGGATACCAAGTGAGATGGCAGGGAGAACCCAGAGTTCCCTAGAGAGCGATTTCTCCCCCAAAACCCCAACGAATTTGCAGGTTTTTTTTTCTTGGAAGCCTTGTAAGGAAGGGGATAAAGAGGCTCTCAGTTCTGGGAGCGCAATCCCTTCTCTGCTGGAGGGGGCAGGAGGCTTAATGCAGCCCGGCATCCCTCCCTTTCAGTTCAGCCCCCAGACACAAAGGCAGAAAAATGCCAGGAATTTCCCAGCGCCCTCCCCAGACCTGCTCCCATCTCCCTTTCCCCCCCTCGCCACCTCCTCCTCCGGCTGGGAGGGAGGAATACTAATAACAAAATAGGGATCTTTAATAGGCCCCTTGCCTGGTCACTTTGGGATTGAATGCTGAACGGGATGGACGTGACCAACCATAAGGAATGAAGCTTCTTCAAGTCCCATGTCTTGATTTTGCTGCTTTTGTTAGGGTTTTTTGGTTTTTGGGTTGTTTTATTTCTCCCCCCTTTCTACCCAGCGCTGAAAAAAATTCCTCTCGGCCCCTCGCCTCTGTTCCTTTCCCTTGGAGTCAGGCTGCGGCTCTAATCACTGCTGGGTGATTAGCATGTGAAGGGAGAGAGGAAAACAAAATCTTTATTGCTGGCTGGTGGAGCCGGAGCAGCTGTCTGCATGGATGCTGGCTCCTGTGCGATCCTCCCCACCGCCTCTGATCCCTTCCATTGTGGATGTTTTCCTGCAAGAACACCAAGGAAGGGCAGAAACCGGGATGAGGACCAAAGCCAGAGCAGGGAGGCTGAGTTTTGTGGGGAAAAAAAAATAATAAAAACACCCTCAGAATATAATTTTTGTTTTCAGCTTTGAACTTGGGCAGAGTAGTGGGGGACAGGGACATGAGTGCTGTGCCGAGGGGACGACAGCAGGCATGAAAGGATAATTTGTGGTGCCGACCTCAGAGGGAGCGGGAGGCACAACACAGAGCCCTTTGATGAGTCGAGGCTGGGGATGGAGGAGAGCTGGAGGCTGGGAAGGGAGAAAAAGCAAATGTCAGGAGTTGGGTGATGGAGGGGACAGCGGGATGGGGATTCAGCACTGTCCCCTGGGAGGGAAATCCTGGCCAGCAGAAGATGGAGGGCTGGCAGGTGGACGGAATGTTTTTTGCTCATCCTCCCCAATGCCTCGATGAACGATGGATGTGCAGAGCTCCAGGAGTCTGCAGCAGCCTGGTGCAGCAATTACAGCCCCAGGCTGGACAGGGACTCCGAAGGGACGTGCTACCGGAGTGCAAAACAGTGTCTGTTATTTGTTGGGAAGCTGTGATGGGAACGCCGGTGCCCCTGGGGCCGGTATTCCCTGTCAGCTCCAGAGCTGGCTGTGCTCAGCCCCTCCTCCCCTCGCTCCAGGTGTTTCCTCTTCTGAGCTCAATAATGAAATCTGGGAGCCCCAGCCAGTTTATATTTAGTTTCCACCACTGCTGGCAGGGGTCTGCTGGTGCCTAACAAACAGCAGCAAAACGTCACTGGTGGGTTTCCAGCGCCTAAGGCTCAGGATGGAGGCAGGAGATGGGGTTTGAGGGGTGGGAACAGTGGCAGCACACAGCTGGTCATGCCACCAGCCACTGCTCTGGACCAGCCCCCCACAGAGCCATGAGATCCAGACCAGTTTTGTTTTGGGAACTGTCTCTGGCTATGCAAACTAATCCCATATAATGTCTGGTATTCCTGACCTGTCTCTGCTCCCTTAGTGAAGAAACTCTTACCTAGTGCAGGTATCCTCCACCTTCCACGTCACTTGTTCCTTCAGCTAAGCTTTACTTTGGTCTCCTGTCCATGCCATGCCCATTTGGGGGGATTCAGCTGCCTGGTCATGGGTTTATTGCATCACCTGGGTTGTCTCTGTGAGGTGTCTGATATATCTATAAGTTTTTTATATCCCACAGAGAGGACCCTCAGGCACAGGGTGGGTTCCTGGGGTGTCCTGTGCAGGGTCAAGAGTTGGACTTGGATGGTCCTGGGGGATCTCTTCTATCTCAGGATATTCTATGACATCCTAGAGCACCTCAGCTGGTGCCAGGGCTGTGTTGAGCCCTCAGTCTCTGTTGGCTTCCATGGGAGTTTAAACACCCAGCTCAAAAGGATGGAATCACAGAATGGATCACAGAGTGGTTTGGGGTAGAAGGGAGCCTAAACATCACCCAATTCCATCCCTCTTCTAACCTTCCACTACCCCAGGCTGATTCAAACTCTATCCAACCTGGCCTTGGACACTTCCAGGGATCCAGGGGCAGCCACAGCTTTTCTGGGCAACTTGTGCCAGGGCCTCACACCCTCACAATTCCTTCTTAAGGGAACAATTCCTTCTTAATATCCAATCTAAACCTGCCCTCTGTCAGTTCAAAGACATGACCCCAAACATATTTTGTGCCATGGGCAGAATTTTAGGGCATATTTTGATTCCAGTCACAGGAAGCACTTATCTACTGGCATCCTGTAGGATATCTTGAACTCACCAGCCAGGCAGACAGAGAGGAAACTTCTGAGAAGTAGATCGTTGCATCTGCTCTTAAATCATCTCCTTGTGGTTGGGTAACTCACTGTCATTGAGGACTGTCTCTCTAGGCTTAAATTAGAAACATCACTGAAATTAATGGACACCAGACAAGGAAATCTTGATATTCCCAGAGCATTTGTGGCGCTGGAAGTCATCTTGAGTGATGGAGATGAACTATGGCAAATAAGGCTGATTTTCAAACCCTCCTGCTGAGGAAAGTTAATGTCTCTCAGTTACAGTTTTGGCATTGTGGATCCTAAACCAGAAGGCTGTTGGGTCAGGAAGCTGGCCACTGCTGATTAGATCAGAGCTGCAACGTGCTTCAAAACTAATTCAGTGAGTGTTTGGTGCAGTGAGGGTGTGATACTTGTTATTGATGTGATGTCTATTTGTTCACAGAAAGATAATTCCAGTCATGGGGGCAAAAATTCCATGTTTGGCCACATGTATCTACATAACCGTGCACTTGAACTGGACACTTATTTTAATAGAATCACAAAATCATGGAATGGCTTGAGTTGGAAACATCATCCAGTTCCACTCCCTGCCAAAAGCAGGATCTGGATCAGGTTGCTCCAAGCCCCATCCAACCTGGCTTTGGACACTTTCAGGGATGAGGCATCCAAAATTTTTCTGCACAGCCTGTTCTGGTGTCTCACCACCCTCACAGTAAAAATTTTTTTTCTTAATTTATAATCTGAACCCACTCTCTTTCAATTTGAAGCCATTCCCCCTTGTCCTGCTGCTCCACACTTTTGTAAAAGTCCCTTTCTATCTTTTTTTTCTAGGCTGCCTTCAGTTTAAGGTTCATATTCCAGTCCATCTGATAACCCAAATGGCACCATGTTTGGTTTTCATGGCCAAACAGAACATTGCATTTTGGATTCTGAACAGTTTGCAAGCAAAACTACCACCCCCAAAATTTCAGACCTGTCAAAACTCATCCAACCAACCATGAGAATTATAAACCAAAGAGTTTGGGTGGTAAATTCCATATTCCTGGCTAGGAGGAGCTGCCCAGGTTAGAGTTGAGGCAGGACTATTTGTGCAGTGGGACTGCAGGGACCATCTGACCCACTGGAGACACCTCCCTGGGCATTCATCCTCCAAAGGGAATACAGAAATCAATACAAACTGTTACAGCAGGCAGCTCCTGAACCTGCAGTGGGGAGAGTGCCCAGGAATGATTCTGAAATAACACTGGAATTGAGATATTTAATTTTGTAATAAATTCCAGCACATCAATTATCTCAGATTTTTGGGACCTTTGATTTTTCCCTTCAGCCACAGGTAACAGCTCCTGTGTCACCATCTGTCCTGCAGCCTGAGATTGCAGTGGAGTGCATTGTTTATCCCCAAGGAGCTTTCTGTGGTTTCAGGCCATCATACAATGCCAGCTGAGATGTATTTTTGGCAGGAGCGGTGACGTTTGACGGAACATCCTTCTTGACAATTTCTATAGATATTTCCATTTAAAATAAACTCTTGTTCAGCCAGGATTTTGATTATATGCTCCCATGCTCTTGAGAGTCAAAGAACATAAGGAAATGCATTGTTAAGTGAAACCTTTGTTTTAGTGGAGCTACTTGAAAAAAGTTTCAAACTAAGTGGTAGTTGTTGGAGTTTTCTTTTTTGAATAAATTGAAAAATTGTCTTTCCTAGGATAAGAATATGTGAAAATTAAAGGGACACCCTGATCACTGAGACCGGGCCTACACTTCCACAAATTCCTGTTCAAGAAATCAAAGAAAATTCACTTCATGAGAAGGAAACAAGTATACAAAGCCCTCTTTGCAAGGAGAACCTCTTGGGAGATTCAGGAGCAAGGACACAAGGCCAGATTGAGCTTTGCACACTCAATGTGGCTGTAAGGTGTGGGTCAAATGAGGAGTTTTGGGGTAGGCTGATGAAATAATAATCACAGCAGCGTGGCAAATAAAGCCAACTGAGTTCAAAATTCAGGGGAATCAAGGCATCTTGTATCCCACACATTCCCACTATTCCACACTGTGCACTGATGATTCAGGGAAACATCCAGAGGGATCCACAAAGACTTCTTTGGGTCAGAAGGTGATGGTGGGAAGTCTTGCAAGGAGCACTGTTGGTTGATGTGGAGCTGAGGAGCTCAGCTCTCCTGCTGTGGTGGGTTTGGGGCAAGGCATGTGCCCACCCCAACCCTTCTTTTTCAGTAAATTTGCAGCGGTGACATTTACTCTTCAAGAGACCAGAATCCTTCCCAATTTGGTGGACTGGAGTTGGAGAAGGACAGCAAAACTACCAGGGTGTCCCTGCCCATTGCAGGGGGCTTGGGAGGAGATAGTCTTTGATTTCCATTCCAACCCAAACCAGTCCAAGGTTCTCAGTGAAGGAAAAAAAGAGGATTTGAGGGCAAAATCTCGAGGCTGGCTGGAGGAGCTGCTGTGCTGCCCTGGCACAGGGAAGTTGACTCGGTGCCAGCAGCTGCAGGAAGCTCTGAGGGTGTGATCAGCACCACATTCCTGTGCCAAGCATTGTTGGCAAGGCCTGCAGTGACCTGGCTGTTGGCTGGAACAGACTGTGAGCCATCAGATGGAGAAAGCTGAGCCCAAAGGCCTTGGGGTTTCTTTGTGACCATCCTAAAGCATGTCCCACCTCGTTACCTCTGTGCTAATCCATGAGGCAGGGACTGGGTCTGCACTGTGTGCAAGGTGGATGCAAAAAGTGACTGAGAATCAGCTTCAGAGCAAGAATCTACATTTTTTGTTTGCAAAAAGGTAAAGCAAATAGTCACTGGTGTTGTGCTTCCTCCAGGCAAATAGCACAATGTCTCTGTGCCTCTCCTCTGCACCAGTCTAGGCAGTGAAAGGGAGAGCAGGCACCATCTTTTCACACAACCAGAGAATACTTTGGGTTGGAAGGGACCCTAAAAATCATCTTGTGGACCTTAAAGATAATCAAATAATCTTTTCCTAAATATCTGGTTATATCTTCCCCCTGTAGTGCTGCAGACTAAGCTTTTCCTTCACAAGGGGTAAACATTTTAAAGTATTCTTTCAGATTATTCTGTTTTCAAAAAGCACTGAGAGAGACTTGGCCATGATTTATTATCACTCAGGGACTGGGGACACGGGTTGGTGACACCACCATGACATTCCTTTTCTTCAGACAGATTTGCAATGTAAAATTTAAACAGATCCCTAACTTTGATCCCAGAGCTCTGGCTCAGCTGCTTTAAAATGTGTGTGGAGATAAACAGGCCAGGCACAAACTTATTTTTGGGAGCCTGGTTTTTTGTTCTGAAGCATTGCTCGAAAATCCCTTCACCTTTGCAGCTGAGTTGGGATGGGAGAATTGGTCCAGCTTTCCCCTTGGAATGCAGAGCAGACATAGAAAACAGCTTTTAAGCACTTGCACAATTCTCAGTGCATCTTCAGGGCATGAAGGGAGTCAGCTCAGGAGATTTGCTGGTCAGAAAGAAATAAGTAGAGTCAGATGAGAAATAAATTTGAAAGAAAGGAGGGTATGTGCTCTCTGGGTGTTCTGTCAGGATCTTTAGTTGGGTCCAAGGCTCATCTTCATTTTGAAGGTCCTTCCCTGGGTGCAGTTGTGTCCAAAGAGGGTCATTTACTGCAGACTGAGCAGAGGGGGATGTTCCAGGAACTTGGGAGGGATTTCTGATTTTGCTCTTGATACAGGGAATTGAAGTCTCCTGTTTTCACACATATTCACCAGAAATACCTTTCTAAATGTAGGTGACCTCCATAAGAACAGAGAAAGCATCTGGTGGCTATCAGCTGCTTCATAGAGTCAGAACAAGTGTTACATCTTCATCTGGGAGATTTTTTTTTTGGCTCAGAAGGTCTTCTCAGAAAATATAGTCAGTCAAAAATCAAAATATGGATATTAGTTGAACCAAAATGATTTTTTTTTTTTTTTTTTTTTTTTTTCTCACAAAAATAGAAAAGCAGGCAAAAATCATACCAGGTTGAGTCATCACTTTGGGTTTGTCTTCAAATGAAACATTACAAATCAGGTGGCTTTTTCTGCTTATCCCTGCAAGCTCTAAAGAAAGGTCAACTTAAATCACAGCCAGGTTGGCAATTTAACACTTCAACATTTCTGTTTGAAAATTAGTAAAAAAGTGGTTTTTTTCAACATTTCTGACTTATTTATTTATTCATTTATAGGGTTTTATTTGTATTTGACAGCATTTCTCTGGGCAGTTCGCTGGCAGACCTGTGGTACCCTCCAGCAGGACCCTTGCCAGCAGAATTCAATCTGGAGGAGGATGTTTCTTCATCATTATATTGGACCATTTTGACCTGCCAGCCCTGAGAAAAACCTATAATAAGCACATTTTTGACCCCTCTAATCCTCGCTTGGGCAACTGGAAAAAAATGAATCTGTCAGTACTCAAAGCTCAAAAAAAAAAGGGTGGGAAAAAAAGGACAAGATACATTTTTGGACATTATGGTAGCAGAATAAAAAAGGGAAGGAAACCAGACAATTAACTCTCCTGTCACTTGTGGGTGAACCCCAAAATATTGCTTTTGGAAGCAAAAAAGGGGTTTAGCTTTTCTTAGCTTTTTAATTTAGCTTATTATAAATTATAATTTATTATACATATAATATATATATAATATATAAATTATAAATTAAATAAATTTAATTTAGCCCATCCAATGGGGTTTTTGGGGATGGGGAAATGCCCAGCTGAGCAATGCCAAGCAGAAGCACACCAGGGAAGGGGATCACACCTCAGAGGTGTGAGCTGGCTCAGAGAGGTGCTCGGGGAGGCACCAAGCCCCTGTCCAGCTGATAAGGCTCACACCCCTCGCCTGGCTGAGGACTTGGTGTGCAGAGCACTCAATGTTCTTATTCCTCTTGCACTGTCAGCCTGCTGGGCTGGGAGGAATGTGATCCTCCTCCCTTTTCCCCTTTATCAGCACACCATTACTCCGTGGATTTGTAACTGTCTCGGATTTTGCCTTCGCAATCCTGACGCAAACCCCTCGGATCCACACAGTGAATTATTACTTATTTTGAGACACTTAGCCCAGCTCTCCAACAAGCTGATTCCAGTTATGGCAACAAGAGGAACATGTGTTTTTGGGGGAAAAAAAGAGCTCCAGTTCTCTCTGTGGTGACATCTCTCTGTGTTGGGAGGGTTGAACTGGCAGAGTCCCTCATGGTGTTACTCCAACCCACCTGAATCCCTCACTGCAGAGATCAGGCAGCTCAAAAGCAGTCACAGAGAAAAACCTTCAAAACTCATCAGCAAAAATGGATGTGTAGCTATGGGGCAGAGAGGATGGAATGGACTCGAGGTGCACCAGGGAAAGTTCAGGTTGGAGATTATCAAAAGTTTCTTTACTGGAAAATTGATTAAGCATTGTAACGAGGGATGTGGCAGAATCTTTGTTCAAAAAACCAAGATGTGGCAGTTTGTGATGTGGTTTGCAAGGGCATGTAATGATAGACAAGGGGGAACGGTTTTAAGCAGAAAGAAGAGATATTTCGGTGGGATATTAGGAATAAATTCTTCCCTATGAGAGTGGTGAAATGCTGAAAGTGGT
This sequence comes from Pycnonotus jocosus, assembly GCA_013400435.1. Classification (NCBI taxonomy): domain Eukaryota; kingdom Metazoa; phylum Chordata; class Aves; order Passeriformes; family Pycnonotidae; genus Pycnonotus; species Pycnonotus jocosus. The sequence continues at coordinate 17,488 of VWYP01013761.1, read as the reverse complement.
TGCCCGGAGAAGCTGGGCATTCCATCCCTGGAATGTTCAAAACTTTTTCTCCTAATGAGGACAATTCGAGGTTTTCAAGGCAGAGCTGCTGCGAATATTCCCTTTAAATCTGTACATTACATCTTCGTGCACTGCAAACAGCTTATCCGGTCACGCCAGGCACACACACACAGAGACATCCAGGATGTGGGAATCTCTCCCAGGCAGGCACCGGGCAGGAATGCCATGAGAGGGAGCTGGAGAAATCACCTGCGTGCCACGGGGCTGAGTCACCCCGGGACTGAGCCTGCTTATCGGGGAGAAATGGTACACGGTGGAACACTGTTTAAATGTGAAATCCCATCTGTGTCAGTGAAGGGGCAGAATGTAAATTACGGGCAGCAGAGGGAGGGAAGCTGGCATGCGGGAAAGGAAGGCAGAGAAACAAAAGGCAGGTTTCGGTGTGAATTGAGATCAGAGCAGCAACAAGAGAGGGCTGGATTTAAGGATTTGAGGAAGGAACAGTGGGGCAGGGGGAAAGGAAAGAGCTTGGCAGCGTGGAAAGAAGAACAGATTAAAAATGTACCTGTGTTCTAATTAGTGGTGGAGCTCAAGAGCTCCAGAAAAGGTTCCCTGAGCAAAGAGGTGCCAGCCCAACCTCCTCCAACTCACCCTGTGCAAACTCAGAGCTGGACTCTGCTTTGGGTACGAGACAAACCAGGACCCAGGACTGAGCTACACCCAAGGCAGAACCTGATCCTACAAAAACAACAAACAGGATGGGCTGCAGCAACACTCCTTCCTCCTCTCTTGCAGCCCAGCTTTGCAGGCAGCGTGTGGTTGTTGTACCACACATGAAAATTTGGATTTTAATCCTCAACCCCTTGTCCTGCAGCAGTGATGAAGAGGATGCTCTTCCTCCTGCCCCCTACTCAGCAGTATCAGACTTGTTGGTTGGGCTCTCTAATCACAGCTCTGCTGAAATCCGGCATCAGTGGGAAGGGTTAGCACTGACTGAGCCTTGTGGAACATGTGCAGAAAAACAGCTTTAGCTCCAAAACAAGCAGCTGATATCATCATCAGGTTATCCCACAGCTCTGTTCTGATGATGATGGTGACATTGCACAGAAGAGCCACCCCTAAAAGTGTCTCTCTGATTGAAAGTGCTCCAGGAAAAGGTCACAGAGGCAGCTGCTTTCTCTGTTGCAGCAAAACTGTGTAGGATGCTTTATAAGGAAATAACCAAGTGCTTTCTTAGCTTCAGCATTTACTGGAGGTTTCTCCAAACTTCCCAGATGCAGGGGTGGAAAGATGCTACTCAGTGTAGAGGAGGATTAACTCAGGAATATTGTAGGCAATTAGAAGTCCACAAGACAGTAGAGAACAAGGATATTGAGGGTGCAGCCCAGTGCCTGAATGACTTTGGCAACCCCTGGGGTTTCCTGATGGAAAAAAAGCAAACATTCCATTCAGATTCAAAGAGGAAGGTAAAAGGATCCAAGGAACTTAAATCTGGTTGATTTTTCTTCAGACCTTTGGAAAATAATGGGACAAATCCCCCTGTGAGCTGTTTACAGGCATGGGAGTTAGAAGAAAGGGGATTAGGAACATGATTTACTGAGAACAGGCTGTGTTTGGACAACTTCTTTGACTCCTGGGAGGAGCTGAAAGGCAAGAACAGCTGATGTCTCCTACCTGTACTTAAGCAGGATTTTTGACTGTATATAGATTGGAGAGATGGAGACTGGATGGGCAGGTTATGGGGCTGCAGCAGGAGATGGACTTTGCTCAGTGAAGACAAAGGTGAACAGTGAGATAGCAAGAGAAAAGTTTTTTAAAAAAAAGGCATAAAAAGAAATTCTGTCTGGTTTTAAGGTGCAATTCTTCACCATGGGCATGACTGATTATTGAAACAACTTCTGAATATCCTTAGAGAGGTTAAAAGTTGCACTAGAGATCTGGTACAGCAAAATCTAGCTTTGAAATTAACTCTGATTATAATCAGGCTGTGATTAAATGATGGGTCGTCCTCAGTACACTCTCACTTCTCAGAGGCCAGCTTTTTCTGCTCTCTACCAGGGGTATAAAAGTGGTTAAAAAACCCAACAACTATGCAAAGAATGTCATGATACAGGAGGAATCACTGGGTTCTATTTCCTTGTTCCTGAAACTTGGGAATTCCAGCAGCTTTGAAAGGCAACCTGTGCTGTACTGTGACAGTGAACACAATGTGCATAAACTCAAATATTTGCAAGGGAAGGTAAGAAAAAAAACTCCTCTAATGAAACTTTATGCCCCAAAAGGGGTTGAACTAATAAAAAATGGGGAAACTTATGAAAAAAACAAACTATAAGAAATTACAAAAATTACAAAGTTTTTATATATGATAGAGTAAATACTTTGCAGGCAACAAACTGGATGCTCAGAGGTTAAATATATATCATGTATTAAAAAGATTCTGAAAAAAACCCCTAAATCTAGATAAATAAGTAGGTAGTAAAAGACTAAAAGTGATTGAAGCAAAACAAAATCTTTAAAAAGCTCTAAATGAGAAATGAGGCGTAGGAGAAACTCAATATCTGGAAGTTTAACATAAGTCATCAATAAATTATGCCAACGAGATTTGAAGAAACGTTTTGCTAAAGGAATGAAATATCAATAAAACCTCGCTCCAATTTATTGCTACAAGAATCTGTCAGGGTATCTATGGGACTTTTTAAATGGAATAAAGGAGATGTGCAAAGAAGAGACGGTCACTGTGTGCAGCAGAAAGGTTTGATGAATTCTTCCAATCCTGTTAAAAGTGGAGCAGTTTCAGATGGTTCCTACACCAACATTTATCTTGGGGAAGAAGAGGGAGAGAGTCAATCACAGGAATGATCCCTAACGGAAGGGTTAGTAAAATAAATTATAAAAAAGCCAATGTAAAGACAGGAAACATGATTCAAGAGGGAACAGAGGTACAAAACAACTGTATTATTAATCGTGGTGTGAAGCTTGTCACTTCAATCAGACTTAGCTGCAGGGGAATATGAACCAGCAATTGTGCTGGGAATCCTTGAGAAGGGCACCATGAGGACCTGGGAAATGAATGCTGACATCTGAATTAAACTCACTGGTGAGGTCTGCAAGGAGGAGCAGCATCCACAGTCCCAGGGCTAAGTGCAACACGTTGGGGGAAAGGCAACCCTTCTTTTAGAGGAATTAATCCCCACAAATCAAACTGTTTTGAAGGGGTTTGTGAACCTGTGATAAAATCACCCAGCTGGTGTAGTGGAAATGGGGGAGTTGTCAGCGTGGTCTTTCGACAGAGCAGTCAAAAAACGAAGTTGGGGGATTAATTATTCTTGTAGATTACTAATTTATTAAAAGGTAAGAAACAAAGAATTGATTGGTTTTGATGATGGAAAACATTGCCAGGAGAGTCCTGCAGGGTTTTCCACTGGGAGCTGTGCTCTTGAACGCACTTGTAAATGATTTGGAAAAGGCTGACAATGAAAGAGTGAGGAAATTTGCTGATGACACAGAATTATTCATGGTAATTGAAACTAACATTCCCATCAGGAGTTGTAGGATCATCTCAGCACCGGGCAACAAAGAGACAGGTGAAACTGAGTGTTAGTAAATGCAAAGTAATGCACATGTGGGAAATGCAGCTCTAAATATTTATACACAGTGATGGGCTCTAGGGTAGCTATTTCCACTCAGAAAAGAGATCTTGGCATCAGAGCCCAGGGGAACTGAATGTTAGGAATTACTGGAAGGGAATAGTGAACAAAACAGAGAGTAACAGCGTGGAGCTGCTTAAATCTGCAGTGTAGCCTTGGCTTTTGTGTGGAATCATCCTGGCTTCTTTTCTAAAATCACGTTTTAGAACCATGAACAGTGGGGAAGAATGGAGAAGGTGAGTGGGAAGTGGTTACTCACTATTATTCATAACACAGGAACCAAGAATCATCCATTAAAATGACCAGGAGTTAGACTGGAAGAGAAATGAAAGGAAATACTTCATCACACATGCCTGTATTCCTGCCATTCCTTCTCTCTGAGTCACCAGGGTGGGATTCATCTGAGTGAGCTTCGAGAGTGGATTCACCCCGTCTGAACTGGGCATCTTTTGTGCCAGAGGCCACTCCTGAGCTGGGGACTGAGGCTGCACAGAGAGCCAGGACTGGTAGGAATGTGATTTACCTCACCCACCACAGAGCTTTCTGTCAGCAGAGGTTGTGTAACACCTCGTTGGCCACTGACTGTATTGTCCAGCTCCCTGTGAAAAAAAAAAAAAAAAAAAAAAAAAAAAAAAAAAAAAA
>VWYP01013761.1:0-13193 GCA_013400435.1 Pycnonotus jocosus | reverse complement strand
AAAAAAAAAAAAAAAAAAAAAAAAAAAAAAGAAAAAAGAGGAATTAGAGCAGGATTTGCTTTGGAATGGACCTTAAAGCTCATCCAGTGCCACCCCTGCCATGGGCAGGGACACCTTCCACTGTCCCAGGCTGCTCCAAACCTCATCCAACCTGGCCTTGGACACTTCCAGAGATCCAGGGGCAGCCACAGCTTCTGCAGGAAACCTGTGCTAGGGCCTCACGACCTCACAGCCAGGAATTTCTTCCTTATATTCAGTCAAAATCTACCCTATTTAATTTAAAACTCTTGTCTCTTGTCTTGCCACTGCATGTCTCTGTAAAAAGTCTCTTAACCTCCTTCATGTACTGAAAGGCTGCAACAAGGTCTCCCTAAAGCCTTCTTTTCTCCAGACTTCTCCATGGCAGAGGTCTTGCAGCCCTCCAAGCATCTTTGTGGCCTCCTCTGGGCTTGCTCTGAGCAAATGGAGCTCAAACATCAGGGCTAAGAGCTCCAAGAGGAACACCAAAAAAAGCAGGCACAGGTCCCATTTCCCAGGGATTACCATGATGACAGGCATGTCCAACACACCCGAGCTGCTAGAAAAAAAACAAAGCTTAAAAATGCTACTTCTTCTCCTTTTTTCTTTTTTTTCTCCTTCTTTTTCAACAGGTTGACCTTAAAGGGCAACATTCTCCACTCTGTCTGGTTTACAGGCAGATAAGAGCCACATCCTGGCTCTGGGTGGATGAAGGGGAAGATAAGTTGCTTTCATGGAGGTGTCTGGGAAAGGGATAAATTATCTCCTTTATGGGCTCTTTGTTGCTCCTTGCCTGATTCAGGGCTGTCTTTTTGGCAGAGCAAACACGACACGGAGGGAGATGCAGTTCATCACAGAGGGCCATTGCCCTGTGACTGGGCTGCACACTCTGTGCCCACAGCAAATGTCAGGGGGGAAATGGATGGGGATGGGAAGCACAGAAAAGGAGGATCAGTGGCTTTCTGCTGCTTTTGATATCCGTGGCAGAAGGGGACAGTGAATAAATATGTTCAGAGAACATGCTGAAGCATCAATGAGATAAAGAAATCTGCTTCCCCTGCAAACAGGTATCCTTCCTGAAAATCACATCTGCCTGGTTTTGCCTCTTTTTGCCTGGTTTTGCCTGGTTTTACCTGTTTTTGCCTGTTTTTGCCTCTTTTTGCCATGTGCCAGTCTTTCCCTTCCTCCAACTTTTGATTCTGTCACTCAGAGAGGGCAAGAGGACAAAGCAGCAGGCTGCCAGGATACCTGGGTTCATCTCCTACCCACTTCTACCTTCTCTTTACTCCAGAGTGTGTCACTGTTTTCTTTTTCATCCTTCTTCTGTCTTCTCAAATACGAGCAACATTTTTTTTTCTAAGTCTCCAAATCTCCCTGGGAGCAAGCTTTGCTTTTATTATGCTTTCATACACAATGAAAACAGGGTCCCTCTCAGGCTACTACACATTCCAGCCTTATGAGCTGTGTTAGTTAGACAAGAAATGCACAGTAAATAGCAAAGCCCAGGTCAGATGGCTCCCAGAGGTTTTTCCCTCAGATCTGCTCAGTCTGAAATCTAAATCTCCTTTTTTTCCAGAGTCTCCCTTTCACCTCCTGTGTTCCTGGATGATGCAGAGGATCACTGGTTTCTGTAAGTCAGAGCTCAGCAGCGACAGAAAAATTGCCAGCCTTGGACTCCTCCCTGTCTCTTCCAAGCCCCCAGACTCACGTGCTGAAGGATTATTGACCAGCATCAGCACATCCCAGGTGGCCTTTCCCACCTGGAGAAACGTAGGAGTGGTCTGAGCCTTCCCTTCACTTTGGCAATCCCTAAGTTTTAAGATCACAAATACGGGTATTTAGTTACTGCAGATGAGATGATGGGTTAATGAAAAAGTTTTTACTCATTTATAACATCAGAGATTGTGGTCCCACCCTTCCCCATATTTTTTTTTTTTCTTTTTTAATGGCTTCCTCCAAGAATAAAGCATTCCTGAACACGGGTCCTCCCAGTAGCCCTGGAAGGATGTGTCCTTATTAGAGCAGATGGTGATTCACCCCAGTGAAGGCTTTTTGTCCTCTGCAGGGTTCTTTCTGAGCCCTAAAAGTGCTTTTAACCAGCTCCTGACAAGATGTCAGCTGAGAGTGAGAGCGATTTATACAAATGGACTCGTGGCTTGACCTCCCCAACTGCTGAAAAAAGCACATTTGTAACAGCAATTGGCATAAAGTTGCTTGTTCTTTGAAGAAAAAAACAAACCTGAAAAAATATTCTGACAGGTATCTCCAAGGGCTGCACCACCAGACACTTGCATGTTCTGGAGAGACAAAAGAGCTTTTTAGGTTTGGCAGGACAAAGGTAAAGGGTTTATTTTCACTAAATTCAGATTTCTCCACCTGACCTGCTCATCTTTGTTGCCTGGATATTTAAAAGTGAGGAACAGACCCCTGTAGGGATTTGCTCACCCACACAACCTTGGCTGTCTCATGTAGAAGGAGATGAATTTCATCCTGGAGTTGTTCTGTGCTGGCACCTTAGAGGGTTGCCTTATTGTCCAGGTAATATCCCTAAAATCTGTTTTAGGGCAATATTAGGAAAAGCAGACCAGTCAGGTGTAAGACAGTTTGCTCCTGGCTCGAGTTTTGGTAGGAGCCAGTTCCCAGGGTCACACTCTGAGGGTTGGAAGGGACCTCAGCGAGTTTGTCTGATCCTTGTGCCATTGTCAGCTTCAGATGTTCCTTACAAAAGAGAAGAACTGCAAATGGGCTGAGCTTCCTGGGAAAGGAACACCTGGAATTAGTGTGTTAAGTATGAAGACTGCAAAGATTTTTAGGCCACCACTTTATTTGAAGGTGATCCTGGTGTTTATCAATGACCAGCAAGAGAAACATTCCCACCACCAGGAGCATCTGACTTTAGTAGAGTTATAGATGATATATAATATAAAATATTATATAAGATTATATATAAAATAAAATATTATATATATAATATAAAATATAAGATTTAATAAACCTCTAAGATCATCAAGTCCAAGGGTTAACCCAGCACCACCAACAAAGGGCAACACATCACCTACTCAAAAGTAGAAAGGAGGTCCACTCTGTGTGTTTTATCCAACATTTCCTGAGGAATATTCTTACTGGAACCAATGGGAACTAAGAGCTGACATCCCTGGGGAGAGTTTGGAAAATTTCTATGAGCTCTCTCTATGGATTTCTCCAGGAACTCCTGGCTGGTTAGCCAAGCACAGATGCTCTCCAAGAGGAGGTGCTGACAGCTCTGCCTACACTTGGAAAAACAGACTTTGTCTACACAGCCATGGAAAAAGGCTTGAACATGTGAAATTCCATGGGTCAGAGTGGAGGTCACTCAGCTCAGTCCAGGCAGGAGCACAAACACCCTGAGCAGAGCACTGTGCTCATTACAGACACTGTCAATATCTGTGCTGACCCCTTTTGTACATCCATGAGCCACAGAGGATTCAGGAGGGTTTCTATCCAAGCCACAAGTAATTTTATCTGCCAGCTAAAGTGGTTTTCATGGACAGCAACCTCCAGGAGGAGGGAGATGTGGCATGCTGGCAATGACACCTGAGTCAGCACCCCGTTGTGAGCAGGGGCAGAAGGAGCTGAGATATTCCAGCTGTGTCTGCTGCCCAAACAGCTGCCCCAGGAAAAGCTGCCGAGGCAGGTTTAAAAAGCTGTCCATTTGCACAGATGGGTTCAGCTCGTGTTTTTGTGTGTTTGTGTGGGTGCAGACCACTCTGAATGACCTCAAGGTCTTCTACAGCTTGGGAAGTGCTGAGCTAAGCCCTTCCAGTGGCCCCAGTCCTTGGAATATCCATGCAGCTGCTGAGGAAAATCAATGGAAGGAGCTGAGTGGTGGAGCCAGGCTTCTGACTGAAAATGGTGTTTTGCCACCGGGACTTGAGGCTGAAAAAAATTGCTTTAAGTATTGAATGTGTTGTAACAAAAATTCTGTCTTCAGAAGGGGCCTGAGTCCATTTCCTCTGGATATTTGTCCTTTAATGAGTCCCCCTGATCAGAAAAGCTCTGTCTGGGAGCTCTCAGGCACCTTCTGATCTGCTTTGTCCCACTGGAGCAGGAGCTGTGATCCATAGGATGGAGCTTGGCCTTTCTGCAGCAGGGATGGAATCCATTATTTCCTTTGGAAGTGATGACTCTGCCTTTTGGTTGGCATAGGAATTGGACTGTCCCTGACTTCAAAAGACTGAGAGGATCTCTTATCAAACATCTTCAAAAACTGTGAAAGGAAGACTGGGAAATGCCAGCCAATTTCCTCTGTTTTTGTAGTAACTTGTTTATGTTTTCCAAGTTCTACTCTGGAAAATAAGTTGGCTTGAATTAATATATAGCATGTTTGGTTTTTGCTGTTCGTGTGTATGTGCACTTTATTTAATTCCCAGAGGTTGCCTCTGACTTGTTTTCTCAGAAGGGATTGAAATATTTATTTTCCTATTTTTCAGCATTACTCTGCTTTTCTCGTGCAAATCCTCATTTCTTTCTTTGCTGCAAATGAGTGCTTAATAATAAATAATTTTAAAAAAGCAAACCCACCCCTTCTATTTCCTATTTTGAAGAAAAGCAGCAGAAATGACTCAGAATTGAAGGGAAAACTGAGAATGGCTGTGATATAACGGGGTAGGGTATGGAGGAGGGCAGCTCCATAGACTCAATGTCTCTGTTGTGTTGCAAGGGAGGAGATGCAGGAATGTTGTCACCCCACAACTTCACACCATGTCAGCCTTCACTCCTACATTTTGGTGTTGAGAGGGCCCAGCCACAGAACTGAGTCCCAGAACTCCCCCATGGAAATCCTCGATCCAATTTCCTACAATTTCAAACAGGCCCAGGGAATAGAGAAGGGAATCCTCCAAGAGCATCCCTTCACTCACAGAAAAGTGGAATCCTCAAATGGATTGGGTTGGAAGGGAACTTCAAAGCTCATCTCATTCCACCTCCTGCCATGGGCAGGGACATCTTCCATTGGACCAGTTTGCTCCAAGCCCTGTCCAACCTGGCCTTGGACACTTCCAGGGATGGGACATCCACCACCTTTCTAGACAGCCTGTGCCAAAGTTTCAGCTCTCTTACCATAAAAAAATTATTCTTTATTTGTAGTTTGAATCCACACTCCTTTAGTTTGAAACCATTTCTCTTTGTGCCATCACTATAGGTTCTTGTAAAAAGTCTGTCCCCTTCTTTGCAGGCAAACACTTCACTACACTTTCTAATTTTCTAACTTCTCATCTTTCAAACGTGCCACCTTCCTTCCTCAAAAGAAAAAAAAAAAAAAACAAACCACTCCCTAAATCTTTCAAATAGAAAATTCAGCCTTTTTGGTGAAAAACATGTTTTGTTGGTTCGTTTTTCCCACTTCTGGGGCTTTCACAAAGCAAACAAGCAAACAAGCAAACACACAGGGAAAAGCCACTATAAGAAAACACTTCCATCCACAAAACAAAAAAAAAATTTGGTCACTTGAAAAAGCATCCACTCAAAACACCTGGTTTGTTTTCCACAAAAATTTTAGAAGGAACTTCAAATCCTCTCCCTGACCTGTGCTGTCCAAAGCTCAGAGTACAAGAGGTTGGATGCCAACAGGAAACCTTCAGAGGTGAAGGTCACCCAGACCCCCCATGCAGGGAATCACATTTCAGGTAGGGGTAAGATTTATGTTGCTCTGCAGTCTCCCAAGGATTTAGTTAATGTCCTTCTCAGTTTGCTCTGTAGCTTACACACTTCTCCTCAGACTATTCATATTTTTATATCCTACATTCCCATCCCATTTTCAAACTCTAAACTTAAATGACAACTTCTTGGGATTGGTAATGAAGAAATGGTTTAAATTTTCTGGTAAAAACACTTCTGCAGGGGATGGGATTTGCTTATGGACAACCCAGCACCAAGTCATACCAGTTAAACTCATGGAAACACCAGTGGTAAAGGCTGCTTAATTTGTTTTCCTTCCAGTCATTTCAAGAACAGCTTTCTGATACCTGGGAATGAGCAATGCTGCTTTAATACATCACTTTTAAAATGCATCAGCCTTCTGGCATGCTGAAGTGTGGCAGAAGGGCAAGGTCAGTAAGGGTTGCATGGAGAAAAAGATGGGTGAGGGTAAATCCTGGGGTTCTGCTGAGGCACAGGGCTTTTGAGGGATAAAGCTGAGGACAGGGGCTGAGAGAAGGAATTGCTGTTAAAATAGGGGAGACTGATGCATCTTTCCAAAATGGTTTTGAGGGTACTCTCACAGCCAGGGAGTAAAACCACTTCAGTCTTCCAGGCTTCCCGTAGTTAAAGAGGTTTGTAAAAAAGAGGGAGAGTGTCTTTTTACAGGGACAGATAGTGATAGGAAGAGGGGGAACATTTTTAAACTAAAAGAGGAGAGATTTAGATGAGATATTGGGAAGGAATTCTTCCCTGTGAGGATGGGGAGGCCCTGGCACAGGGTGCCCAGAGAAGCTGTGGCTGCCCCACCCCTGGAAATGCACAAAGCCAGGCTGGATGGGGTTTGGAGCACCCTGGGACAGTGGAAGGTATCCCTGCTCATGGCAGGGGGTGGAACTGGATGATTTTTAAGGTCCCTCCCAATCCCAACCACGCCATGATTCCATGGCTGTGTTAGTTACCACTGAGCTGTGTGAGTGAAGTCCCAGCTATGCTCCATCACTTGTCTGTATTAACCACAGCCAGCCAAGGAACAACCTAGAGGATGCTCATCTTGGCAAAAAAATGTTCCTGCAGGGCACGGGAGCGTTGTCACAAGATGGTTTGCAGCATCCTCTGGCCCGTGTCCTTTCTGCAGTGCAGAAATGAGCAGCCACCCTTCTACAGCTTCTTGCTGAGGTCCTGGTTGCTCTTTTCCTTCATTTTTTTATTTATACCTTCCTCCTCCAAGGCCTCAGCAAACAACAAGATCTCCGTGTGAACAACCTTGGCAAGGGAGCAGACCAGGGTAGGAAAGAGGCAGCAGGGACAGTTTCTGTTCCCTTGTCCAGCCAGGATTCTCCCCAGAGCACCATTTGGGAGCCTATCAGCTCTTGGGCTTTAAACATTAATTTTTTTTTCAAATTTTCCCCATCTCCTTTTAGTTTTTTTTCTCTTCTTAGAGAGATGTGTTTGGCTTTGGCAGGACAGGCTAACCCTGTTTGTAACAGGAAAGGCAACAGAAGTGTGGCTGCGAGCAGAGCCCAGGGGAGAGGTCCAAGCAGGGCAAGCACATGCAATATCCCCCTTCAGATATTTTCCAGCTTCCCGTTATTTTCAGAAGTTTGTCTCGCTGGGAGCCCCTGAGGGATCTCTCTTTTCAATACTTGTCTTCTACAGCCTGAGACCAGACGTCTCAATTGGAGACACGGCCTCTTAAGCATTCATATTTAATAACACTTATTTTTTAACTCCATTACAACGTGCTGGGAGGTGAATTCTCTCCACCAAACAGGAGGGATGTGGTTTTTTCAGGGCAGACTCAGGGAGAGGGACAGCTAGGCAGAGATCTGAGCTGTGTTGACATGTGTATGTTACAGCTTCATCTTTAACCTCTGTCCTCACAGAGCCAGCTGGGAGATGAGGCTGGAATTAACCTTTTCCCACTGCAGGACGCCCACAGCTCTCTGCTTACTGCAAAGTTTTCTTCTTTTTTTCCCCTTTTTTAATTACAGTGATTCCGTGCAGCTGTCGGCATCTTCCTGTTCCTCCTGTTAACACCAGATTTGTAAGGAGGGTCTCTTTTCAGGAGGGCAGCTGGTTTTTCTCATTCCTTCACTTAATTAGGATGTAAGTTCTTCTACAATCAGAAATCACCCTGGGCTCCTCGTTGAGGAACTTATCTGAGTTAGAGTTCCACAAGGGAAAGTGATGCTCAGGCCCTGCTCACAGTCAGGGTTTGCATGGTGCAGCCAGATAATATTTGGTGGATCTGGTAGCAGTTTTTTACACACAGAGTTGTGGGTTTTGACAGTTTTTCTGCATTCCCAGAGGTGGCTGCCACCTCATCTTTGGCATTTACCAAACTTGGGAGGGAGCACCCAAACCAAGAGCTGGATCTGGCCTCTCTCATAGACGTGATCAACAGCTGAGCATGAACCGGGAGCAACAGACAAATAAAACTATGAGATGAAATTCTTTCTCCACTTTAAATTTATGTAAACTCTTCTTATTCTCTTCTGCCTCACTGGTGTTGCAGCTCTCCAGAGCTTAGGGCCCTGTTTGTATGAGAGCAGCAACAAGAAAAGTCATCCCTTCAAGCCTGTATCTACTTTCAAAGTTAATTGGAAAATACCAGCACAGGGATGCTGCAGAGGCAGGGTCTGGGGCAAATTTTTTATTCAAAATGTACCCTGAGCTGATGAAAAATTCACCTGGTGTAGCTTATTGGGGCAAAATTCACCTGGTGTTGCTTCTTGGGGCAGAGGCAGAGCCTGCTCCACACCACTGGATAGTTCCAGGTCAGGAACTTCAGATCACGTATCCTGAGAGCTGGGAAAAGGGGAAATGAGGCAGCATTCCCATGTTTTCAGCAAATTTTATTGTGTTTTGTTAGTGTTTATTGTTCATCTTCAGCCACTGGGACTGCTGAATGAGATTCTTGGGTTTTGTCTGTAAAGAACTGAGAATTTCTAGGGAAAAAATATTGAAGCAAACATAACATTAGATTCCAAATCCCATTGAAGTCAAAGTTTTCCTTATTTTACATGCTGACTATTCTGAGCATGAAACACTGGTAAATTTCCAACATCCAATTGTTTCAGGAATACCTGGACTTTTCCCTGCTGTAAGCCTGACTGTGGAAAAGGAGCTGCACTGAGCAGCTTTTCACCACGAAGCCCCAGGAAGGGAGGTGAGAGGTGTCTGCAGCCACCCCTGCACCTCTCATCTCACCAGTGCTCCATCTCTGTCGGTGGAAAAGCCTTTCCTGGGGGAGAGGAGCACATTTCCCTAGGGAACAATGATTAGATAAAGCCTAATGATGGGCAGGCAGGCTCAGGGTCGTGGTTTGTGGAGATGCTCAATGTGAACTCAGACTGCAAATACCCTGATGGCAGAGAGTCACTGCAGTGACAGCATTCCCTGGGGAGCAATGTGGAATGTCAAGCTCAGGACCTCTGTCACAGTTTAGTAGATGCAAAGGCTTGGCCTTGTGAGGCTTGGAGACTGTCCCTGCAAAGGCAATTAATGGGGATTTTTCCTCGCAGGCCTTTTTGCAGAAATGTGCTCTGATTATCGGGGATTTTTCCATTGTGCAGAAATGTCCTCCCACACTGTGCAGGGCCCTCTGGGTCATGGAATTGTAGAGTCATGGAATGGTTTGGGTTACAAGGGACCCTTAAAGGTCATTTAGTCCAACCCCCCTGCAATGAGAAGGGACATCCTCCACTGCATCAGGTTGCTCAGAGCCCTGTTTGACCTGTCAGGGGTGCAGAAGGACAGCAGCTGGATAATCACAGACTTTCACTGAGTGGTTTGGGCATCTTCATTGAAGACCAAAAGTTGTAAAAGCAAAGTCCTTTATGGCATGGCTAAATCAGCTTCATGAAGGCAGAGGTGTTACAGTCTGTGCTCTTGTTCAGGCAGCCTTCTAACACAGAATTTCTAAGTCCCAAGCAGAAGCAGCAGCAACAGCAGCAGCAAAAGCACTCTTAATCTGTGTCCCGTGAGCTTTTGTCAGTGGCAGCCACAGAAGCAGCAGCAACAACAGCATTTGTGATGTTTCATGAGCCTCCTAGTACTCTCAAAGTAGTGCATTTTTATTCTATTTTTAGCCAATCAGGTTCCTACATGAATTTTCTACAGTCTTGCTGGACCAATCCTGAGCTAAGATTGATGTCTGACAATATTTGTAAATTCTTACACAAATTCTATGCATGTAGCTCTATCTGTTCCATCTAGGAATGCTTTAGCAAGGCTACATTGGTTTTGTTATGACTAGAATTTAACTAACTTTGTAAAAGGCAATATTACTGAACTTTAAACCACGTATTAGGTCTTTTTTTACTAACTAATACAGGCTCTTGTTTGTTTAAGGCACTCTACTTATTTAAAACTAAACTTACATTTCTACCTCATGTCTGGGTGGATTGATGTATTTTAGTTTCTCTGAAGGTTCTAATTCAGTCCTCACTTTTCTGGGCACTCCTGAGCCTGTGTGAATTTGGCTCAGGAGAATTTGTATCCCAACAGGACTTCCTTGGATGGGTGTCAGAGGCCACCTCTGGGACAGCTTCTGCCTCTATTTGCTCACCAGAAGATCAAGGCCTCCTTCCTCCTTCCAGGTCCCCACAAAAACTTCCCAAGCTGCCAAAATCAAGGACCAAATGTCTTGTGTTCTAGAGGAGAGCTGTGGAAATGATTCACACCATTTAACAGATGCCAGGAAGGTCTCTGCCACTGTGCAATGTGCCATGGAGCCAGGGCAGGACAGATCCAGAGGTTTCCTTCTGTGCACGGCTTCTGGCTCCTTTATCAGGGCTGATACAAGCATGAATATCCCCAGAGGATGGTTTGGCAGCTGGCACCATCCCTTCAGCACTTGCTCAAGAGGATATAACCACAAACTCCTCCAGAGCTCCCTCTTGAACGCAATCAGTTTTCAAAAGCTCTCCTCCTCATCACCCAGCCTGACGGGGTGAGACACCTCGGAGGAGGCTGGAATGTTTTTAATCCCTCTGATTTATTAAAATTGCCTAAAGATAGCCAGCTGCAACAGATAAAACTGCTGCCCTCTGCACTTCAGAAAGGTCCTCCCTTAGCCAGCTCTGCATGGAAAACATTGGCAGTGGCTTAGTGACTTCTGGAACGTGGTGGTACCTGTGCTGGCCAAAGCCAACCCTGGCCAGATTTCCAGCTGTGCTGCCTTCTGCCAGCTCTGGCATCTTCCTTGGTCAGAGGATTCATGGACAGAGCTGTTGTGGTGGCAGTGGAGGTGGGCATCAAGCTGCTCCCAAAAGGATTTCAAGTTATAGGAGCAAGAGTAGAAACAAAAAAATAAAGATCCTGGTGAAGTGAGACAGAGGGATTTTTATTTATCCCTGAAGGGGAAATTTTGGGAATTTGTGCATGGTGCACGTGCACACACTCTTTTGGGGTCTCTACCTGATGATCTGGAAGACAAAAAGGGTGTTCACAAATGTTTTACTGCCCTTCAAATCCCTGCTGTGATAAGATCTTAGCGGTGCTTTGCTCTTCCCCTCCCAGCTGCACTCCCTGGACCACCAAAAGAGCTCTGGTCGATGCAGTGCTGCAAAACCTCACCCCTGAAGATCAGTGTTTGAGGCTGGGGAAAGAGGCAAAAAAGGCATCCAAATTTCCACCCTGCACGTTCTCTGCCTGTAATAAATGGTTGCACAAGGCAGAGTTCAGAGATCTCTGCACTCCAGGCCAAAGCAGGGCTCTGCAGGACGTGACAGCTTTGATTTGTGCCTGTCCAGAGCCCACCAGAGACAAAAGACAGTGTCAGGAGTAATGGAATGAGCGTGGCAGGCAGACCCAGCAGTGCTCTTATCAGCTGGGGGAGGCAGAGCAGATCCCAGGAGCAGAGCAGCCCAGGTACCAGGAACCAGATCTTAAGGTTACATTCCTCACATACGTGGGATTGCCTGCAGGCACCCCCTCCCTCCAGTTTTCTTTGCAAATTGGAAATCTAAAAACTGCAAGGGGAAAAAAAAAAAAAAAGTCTTAGTGAATAAAACGTAATTAATTTTCTGCACTGTATTAATCTATAAAATAATACAGCACAAAGGAATCCTCAGCCCAACTCGGAGGGAGTGTATTGTTTAAACCCCAGGAGAAGAAATGTTTAATTTAATTTCACAGGTAGCTATTTTGCAAAGTCTCTGAGGGAGGAAACTGCCAATACCACCACTCCAAGGACTTGACACGATATAATTTATGTTGCCTTTGTACTGAGAGACCTCAGAATGTTGCACACACATGTGGGCACCCACACACACCCACAGAGAAAACTCTCCCGTGAACTTCCAATGCAACAACAAAAAAGGAAGCAGGGGAAAAATGGAAAAGAGCCATGGAGTTGGCCAAAGTCTCAACACAAGTCTGTGATGAGCCAAGAGAGGGATTTCTGGTATCCCACGACCCTGTGCTGGCTCTTCCCTTGGGATCACATTTTTGCAAATATTAGGACACAAATAACATTGACAGGAATGATGTTTTATAGAATCACAGAATATCCTGAGCTGGAAGGGACCCCCAAGTATCACCAGCCCAGCTCCTGGCCCTGCACAGACACCCCAACAATCCCACCCTGAGCATCCCTGGGAGCATTGTCCAAATGCTCCTGGAGCTTCCACAGCCTTGGGGCTGTGCCCATTCCCTGGAGAGCCACCACCCTCTGAGGGCAGAATCTTTCCTGATATCCAGCCTAACCCTGCCCCAACCCAGCTCCATGCCATTTGTTCCACTCTTGGTGGCCTGTCAGAATGGCACAACCACGCCAAGGCTGCACAGCCTGTGCCCAGTGATGATGCCACCAGAAGTCACTGCTCTGCAGGGCAAGAGAGGGCACCTCCACACACCACTGGCTCTCATTTCCCTTTCCCATCCATCCCAAACCTGAGGGAGTTTGCTGTGGACAGTGAGAAGTTTCAGTTTGCGTGGACAGAAAGCACTAAAAATGTCACAGGCAGCCTGAAACTTTAATCCAAGTCCCAAGGGCTGTGATGGTTCAGTGCTTTCTGGCAGGAGTTTTATTTCATGAAGTCCTCTGAGGTTTGGTTTGCCCTTATCTTAAAATGGGAAGAGCCTTTTTCTCATGTTATTCCCATCAGTCAGTGATCAGATCTGCCAAAAGATGGGACATGTGGCGCTTGGGGACGTGGTTTAGTGGTGACTTGGCAGTGTTGTGTTAATGCTTGGACTCAGGGATCTTGGGGGTTTTTTTTCCAAACTAAATAATTCTATGATTCTGTGGTATCTCATGCACGGAGTGGTGGCCTTGCAGATCTGATTCCCTCCTTCTCTCCTGCTCATTTTTTTCTTCAAAATCTCCACCAGCTCGACCCAGGTGGAGTGATCAGTGACCTCCAGCCTGTTTGCACGTTGACATCATGGAATCACAGAACTGTTTGGGTTGGAAAGAACCTAAAGATCACTCAGATCCAACTCACCCTGCCATGGGCATCTCCAACTACACCAGGCTGTTCCAAACCCTGTCC
>VWYP01013759.1:0-10009 GCA_013400435.1 Pycnonotus jocosus | reverse complement strand
AAAAAAAAAAAAAAAAAAAAGCCAGAGCGCCGAAAATATTTTTCCTTCGAGCTTTGCGGGACAATCAAGAACAGTTTGAGCTTTCAGCCCCGGAGATAAATTCCTGTTCCCTGGGCTCGGGAAGGTTGGGAAGGAGAATTATCCCTTCCTCCCCCCTCCCGTTATCTCCTGATCCCCGCAGAAGGAAATCTTTTATTAAAGCTCTCTGTTTCCCTTTGCCGCGGGCGGCAGACTAAACAAACGCCGGAGCGCGCGCGGCGTCGCTCCGTGGGCCGCGTCCAAGGAACACAAGACGACGGGACCAAGGAATTTTAAACAAAAACAAAACCCCCCCCTGGTCCTCCCTCTCCTCCTCCTCATCGTCTCCTCGGGCTGGATCGTCCTGGAGAATTGATTTCGTTGCTCTAAGTGGTGTTGACTTAGTGTTGGTTTCAGCACCGGGATTCTTGGACAGCCCCGGATGAAAATCTCGGGGTTCTTCTCCAAGATAAACACATCGTGCAAAAGGACGACCTTGGGGCCTGCTCCGCTCCGGCTGCCGCCTCCGGAGGCTCCCTCCTTCCCGCTCGGGGATTTGGGGATGGGATTTGGGGGTGAGACGGGTGGAAGAAAGGGAGAAAAGAGGGGGGAAAATAAAAATTAGGAAAGGTGGAGACCGTTCCCGGTGGAGGGAGAGGCGGGGGAATGTCAGCTGGGATGGAAGGTCCAGATTCCACGGAATTCCGAGGTTTTTCCCTCTTTCAGGAAGTTTTTTGGGCAGAAATCTGCCGATTCCCTTGAAACGGAGCGGTTCTGAAATTCCAGAGAGGTGGGAATTCCCAAGGGGATGGATTATCCATCCCTAAAAGGGGAAAAGGGGGCCGAAATTTTCTGGATGAGGGAAAAGGAGAGGAAGGACCTGGCCTTGGTGGGGCTGGGGAGAACTGGAATTGCTTTTCCCTGGAATTGCTTTTCCCAGGAATCGCTTTTCCCTGGAATCGCTTTTCCCTGGAATTGCTTTTCCCAGGAATCGCTTTTCCCTGGAATCGCTTTTCCCTGGAATTGCTTTTCCCTGGAATTTCTTTTCCCTGGAATTGCTTTTTCCTGGAATTGCCTTTCCCTGGAATTGCTTTTCCCAGGAATCGCTTTTCCCTGGAATTGCTTTTCCCTGGAATCACTTTTCCCTGGAATTGCCTTTCCCTGGAATTTCTTTTCCCTGGAATCGCTTTTCCCTGGAATTAATTTTCCCTGGAATTGTTTTTCCCTGGAATTGCTTTTCCCTGGAATTCCTTTTCCCAACCGGAATCACCGAATCCATGGATATCACAGGGCCACCAATGCCTCGCTCTGCCCCTCATGGCACCACAAGTCCAGGAAATCCCTGGATAATTCAGGATGGAAAAGCGCTCCGAGCCCATTCCCAGCACCGCCAAGGCCGCCTCTGACCCGTGTCCCCAAGTGCCACCTCCACATGGATTTTAATCCCTCCAGGAATGGGAATTCCATCCTGGGAAGCTTCTTCCAGGCCTAGACAACCCTTTCCAGGGAGAAATATTCCCAAATATCCAACCTAAACCTCCCCTGGCGCATTTGAGGCCGTTTCTTCTTATCCTAAATGACAAAACTGTTCCTTAGAGCTGAGAATTTTGCGGGATTTTTTTTTTGGGAAAAGCTCCCACTGCCCCTCCCTGCTCAGTTTCCAATTTCTTTCATCCCAGGATTCCAGCCTTGATCCTGAGAACTCCCAAACAATCCAATGTCAGCTCCTGTCATCAGACCCCTGACAACTCCAGGAAAAACCCCGGGAGCTTTGGTTTCTCCTAACGAGCCCGAGGCTTAACGAGCCTCGAACTTGATATTCCTGCTAAATGAAAGAAGATGGCGAGGAGATGGCGGAAAAGCAGGGAAGAAATCGGGAATTCTTCCCAGGGCGGCACGGTTGAAAGGAGGAGCCGAAATCCTGGGATTTCTTCGTTTCCAGTGGCGGCTTCTGATCCAAAAATCGGCTGAGGGATGTGACTCCAACTTTCCCGAAAGTTGGAGGAATGGGGATGGAAAATGACCCATCAGAGGAGCCTTTCCTCCTCCTTTTCTCCCCATCCCTGATCCTTTGTGACTCACGGCTCCCACCCATCCCAAAAAAACGGATTTTCCTCATCCCTCCTCGCCCTTTCAATCCCAATTTCCACCCAAATTCCCAGAAAATAGAATCTCTCAGCTTCTGGAACCTCAGCTTATGCGATCCAGCACAATTTCAGGGCAGGAATGGGCACGGGAAGGGAAGAGGGATCCAAGAGGGGAACCGTGTCCAGTAAAAAAAATTACAGGAAAAACAAGCGTGGGAAGGGCAGAACATGAATCAGATTTTGGCCCGGGAAGCGGCTTCCACCCCCTTTTTTCTTCAGGAAAGGGAGAATTTGGGTAACTGGGAGCGGCCGCCGGAATTTTAGTCGGCGTCTTCCCGAAAGGAAGACCCTCAGACGAATCCTGGCAAAAAAAAAAATAAAATAAAAAAAATTAAAAATCAGCCCAAACAGAAGAGAGGAGTTTCTGTGGAATCACTGGTGGAACTTTCTGGAAAACTTCGTTTCCCACCAAAAAAAATCCCACCCGGAAAAAGCTCCTTTGCTGAATTCCACTTTTTGGGAAATTCAATGTGTGCGGAGCAAATTCCAACCCTAAAATCCCACCTGAAAAATGCTCCTGTGCTTAATTCCACTTTTGGGGAAATTCAATGTGTGAGGAGCAAATTCCAACCCTAAAATCCCACCTGGAAAAATCTCCAGTGCCTAATTCCACTTTTTGGGAAAATTCAATGTGTGAAGAACAAATTTCCACCCTAAAAGCCCACCTGAAAATGTTTCTCTGCTTAATTCCACTTTTGGGAAAATTCAATGTGTGTAGAGCAAATTCCCACCCTAAAATCACATCTGGAAAAAGCTCCAGTGCTTAATTCCACTTTTTGGGAAATTCATTGTGTGAGGAGCAAATTCCAGCCCTAAAATCCCACCCGGAAAAAGCTCCTTTGCTGAATTCCACTTTTTGGGAAATTCAATGTGTGAGGAGCAAATTCCAACCCTAAAATCCCACCTGAAAAATGCTCCTGTGCTTAATTCCACTTTTGGGGAAATTCAATGTGTGAGGAGTAAATTCCCACCCTAAAATCCCACCTGGAAAAAGCTCCTTTGCTGAATTCCACTTTTTGGGAAAATTCAATGTGTGTAGAGAAAATTCCAACCCCAAAATCCCACACGGAAAATGCTTCTTTGCTTAATTCCACTTTTGGGGAAATTCAATGTGAGAGGAGCAAATTCCCACCCTAAAATCCCACCTGGAAAATGCTTCCCTGCTTAATTCCACTTTTTGGGAAATTCAATGTGAGAGGAGCAAATTCCCATCCTAAAATCCCACCTGGAAAAAGCTCCTTTGCTGAATTCCACTTTTTGGGAAATTGAATGTGTGAGGAGCAAATTTCAACCCCAAAATTCCACCTAGAAAATGCTCCTTTGCTGAATTCCACCTTCTGGAAAATTCAGTGTGCAAGGAGCAAATTCCCACCCTGAAATCCCACCTGGAAAAATCTCCTTTGCTTAATTCCACTTTTTGGGAAAATTCAATGTGTGTAGAGAAAATTCCCACCCTAAAATCCCACCTGGAAAAATCTCCAGTGCTTAATTCCACTTTTGGGGAAAATTCAATGTGTGAGGAGAAAATTCCCACCCTAAAATCCCACCTGGAAAATACTTCTCTGCTTAATTCCACTTTTTGGGAAAATTCAATGTGTGAAAAACAAATTCCCACCCTAAAATCTCACCCGGAAAAAGCTGAATTCCTCTGGAATCCGAGGGAGCGAATTTTCAGGGGAATTTCCTCGAGGCTGGGTTGGTCTCATCCCAACCTGGAAGTGGTTCCAGCTTTTTGGAATTCTCCCTGACCTGGTGGTGCTCTCTGAGGTTCTGCCAAACTGGGTGTAACTCCTCGGGGTGTAACTCCAGGGTGCAGCCACAACCCTAAAAAGAACCTTTTTCCCTCTGGAATTATCATCCCGTGGGATTTCGAATCCAAACTGTCTCCGTTTGTCATTCCAGCCTGGGAATCCTCTCCAGGATTTCCTCACAAACGAACGCTGCCACAAACGGGATTTTTCCCGCGTGGAGGCCTCGGCGATTCCCACACCTTTTCCCACTAAATCCTTTCCAAAATCCCAAAAGAATTGGCCCCAGGCAGGAGAAGAGAAGGACAAATCAGTCCTGCTTGGATCATCCATGGATATGTCCAAGTATCCAAACATTCTCCAGGTGGGAATGTCAAAATTCCACTTTCAGGCGCGGAACAAGCGGGATAACAACAACTCATGGAATTTTTATTGTTTTTCTTCCCACTTGGAGATTTCTGGGTTGGGATTTCATTCAAGAGCCCTTCAAGCCACCGAAGGAGAGGCTGGAGGGAATTCCCAGCTCCGACGGGATCCCATCCCAGAGGTCTGGAATGACACCAACCTCCCATGGCTCCCAAAAATTCCAGAGGGTTCCCAGAGACTCGCTGGAATCAGGGATGGAAAAGCCTCATCCTGCCAGATTTTCCAGACTCCACGACCCTCGAGGTGTTGTCCTGTCCCATTTTGGAAGCCGAGGAACTTCCACCAATCCCACCGGGAGACCATTCCAGAGCTCCACACATTCCCTGAGGAATATTTTCCTCAGGAATATTTTCCTCAAAGTGCATCCAACTTTTTTTTTTTTGCCTCTTTATTTCACTTCAGGACACCTGTCCTTGGAGATCCTTCTGCTCCCGCCTCCGTGGGTTTGGGATCGAGGGTGTTTTGGGATTTGTGGGTGTCTCTGTGAGGTTTGGTCATGTTCCTCGTGATCCATGACCTTGGAGCAGGATGTGGAGGGGTCTCCTTCCTTCCTTCCCTACAAATCTTTTTGGGCTTTTTGGGAATGGCATTCCCAGGAATGGGATGTTCCCCTAAAAAAATCCTATGGGAAGGACCCCAGGCCTGTCCTTGGAGATCGTTCTGCTCCCATCTCTGTGGGTTTGGGATCGAGGGTGTTTTGGGATTTGTGGGTGTCTCTGTGAGGTTTGGTCATGTTCCTCGTGATCCATGACCTTGGAGCAGGATGTGGAGGGGTCTCCTTCCTTCCCTACAAATCTCTTTGGGCTTTTTGGGAATGGCATTCCCAGGAATGGGATGTTCCCCTAAAAAAATCCTATGGGAAGGATCCCAGGCTTGTTCTCCTCTGTCCAGCAAAGTCCCATGGCCAGACAGGGAATAAAATCCTGGATCTGAAATCCCCTCACAACGAGAAATCGGAATTTCACAGGGAATTCTGGAATGGTTTGGGTTGGAAGGGACCTTAAATCGGGACCTTAAATCCCACCCCATTCCCACCCCATCCATGGGCAGGGACACCTCCCACCATCCCAGGTGGATCCAACCTGGATTTGGACACTTCCAGGGATGGGACATCACCAACTTCCCTGGGCGATTTAAATCAAAGCTTTAATTTCTCCTTTTCCTTCAATTCCTCATTTTCTTGTGGAAAACAGGTGAGGATGTGGGATGTGGGATGAGCTCGGCTCTTCTTCCCACCAGGAATAAAAATACGGATATTCCGGGACAAAACCGCCTCCCAATTCCTCCACATCCCACTTTTCCAGACCCTTCTCAGGAAAGGCCCAACATCCCCTTCCAAACCCAGAAAAAGGAAGGATCTATCGGGAAAAAACCGTTACCGGTGGAAATACCCATCGGAGATACTCCGACACCAAATTCCCGAGCGTTTCCTCGCCGAGCCCAGCGACCGAATCCCTTTGGCATCTTCGGGATCTCCGGAATGCGAAGCCGCTCTCCAGGAAAGGCTCGGGATGCGGAGCTGGGACGCTCGGGCTTGGGGCAGGGGAGCGAGGAACGGCCTGACGCGGCTCTTTTCCTTTCCAACAACAGCCGCCTCCCGCCGTTTTTTGGGATCGAGCCGGCGAATCCTCCCCGCGTGGAGCCTCGGCTTAGGGAATTTTCTTGCTGGGAGCGTGAGCGGGCTGGAAGGAAAAAACACACGAGCGCTCCGGAGGAGCGAAAGGAGAAACAATCCTTAAAAAAACACTGGGAGCTCTTCCCGAGGCCAGGATGAGAAGGATCCCGCGGAGATTCCAGCGGCTCCAGCGGGAGAAGGAACTTCAGGAATGGGAGGAAGCCGCGAGGGACGCGGGGACGGAACGCGCCGCTCCGGCCAAGGTCGCCGACGATGGAATCTCGGGGAATGAGGATTCGTCTTTTTGATGGAATTTTGTGCCCTCACCTCCATCCCCACCTGGATTTTTTTTCCTGAATTCCGCCCCACGTGGGGATGCTGTCGGTGTCCCACCGGATCCGTGGGGCTGCCGGCGGTCCGAGGGTCGGGAATGTTGATTCCGGAGGTTGGGATGTCACACCTGAAGCCCTGGAATTGTGTGGGAATGATTTCCCACCTGATTGGTGCTGCAGAGGGATTTTTTCCCAGAATTGCGGACAACCTTCATCATCCTCTCTGTGTCCCACATCCCTCTTTTCCTTGGGAAATTTGCTTATTCCCGAGGTTTTTCCCAGATCCTGCTTTTCCTTGGGAAATTTGTTTAATCCCAAGGTTTTTTTCACAGATCCCTCTTTTCCTTGGGAACTCTGTTTATTCCCAAGTTTTTTTTTTTCCCAGATCTCTCTTTTCCTTGGGAACTCTGCTTATTCCCAAGGGGTTTTTTCCCCAGACCCCAGTTTTCCTTGGGAAATCTGCTAATTCCCAAGTTTTTTTCCCAGATCTCTCTTTTCCTTGGGAATTCTGCTTATTCCCAAGAGGTTTTTTTTCCCAGATCCTGCTTTTCCTTGGGAATTCTGCTTATTCCTGAGGGTTTTTTTCCCAGATCCTGCTTTTCCTTGGGAAATCTGTTTATTCCCAAGGGTTTTTTTCCCAGATCTCTCTTTTCCTTGAGAAATCTGTTTATTCCCAAGGTTTTTTTCCCAGATCCCACTTTTCCTTGAGAACTCTGCTCATTCCCCAGGTTTTTTTCCCAGATCCTGCTTTTCCTTGGGAACTCTGTTTATTCCTGAGGGGTTTTTTTTCCAGATCTCTCTGTTCCTTGAGAACTCTGCTTATTCCCAAGGTTTTTTTTTCCCAGATCCCGCATTTCCTTGGGATTTCTGCTTATTCCTGAGGTTTTTTCCCACATCCCGCTTTTCCTTGGGAACTCTGCTTATTCCCGAGGTTTTTCTCCTCACCATCCCCTTCCCGTGGGAAATTCCTATAAAATTTCCATCCTTGCACGATCTGCAGGTGTGAAATATGGGATGGTTATTCCAGAGGGTGACATTCCTGACTTCCAGGAAGATTTCCTGGATGCTCAACCTCAGCTTCGGCCTCACTCCCAAATCCTTTCCCTTCGTGCTCATCCGGAGTCACAACTCACACTTCCATGAACTCCCAGAATTCCCAGAATTCCCAGAATTCCCATTCTTTTGGCTGTTTTCCCTTTCCCTTTTCCCAAATCTCTCCCCCCAATCCCTCAGATCCGCGAACCCAATTCGCTCCCTTGGAACTCTCCCATTCCAAACCCATTTTCCACACATTTCCCTGCTCCTCCCACACCAGCAAGGGTTAATTCCCGATTTTTTTTTTTCCCTCCTTGTTTTTGTTTGCCTCTTCTCCCTGCCGTTGGAATGTTGGGAGGAATTCCAGCTCTCCCAGCGGCCCTGTCCTCCCTTTCCTCGTTCCAAGCACATTTTTCAGCTGCTTATCCCCTGAATTCCAGCTAAGCCTGGAATCTTTTCCCTCGGAGCGTCGCTTCCCGCCTGGAGTTTCCTTTTTATCCTGGAATTACCTTTGGGCGCCCTCTCAGCTCCCTCAAACCTCAGGAAAACCGCTCGGGAATGGATTTTCCTGCTGTTTTCCCCCTATTTTCATCCCCCTTCCCTGCCTTTCCCCTGCTGGAATTCCTCCTTTCTCCCAGTTAATTATCCCAGCCTGGAATCTCACCGGGCTGCCTGATATTCCTTCGATTTGATTTTTTAAATATTTTTATCTTTTTTAAAAAAATTCCACGCTTTTCCTCGCTGCTCTCCCTTTTCCCCTCCTCTCACCTTCCGTTTTAACAGGAATGCCGCGGGATCACCTTCTCCCAGCTGGATTTTATTTTTTTTTTCCCCAAAAAAGGGAGAAATTAAAGCAGAAATGTTCCAATGGCTGAATTTCCATCTTTTTTTTTTTTTTTCTTTTTTTTTGAATCCCAAAGGAGAGGTGAAGTCTGGTCAATTTTCCCAAGGTTGTCCTTGGTGTTTTCCATCGATTGTGAGCCTGGATGGGTGAAAATTCCGATGGTGTCCTGGCCTTTATCCAAAAAAGAGGGGAAGCAGGAGCAGGGAATGATGGTGCTGCTGGGACACCTCAAATCCTGGATTTCGTTCTGGGATCCTCATGGAAAAAAGGACATGGAAGGGCTGGAGAACCTCCAGGGAAGGGAATGGAGTTGGGAAGGGGCTGGAGAATTCCTGAGAGAGCTGGGAAAGGGAATGGAGAATTCCTGANGGAGCTGGGAAAGGGAATGGAGAATTCCTGAGGGAGCTGGGAAAGGGAATGGAGAATTCCTGAGGGAGCTGGGAAGGGGCTGGAGAATTCCAGAGGGAGCTGGGAAAGGGCTGAGCCTGGAGAAAAGGAGGATCCTTTTCCCTCTCCAAAATTCCCTGGAATGTTGGAACCAGGTGGGAGTTGGGATCTGATCCCAGGGAATAACAGGAAAAGAGGGAACGGCCTCAGGGTCGGCTCAGGGTGGATTTTGGGGAAATTTCCTCATGGAAAAGGAGCTCAGGGATTGGAAGTGCCCAGGGAGGTTTGGAATCCCCATCCCTGGAGGTGTCCATGGAATTCCTGGATGTGCCAAGGTGGAGATCGGTCCCAGCTTGGATTCGATGACCTCGGAGATCTTTTCCCACCTCAACATTCCCAGGATTCTTCAGTTATCACCCTCCCAGGAAAGGACGGAAGAAGATCCAAGAAAAGTTTCAATTCCTCATTTATTTATTTTATTTTTCTTTAGGAATTCATAGAAGGAAAAAGGAAAAAAAAAATCCATGGAATGGGAACGGCCCAAGAGAGGCAGAAGGAGGGACAAAACCCATTCCAGCTTCTCCTGCCACATCCCAGTTTCCTCTGGAATATTCCGGAATCTCCTCCTGTCCGTCCTGTAGTGGAGAGGTTCCAGCTGCTTCTTCCCATCCTTAATCCAGGATTTCCAGGCCCATTCCCAAAACATCTCAGGAAAAGTGGGATGCACAGAGGAGCATCCCGTATTCCCAGATTTCCCAATTCCTGTGGATTCTCGGGGATATTGATTGGGAAAAGAATTCCCATTTCCTCAGAATTTTGGGATGAACGATTCCACACTCGTGTGTCCCCTTATTAATCAAAACTGGATGAGAATCCATCAAAAATGAGGAAAATTTGGTTTAGTTCCCATTTTTTTTCCCACCAAAACCTCTCAGAATTTTCAACTGAAAAAAAAAATTCAACTAAAAAATTTTCCTAAAAAAGAAAATTTTAGGAAAAATGAGAATATTTTTTGGCATTCGATGATGTTTAAAAGATTGAAAAAGAGAAAAATTATTCTGGTTTTTGATGATTTTGAGAATCATCAAAATCCTGACCACAAGATCTTTAAATGCCACCAAAAAACAGAGAGGAATCTCTCCATAAAAAAAAAAAAAAGAAGGAATTTGCTTCCAGCAAATTGGGATTTTCCTTTAAAAAATTAGAATAAAAATTAGAATTCCTTTTTTAAAAATTAGAATTCCCTTTCAAAAAAAATCAGAATTCCTTTTAAAAAATTGGAATTCCTTTTTAAAAAATAGACTTCTTTTTAAAAAATTAGAATTCCTTAAAAAAATTAGAATTCTCATTTAAACAATTAGAATTCCTTTATAAAAAATAATCAGGATTCCTTTAAAAAAAACAGGATTCCTTAAAAAAAATTAGAATTTCTTTAAAAAAATTGGAATTCCTTTAAA
>VWYP01013758.1:609174-622661 GCA_013400435.1 Pycnonotus jocosus | reverse complement strand
CCCGCGCCTGGCTCGGAGGGCGGCCACTGCCCGGCGCTAGCGGAAAGTGTGAGGAGCCACCGCCGCTCCAGGGCTGCCAAGGCAAACACGGCCCCGCGCAGACGTTATGTCAGTGGGTGGGGGGGCCGCGCCAGGGCGCCGCGCCGGGACACCCCGCCGGGGCCCAGAACGGGACCCCCAGCCCTTCGCTGGGCCCCGGTATCGGGCACCTGCCGCCGCGCCTCGCCCAAGCCGCCCGCTTCGTTCCCCCCAGCTCCGTCCCTCTGACCGTGCACCTGCATCCCCGTCGAGGGTACCGGCCCTCCAGGCTCCGGGCTTCCGAGGGGCGGAGGGGGGAACCCTCAGAACTACCTCACCCTCCGCGCCGCTGCTACCGATCCCCGACTCCATCGCTCCCTGCCCGTCCCCTCGGGCCACGGTTCGCCATAGCCGCTGCGTTCTGCCACTGCCTGCGGCTGTGCTCCCGGTGTTTCTCTCTCCCTCCACGCTCCGAGGCGACGCCGACGGTGCGGTCGCACTCACCTCTCGCGGCGGGGCCAAGACCGGGGCCGGGCGGGGGCCGCGGGCTCATCCGGGCCGGCGGCGTGGCAGGAAGGATCGGGTGGTCATCGCGGCCCGCGGCAGCTGCCTGCAGAGGGCACTGCTGATTCCCGGAGCCGAGCCCCGTGGGCGGCACCGATACGCGTAGGGACACGGGGGTCTCTTGGTGCCGGTGGCACCGTTTATTTGGGTTAAAAACAGCAGACATGACTCGGGCAATCCGGGATCCCCTCGGCTGCACTTGCTCGGGGCTCCCCCATGCTGCCAGAACGGCTGAAGGACCCCTCGGGCCTGGTACCCAGCTTGGGTAACATTGAACCGGCCCCGACCCCAGAAGTGCTCACCTGCCCCTCCCCCCCTCATTNCCCCCAGCCGTGCCAGTTCACTCCCATTCCCCTTGTCTGCAGTGACACCTAAGCCCACAGCTACCCTCTCCTCTCCACTCTCTCTCAACTCCCTTCTCTCCTGCTGTCCCTGTCACCACTGGCCCTGGATGCCACCCCCCAGGCCTGGCCCTGACAATGGGGACTCCTGCCTTATGCTTTGCTGTTTACAAAAATAGATAACTTAATATAAATTTGAACATTAAAATAATTTTTTAAAATGTAAAGGTATTAAATAGTGCCCTGTGTCACTGAGAGCCCCATGGCTGGGGAAAGCAGGTGCTGGCAGGGTGATGAGCCATGCAAGGGGGCCACTGCATCCAGCTGACTGCATCCAGTCAATGCTCAGGCAGAGAGTCCCCAGAGCCAAGACAATCCTGCTGCAACACAGCCCTGGAAGACACAGGCTGGGGAACAGTAGAAGGGTCCCTCAGCTTGCAAACGGGCTTTGGGGGAGCTCTCTGGCACCCCCCGCCAGCCCCAGCTTCAGCATGGCTGGTTCAGCAGGACCTCAAGCCAGCATGGGCAGGAGGTGATGAACTGCCGGGAGTAGCAGGGTCCCCAGCCCTTGGCAAAGCTGATGCGGATACTGTGGGGGTCACAGGGTCCTTCCTCAGGTAGCTGCCAGCCCCCTTTGTCCCCTGCCCACTCATAATCAAACACCTTTGCCGAGTAGCCAGGCAGCACCTTGAGGACAGTGAGCCTGCAGGCACCAGGGGGGCTCAGGGTGGGTGAGCTGACAAAGATGGGATGCTCGCTGCGGTTGTATGCCCAGACACCACCTGGCTCCCGGCTCAGCAGCAGCCCCCGGCCAATCTTGCCACGTGCCCGCCGGACAGCACAGCTGCGGTAGGCAGCTGGCAGCTGGGCCAGGCAGAATCCACTGCCCCATGGCAGCTCGCAGAAGACATTCACTGATGCCTCATGCACGGCGTAGAGGCGGCCCACACGTGTCCGGTACTCCCAGTAAGCCAGTTTGCACCAACAGCCATCCTTGATGGTGCTCCATGAGAGGCTAGTGTCTGGCAGGGGAGAGCAGAGCTGTCACCACCACAACATGACTGAGACCAGCAGCTGGATGGGCCAAGGGGAGCAGGCACAGAGGGTGTATGAGGACAGAAAGATGGATGTGGTGCTCCAGGGATGCCTCAGCCCAGGGTCCTGCACTGTGCATGTCTCTGGAGTTGTTCCCAGTCCCCAAGTACTATGGTGAAGGGGTGGGGGAGGGCTGTGAGGAGGGTTGGTCCTTGAGTGCAGGGGAAGGTGGGGCAGTGGCAGCTGGTGGCTTTGGTGGCCAGCAGCCAGGCGGGAGCTGGGGCTGTGTGCGTCAAGGCACATTGTGTGTGTCCCCATAGGCAGCGTTTCCTCCAGCAGGGAGCATGGTGCTGCCAAAAATAACAGGACCTTCAGTGGTGGGGGTGTGTCTGGGCCCAGGCTGCTCCCCCAGCAGGAACCCCTCATCCCATGCCAGAGTCTTTTCCTCCTGCTGGGAGTGACTGTTGGCTCCATTCCCTGATTTTCATGTTCTGTCCCCTCCAATCTCTGCTTCTGACTCAGGGGTTCAGCCCTGCCCAGTGCCCTCCTGCTTGCTGGGTGTGGCAGAGGGTTGTGGAGTGTGGTGGGCCCATCTTACCGCAACAGTCCCCACCATTGTAGCTGAACTCCAAGAGCTGAATGCTGGGGTGTTGGGGCTCATCTGGCCAGGAGGGACCACAGGATGCCTTCAAGTAGGGGGGTGGTGGGGTTTCTGCAGGGGACAGAGAAGGAAATGAGAGGCTGGAAGTACATCCTGCCCCACTGGAGCCCTCAGCCAGCCCCAGAGAGCAGGGGTCAGAGCCTGGGTGGGCGAGACAGCCTCCAGTGTTGCCACCAGCACTCACCAGGTACAGCCAGGCGGCTGAAATGATGGGGGTTGCAGCACAGCACAGCCAAGTTCCTGCAGAACCCCTGGCCCCCAGCGCAGTAGCAGAAGTGCTTGAGCTCATAGGGCTGGTGGAGATCAGGCCAGCGGAAGAGGCGACAGAGCAGAACTTGTGGGGGTAATCCCTGCTTAACCCCTCGTGGGTCCCCCCGCGGTGCCAAAACACAGCCAGATTCCCAGGCGCCTCGGCTCTCCACCACCTGCACCAGCAGCTCCAGCTCCTCGTCCTTCAGCTTCTTGAAGAGGGCATGCGCTGCTGGTTTGAGGGCACTGGGGCCATCCTCAGGGCTGGCTGCTGCACAGCGCTGCCGCCACAGCCTCCGCACCAGCGCAGCACGGCGTGAACAGAACATGGGGTGGTCGTAGGGACCACCTGCAGGATGGAGACAGGCATCACCCCCCATGCCCTGAGAGGGCTGTGGCTCTGCTGCATCCTCCTGTGTCCTCCCAGATCCCTGACAAGGCTGCTTTGCCTGGGTTTGCTGCTGATTGAGGGCACGGTGCCACTTCAAGGGGTACCGGCATATCCAAGGTCACATCAGACATGACCCCACAAACAACCCTCACTGCTGGAGGTACTGGCATCCCCAAGGTCACATCAGACATGACCCCACAAACAACCCTCACTGCTGGAGGTACTGGCATCCCCAAGGTCACATCAGACATGACCCCAGAAACAACCCCCACTGCTGGAGAACCTGCCTGTGTTGAGACAGGGAGGGAAGGGGTCCACATGCTCCTGCCCACAGCACCCGCCCACTCCCCTCACACCCTCTTATCATGGGGCTGGGCAAGGGGTCCTTGCAGAAGAGGGTCTCACTCACGGTGGGTGGCGGAGGTGGGTGAGAGGCTCCAGGGCACTGCATGGGGCTCTGCTCTCAGGACGGCCGGCACTGCTCTGCCCATCACACGTCACTGCCTGGACCTTTTCCTGTGCTGGGACACTCTCCCCTCCCCCGGACCTTCCCGTTTGGGGAATTCATTGATTTCCCTTATCCCAGCCAGCCCTGGGGCTGAGCCAGTGCCAGGGCCACCACATCAGGGCTACCACACCAGGACATGGCAGCTGTCAGATACATGGGCTCCAGTGGTCAGGGATGCTCAGCACCATGCTACAAGGCAGCTGTGCATAGCTAGGAGCTCAAACAGCAACACAGACACTGGTGCACAGCCACAGGGCAGGGTCCAGCTGAGTAGCTGATCTGGGCAGGGAAAAGCCATGAAGCACAGTGGCAGGGCACTGTCATGGCAGACCCCATCCCTACTCGTGTCCTCACAGGGACCATTGCAAGGACCACCTAAGTCCCTTATGGCATCTTGGGCAGGGGTTCCTGTTGACCCTCAGTTCTTGACCTGGCCAGGGCCCCCCGCATAGGCAGTGGGTGAGGGTGGGAACCTGCTCCACAACAAAGGAGCTAGTGTAAACAGGACCCTTATCCCGCGCCAGGCCAGGCTTCCTGCTCCTGACTTCCCGCCGAGATAAGGGAGGCCACACTGGCGCCAGCGCTGCTGCCGAGGACAGGGTGTGCAGAGCTTCCCTTGTGCTGGGGCCAGGGACCAGCACAGGCAGCACTGGGTGGGTTCACAGACCCACAGCCACCTCCACAGCTACGCTCTGGTGCCACCAGCCATGACCTGTGCCACAGCTCTCAGCTAGGCTGGGCCCACTGGCAATATTTTGCTCTAGCTGGTTCCCACAGACTGAAACAGGAAATGGCCAGGAGTGGGAGAGCAGGCAGAAGATGCAGACAGAACCCCAGCTCCCCACTCTTGCCCCTTGGCCCCAGGAGATGTGGGGACCCTCAGTCTTGGACAGGGGCAAGGGGTGCACTGAAGTGCATTAGTGCTACCCAGAGCTAGGATTAGAAGGTTTGGAGAAACACACAAACACACACATTCCCAGAGATCTGCCCAAACAGGTGCAGCCAGTCAGGCACCGCTCAGGTTTATTGGGGTCTCTGATCAGGGGGAGTGCAAGCTGAGGCAGAGTCTCAGTGCCAAGAGGTCCATCAGCTCCATCAGCACAGGGTAACAAGCACGGTCCTGGGGAGGGGTAAGAGGCACAAGGGGTAAGGACTCACTGACCAGTACCAAGGCCACACCGTCTAAATCCCCAGAATTGCCACAGCCAGGTTCTCTGTCTCCCCTCAAGCACCATGGCCAGGCCCTTTTCACTCCAGGAGCACTTTGGTTGGGCTCCCTCACCCCCAAACACCACACCCAGGCCTCTGTCATGTTCCAAGCACCACGTTAAGCTGCAGGCAGGTCACTCACCCACAGCACCAGGCCAGGCAAGGGCTGACAGGGTCCTGTGACACTGGGGGGGGGCCTTCCCTAATCCAGCAGTTCATGAATGCTGGACCCGGTGCAGAGAAGAATGCACCAGCTGCCGAGGAGGTAGATGCATTCCTGCAGAAGCCGCAGCAACCAGGAGCCAAGGCACAGCCCCAGGGAGGTGGCAGTGGGTGTTGGCAGTGCCAGTGCCTGTACCCGTGCCACTTGCTGGGGAGCACCCTGCAGACAGGCTGCCACTGTCCAGAAGAGGTGCATGGCCCATGAGGAATCAGCAGGATCTGACATGGTGGGAGAGGCAGCAGTGCTGACATGCAAGGCCCTGGCAAGCACTGGAACGTGTTACATTCTCCACATTTCCAAAACTTCCACAATAGTAGATGCAGGGAGGGGGCACAACCTGGGGACCCTTTTGTTCCTTCCACTCCTGCCCCAT
Source organism: Pycnonotus jocosus (assembly GCA_013400435.1). Lineage (NCBI taxonomy): Eukaryota > Metazoa > Chordata > Aves > Passeriformes > Pycnonotidae > Pycnonotus > Pycnonotus jocosus. Next base: position 617,089 of record VWYP01013758.1, on the reverse strand, counting down.
GGAGCCCTCAGGGCTCAACAAGGCCACATGTTAGTGCAGTGCAGACTGCAGTGGGTTTATTTAGTGCTGACAGGCAGCAACTTTATTCAATGTCACTCTCAGCAGCATTCCAGTGGAGACACCCAGAGCATGGCCTTCACTGGCGGGAGGTGCGCTCTTCTTCCTCGTTTTCCAGCTCATAGGCAGGCCGGTAGCTCTCCCGGCCCTGAGCATCAGTATAGCGTAGCGCTGGGTTCTTCTGTGTGTTGGCCATGCTGCCCAGGGATGTGTAGCTGTGGAGGGAAGAAGCAGCTGCAGGACTGCACCCAGGGCTACTGGCTGTGCATGTGAGAAGGGCAGCACCTGGCACTCACCCCTTGTCATAGAGGATACAGTAGGGGACAAATAGCTTGCGCAGGAACTCCCAGATGTCCCGGTAGGTCCAGTCCTGCAGGCAGAATTGGGCAGAGATTGAGGCAGAGGCAAAAGACTGCTCCGTTGCCTCGAAAGGAAGTAAAACACACCTTTCTAGAGAGCACCTGGGAGAGCCAGAGAGATATCAGAGCACCACTGTCCCTCCCAGCACTTCCCAAAACACAGGGAAATCCCCCAGCAGGCAAGAATGAGCCCTGCCCAACAGCACCCAGCAGCCTCATTGTGGCAAGGGGCACCCACGGCTGCACAGTGGGGCAGTAGATACTCTGGGAGAGTGAGAATTGTGAGAGAAGCTGTCCAGGATGGGGCTGGATCACTGCTGGTCCCTGGCCCCGTCAGGTCCGCCTGCCAGGCCCTGTGGCAACAGTCCCAGCCCCAAAGCAGGTGGAGGCCACATACCAGCAAGGGGTTCACCCGCATGTAAGGGGGCCAGTCAGGGTCTGTCATACACATGGGGGTCAGGGTACATGAGTAAGGGTCTGTTCGTCGTGTTCCCATCAGGACAGCCTCCAGCTGTGGCTGCTGCTCCTTCAGGTGGGCCAGTGCCTCCCGGATGGAGCCCTCCACAGTGTAGAGCTGGACGCCGTACCTGTGCAGGCAGGGTGGGCAGTTGACTGTGAGCTGCAAGCAACGCTGCACACCCTCTGTGCAGCAGCCCACCCCACTCTGCCTCCTACCTCTGGACTGTTGCCTGAATGAACTGCTCCATTTCAGGGAATGGGGACATAGTGCGAATGTAGAGCACTTGCAGCCTCTCCTGCCTTGCTGGGAACCACCTGCAGAGAGACCCAATGCAGCTGGACTCAGACTGATGGCAACTGGAGGCAAGGCAGCAATGCAGCATCCAGTTCCCACCAGCTAGACCCTAGGAATCCACTCATTCCCCCACGGTAGAGCAAGAAAGAGCCCCAGAGCCCTGGCCAGGGTCTGCAGGACCCCTCAGCCTTGCCCCAGCCTGGAGCCCCGTGCATGAGTACCTTTGCACAGCAGCATGGACGAGGTGCAGCAGGGCTGTGCAGTCCTTGCCCCCGTTGAAGCCCACACAGAGCTGGACTAGGCTGTACTGGTCCAAAACCTCCTCAATGGTTCGCAGGGCTGCTGCCACCTTCTGCCCCAGGGCCGAGCCTGCCAGGACAGGACAGTTGGTGCCTGCCCAGCTCATGTTCCCTCAGCATGGCCCCAGGGCCTATGGTATTTCACCCTCTGGATACATCTCATATCCAGACACATAGCAGAGCCATTGTTGGCACCACAGCCAAGAGCTTGTTCAACCCAGAGATATGGGCCACAATGTGACAAGGATCATGAGGACACTGGTGAACTGTGGCACTGCTGCTACTGCTGTACACTGTGCTCTTAGACCCTGCCACCACCAGTCCTAACTGAGGTTACAGATCCCATTCCCACCTGTGTGGGATGAAGCCCACTGCAGCTTCAGCACCCCTTAAGCCTCCCAGCACACCGCAACAGGCAAGCTCTGCTCCCAGGCTGGTGCTCCCACTGCCCCAGCCCTGCTAGGCTGCACAGGAGGAAGCATGGAGGCATAGAGCTGGGCTGCAGCACCTCTTCCTGGTACCTGACTCAGCCAGGCCATAAACCTCCACAGCTGCTGGAGAGACACAGTCTGTCACCAATGGCACAGCAACACCTGGTGGCAGCTCCCTCATCAAGAAGCAATACGCTTCCTCCAGGTCCTGCTCTGACTCTGAGTCCAGGGTCAGCTTCACACGATAGTAGTTGCTGGTCCAGTCTGGGTAGGAGCCCAGGCTGACGCGGCCCTGGAAGGTGGCATCAGCCCGGTCCAGCACAGGCGCGATTAACATCTCATCGGATGCCACGTAGATGGTGCGAGAGTGGAAGTGGGTCTGTTTGCTGTGAAAGAGGTGAGCAAGGCCATCCAGTGCACGCTCCATCAGTGCCGGGATGCCAGGGAAGATGTAGACATTGCGCACACTGACTAGTGGGTACTTAAGGATGTTGCCAGTGTGCCTGTCTGTGCCATAGTTGAGGCGGGAGGACTCGGGGACACGAGCCAGCTTCATCTCAGGGCACTGCACCTCCGTCTTGCCAAAGAACTTTTGCACCAGGGTCACCAGCTCAGGATGGAGAACGACTCTCTCCCCAAAGGCTTTAGCCACAGCCTCGAAGGTCACATCGTCGTGCGTGGGGCCGATGCCCCCGGAAGTCAGCACGAACGTGAAGCGGGCAGCAAAGGCGGCTACCTCACTGGCGATGGCCTCCACGTCATCGGGCACCACCGAGATTCGGGCGACAGTCACGCCAAGAGCACGCAGCCGCCGGCACATGAAGAAGGAGTTTGTATCCTGCGTGTAGCCCTGAGGGGAACGTAGATGCCCATGACGGGGTGCCCCGAATCCCCAGGCGCAAGCCCTAGCCGGCCCCACCCCCGCAGCCCAGGCCCACCCCCGGCCGCACCTTGAGAATCTCGTCGCCGATGACGATGATGCCGGCAGTGTTGGCGGATCCCCGAGCCCCCGCCGCCGGGCCCGAAGCAGCCATGGGACGACAGGCGGCAACGCGCAGGGGTCCGCCCACTCGCCCCGTAGCCCGCAGCGCAACCCGCACCAACCCCCACATGGAGCCGCCCGGCCTGCCCCCCGCACACCGCGACAACGCCCCGCGCGCTCACGGGCCGCTCCATACGTCCGTCACGCGGCCTCGCCAGCACCCATTGGCCGAGAGGCGGGACCTGCAGGGACGGAACCATGCCGAGGGGAGGGGGGGTGTCGGCGCAGCTCCGCCTCCGTGGCCCTCTCTCCGGTGGGCACGGGGAGGCCCCCCCACAGTCCCACATCCCGGGAAGCCCTCCTCGGGAATAGGATGGACTCCGCAATACCGGGACCCCTTCGCCCTTCACCCCACCTCCCCCTGGCACTGCAGACAGACAGCTCCCAAACATCACTTTATTGAAGCTTTGGAGGGATCACAACGGGAAGGACCCCCGGAACCAGGGCCGAGTCGCCAAAACGGCGCCCAGGCAGCATCGAGGGTCAGGGGGTGAAGCCCCCGAAGAATGCCGAGGAGAAGGAGGAGGAAGGTGCTCTCTCAGTGTGGAAGGACTGGGATCTTCGGCAGACCAGGAGCCACTTACTTTTCTGGTTTCTTGGGCAATGGCCGTCGGAAGAGCAGGATGTGGGGCTCTGCAGGGCAAAACAGGGGGTCAGGCTGGGCCCCCGGGGCGCCACCCGCTCCCCCGCGGGGCTCACCTGGCTCATGGATCATGTAGTGGACCCAGCCTTGGCTCTGCTGCACCCCCAGGTTCCGCCACTCCGACTCCGACAGCAGGTGGGTCTTGGGCACCAGCTTGGCGATGTCCTTGGGCAGCATCACGTGCCTGCGCCCCCGCATCTCTCAGTCAATACCAGGACACCCCCAACAACCCCTCATTCCCCAGGACGGAGACTCCCTACCGGGAAGCTGTTAATGGGACCAGCACCGTGACCCAACACAGAACCTTTACCAGGACCCCGCGTGTTACCAGGATAACTCCCCTCTTGCTTCACTAGGGAGCCATGACGCCCACCACTCCCCTCCCACTAGCAAGCTGTTTATAGCCTCTCCACCCCACCGTTTTAAGTTATCGAGGCATTTCCCTCCCTCGCCCCGGTAAACCTTAATCAAGATCCCTGCGTCCTTATCAAGCAGATGGTACTAGGACTCCTTTTCGCTCCGTACCGATACTCAAACTCCTCATCGTCGTACTTGTCCGAGTAGTAGATCTGTTTGTGCGCCATGACAGGCCCACGGTGCCCTCCCTCGGCGGCCGTTGGCGCCCCCGCCCCCCGCGGCGCTTTCAAACACCGCCGCCCCACACGCCCATTGGGTGGCGCCGCATCAGAGGCGGGGAGAGGTGGTTGCCCATTGGTCGACGCGCGCGCGACGCTACGAGGCCGTGGCCCCGGTTCCCGCGGGCCGGGCGCAGCCCGCGATTGGCTCATGGGTCACGTGACATGGGCGCAGCGGGGCCACGCCGGAGGGGCGCGGGCCGGAAGTGAGTGGCCGCGAGTGCGGCGTAGGGGGGAGGGGGGCGAGGGGGCACGCGAGCGCGGGACCGGCGGAGCGCAGCGTGAAACCCGCGCGTGACTGATGGTGCCCGGTGAGCGCGCGCCGGCCGGGGTGGTGAGGGCGCGCGCGGATGGAGGAGGGAGGACCCACGCAGGGCCCAGGATCCAAGGCCAGGCCCCGCGGTGTCCCCGTGGCCGCAGTGTCGCCGGACTGAGGCCGCGTCGCTCGCCGCTGCCGCCTTCCGCGGAACAAGTGGGGGTCCTGCCGCAGCCGCCCCATAGACGCCTCCGCTCCCTGCGCTATGGGGGCCGAGTCGCCCTTCGCAGCTGCCACGTTTGCTCAGCGTGAGGGAGCCTAGCCGTGGGGCAGGCCCGGACCCCCCTATATGCGTCCCGGCGGGGGCTGAAGAAGCCGGTGCCGTGCTGTGCCAAGATCTTGGGGGTAACCCACCCGACGTGGTGGCTGGCTGTGTGTGCCTTGGGCTCGGGCTTGCATCGCCCCATTGCGTGCTGGTGTGATACTCGGGAAAGGCACCAGCTGTAGAGGTGGTCCAGGGTCTGGGGAGAATCCCGAGCCCATCCAGCAGGGATGGGGCACCGGCTGGTTTTGGAGGGTTCCTCGGCCTCTGCGATGCTGGGGTCTGCCATCCTGCTTTCTGTGCTTCAGAGTAAGGCAGCAGTGAGTACCTAGAGCCTACCCAACTGTTGTGGACAGGGAGGAGGGGTAGCTGTTCCCCCTTGCAGACCTCTGTCTGCTCTCTAGCAGTGTGTTGTGTCCGTCTGTTCTGGTTTCTCCCCTTGAATCTCTTAAATGGGGTCCCATACACAGATTATAGGCTGTGGATGCGGGTTCCAAGGAAACGTGACCTGGGCCCTACTTGCCACGTTGGCGCTGCAGAAGTCTGTGGGCAAAGGGCACTTGTTGGTGCTTGTCAGGGCTGCCCTGGTCTCAGCCTGTAACAGAGGGGCTGAAAATGCCATCTCTTCTCAGCCAAGCAGGGTATGAGGATCCACCCACTGCTTTTTGGTGGGGCCTTGGCTGGGCCACCTCTGGAGCTGTGCAAAGCAGTGTCCCATCCTCAGGAGAGACACAAATGGGCTTCAGTAAGGCTGAGCATACCCTGGTTCCAGGTCCAAATGCTCCTTCCCTGCCAGCAGCCTCGGTACCCAATTCCAAAGGGCCTGGTTGCCACTCTCTGCTTGGCAGTGGCATAGTACTGCAGGGGTCGGTCTCCACTGCCATTGCCAAGCATAGCCCCCCCCTTATCTTGCCACCTTCCAAGCTAATGGCGACAGCTGGTACAGGCTGCAGATAAAGGTACAATTGCTGCCAAGCAGTAAATCATGTCTGCTGCCCTGCACTGCTCCACTGGCCTGGCCTTGACGCCTCGGCTGGGCAGTGGGAGTGAGAGGAGCTTTGCTTGCCTTGTTTTCCTCTTGCAGAGCTTCCTGCCTCTGCCAGCTCATCCCTTCTAGATTCTTTCCATGACTCCTGTCTTCACTGGTGCCCTGGGAGGAAGAGACACAGCAGCCCTGGGTGCTCTGTGTATAATTTCGTATCAGGGTGCCAGCTGAGGGGGTGGAGGAGGGGACAGCTCTGACCCCCTGGGTTGCCTTCACTCCCTCCTTGCGTGTGGCTTTCCTGTACTGGTTTTTGGGCTAGGCAGGGATTGGCTCCGACACATCTTGGGTCACAGAGTGACTCTTGGCACCCAATACCGTTTGCCAGTGTGGGTAGGGCCCAAGAGTGCCAGGCTCAGCCTCGTGTGCCTGTCCCAGCTCATCCCATCTCCATCCTTTCTCCAGTGGGAAGAAGGAGGTTTCCAGGTTTCTCTGTGTGTGTGTGTCAGCAGCATATTGCACAGCAGCCACAGCCCCATCCACCTGTGGACAGCATGGAGGAGCAGGGTCTGCCTCTTGGCACCATGGCCCCCACCTCGGCGGGCTGGGACAGGGCTGGCTAACTCCCTGTTTGTCCCCGAACCGCAGGTTGGAGTGCCAGACGAGAGGGGCTGTGTGTCTCTGCTCCCTGCCCGGGGCCTGCCCTGCCCTCTGCCGGCGATGGAGTATGTGGTAAGGACTTCGGTGGAGGGCTAAGTGGCTTCGGTGATGGATCCTGCCTGCCTCCTCTGCCTTCTGGGAGGTCTCCAGCCTCTTTCCCAGATTTCCACTGGCATCTCCTAACTCCCTCTTCAGAATGAAGGAGAGGTTGCGTGTAGGAATGCATAAACATTTGATGCTGCTGTGATGCGTGGGGGAAAAATCAGCTATTGGCTGGATTTGAGTGTTCTTTGCTTCACCCCTGCCCCAGAGGTTCAGCATTGGCTGCAATTGGACAGAAGGGGGTCTCCTGCCCAGGGCAAGGTTTGTATGTGTGGCTGCCTGCACCTTGCTGCAATTTCTTGGCAAACCAGTGGCATGTTCCAGGCCTCTGACTCAGCTCACAGTTTTTTTTTTTCCAGGGAGGATGTTGGTAGTGGAGCCCTGAGCATCCCCACTCTGCTTCTCTTCCTTGCCCCAGGTGGTGTGTGAAGTCTGAGTCTCAGGTGCCTGAAAGTAGTCTGTATCCCTCTGTTTCTCACGATCCATTGTCTTTCTGTGGTGGCAGGGCACATGGGGCGGCTGGGCCAGGACATGTCCCCAGAGCTCCTTGGGGGCAATTGTTCCAGCTGCTCTGCTCATACTCTGCTGCAGGAGCTCCTGGCATCTGCCTGGCAAGAGGAAGGGCTGCAGCCTGTGGGATAGGGCTTGGGATTGCCTGTTCAGGCAGGGCCAGTGTTCTGCACCTTTGCACATCTCCAGGTTTGCTTTCTCCACTCAGAGCCTACTGGGAGGGAGCTCTGATGCCCTGGAGTGGACTCTGGGGCTGGGGGGGCTGCAATGATAGCACCTCTGGTCTCCAAGGGCTGGGAGCTGCGATGCATCTTGTCACGGGCTGTTGAGTGATGTGGGCAGACTGGCCTTGAAGGTTCTGAGAAAATCAGGAATTACTCTAGCTTATAAAAGCAGAGATGTATCTGAGTAGGGGCTTCAGCTGGGAGGCTCATCAGCCCTTTGCTGCATGGAGGTGATGGCTGCTCCAAGTCCTGGGTGGTGGGAAGGGGTCAAGGAGACACTCCCACCCCCTTGCAGTTCTCTTCTGCTCTTATCCTGGGGAAGGATCGGGGCTCACAGAGCCAGGCAAGCCCAGGCCCACATCAACCCCTGGCCAGACCGTCATGGGAAAACCCCATTGCCCCACAGCTACTTGATGCCGCCCAGCCAAGCTCCCCTGGCAGTAAGGCTGCACTGGCCCCTCACCGGGCCAGCAACTTCCTGGCTCCGGGCTTCCTGCTTTTCTTCAGAGGAATAGTGCTGCAGCCACAGGAAGGTCACAGCACTGAACAGCCGGGGGCCCCTGGAGGGGACAAGCACTTTGTGGAACATGGTCGGCATGGTCTCTATGTGCCTGTGGGACCACCATGGTTGGCGGGGGG
>VWYP01013758.1:595911-608834 GCA_013400435.1 Pycnonotus jocosus | reverse complement strand
TAGTGTGCATGGCCAAGGATGGGCCCACTGTCATGTGCCACAGCACCTCGGATCACATAGGTGGCAATTTCCAGCCCTGTTCTGGCTTTCCTTTCCCTGTCTCCATGGCAGTGTGCCATGCTTTGTGAAGTAGGGCAGGCAGCTGCCAAACTTGCCTTTGCCAAGCAGTGCTGGGTGAAGGCTCCAAGCAGAGAGAGACTTTTTCTTGGCCTGAATTTACCCAGTTTTGGTTTGGTGGCCAGAGCACCTGGTGATTGGTAAGGATCTGGCTTGTGGTGTGTCAGGGTTTGGGTTCTGCCTGAACTGCTTGCCTCATCCCATAGGTGGTGGAGGAGGAAGACCTCTTGTCCCTCAGTGGGACCAAGGCTGTGGAGGGCAGCACAGTCGGGCTGACCCAAGTTCCTGCTGCATGCAGGTGTGTCAAGGATAGGGGAACAGGGGAGACCTGCCCCTGAGCCCCCTGATCCACAGGTGGAGCTTTGCCCAGCTCTCCAAGGTTGAAGGGGCCAACTTTTGCCCCCAGCACGTTCTTGCCGCCTGCTCCCGCTAGCTCCGCCTGTGACCTTGATTTTTCTGCTCCAGATAAGCCCTGTGTCCCCACCCCTCGCTGGGAGCCCCTCCTGCGCTGCGCCCCAGCCCAAGCACAGCCCGCGCTGCAGGCAGAGCCTGCCCCGCCGCCTGTGAGTCAGCACAGCTCTTCCGATCAGCCGCAGCCCCTTCATCTCTTCTCCTGGGAGGAACAGCTGGGTTGCAGGAAGCAGCAGCGATTAGCTGCAGCTTCTCCCACAGGCTCCCCACCACGGCTGGGGGTTTGTGCTGAGCCCTACCTTGTCCAGCGCACAGCCTACCTGTATCCTGCTCCTGGCCGTCCTCCTCTTTCTCCCACCAGCCTTCCAGGCAAGATCTGTGCTCTCAAAGGACTGCATGTCCCTCTATTCCAAGAAGCTGTGAGCACCGGTGTCATCTCAGCATTGCTGCTCCCACCGACAGAGCCTGGCAAGCCAACAGCAGCTGCTCACCACTGGCACGTGGGTTGTGTGGCACTGGCTGCCACAGAAGGACCTTGTTCCCTCCTGGACAGTGCTCGGAGCAGGGCTGGGATGGGCTTGGATGTGCTCTGTGTCTGCCTTGTCTCCGGGCTTTAAATATTAATGCTTTTGATTTTCTCTTAGCGGGCAGCAGCACAGTGAGCTGTGGGGTGGAGGGTGGCCGTGCTGAACCCAGCAGCAGGGCAGAGGGAGCTGGATCTGGTCCTGGATGAAGACAGTGGGATTTGTTGCTGCCTGGTGTTGGAGTGGCAAGGGACTTGAGGACCTTCAGGCTGGGGACAAAGCATTCTGAGCTCCCCTCCCTGTGCCAGCAGCTCCCTGGGGTGTCACTGCGGCCCCATTTCCTCTCTGCTGTGGTGTGTTGCTCTCAGTCTGAATGGATCTGCACATCCTTGCTGACGCCGATCACAATTGATTGGCTGTGCCTGCACAGTGCCGGGCAGCCCCTGGAGCCGCTGCCCAGTGTCCCAGGCCCAGTTCTCCCTACCAGCCATGCTGGGCTGGTGTGGACTTAGTACAGAGTTCAGCCGAGGCTTCTGCTTGGGGGCAGCTTCCCGGCAGCGGCAGGCGCTCGGACTCTCTGTGGAGCCCCTGTGAGGCCCAGCTTGCTGCATCCACCTGACTGCCACTCTGGACAGGGCAGCTGTGGCCCTTCTCACCTGTCTCCAGGATGGATCTCCTGCAAAAGAGCAAATACAGCCACCTGCGGAACGAGTCTGTCTCCTCTCCAGAGGAGGCCGTGGCGGGCCTGGGAGTCCCACCCTCCCCAGTGGAGTCCCTTGCAAGCACGCAGTCTCTGCCTGGTTCCCTGTCCTCCTCCTCCCTCAGCCATGCTGCACCTCTCAGGGACCTCTCACCTGAGTTGGAGAGCCCTACCACCCTCTGCTCCTTCTTCCCCAAAATGGCCAACCTGAAGCTCTCCAATCCTGCAAACTTGCTCAGCTTGCGGGGCTCTTCAGCCAGTAGCAGCCCAGGGGAACCTGGTCCCCCTGGGATGCCAGCACTGGTGCCAGGGGGTGCTGCCAGCTCTGACTCAGTGAGACCTGTCACTGTCTGTTCCCAGGATATGAACAAGCTGAGCTGTGGGAAGAAGACGCGGGTGGAAGGTGGCCAGCTGGGGGGTGATGAATGGACCCGCCACGGCAGCTTTGTCAATAAGCCCACCCGTGGCTGGCTGCATCCCGATGACAAGGTCATGGGCTCCGGGGTCTCCTACCACGTCCAGGTGAGTGTTGGGGAGTGGGGAAGAGTGGAAAGGGTCACTGTGGGGATTTGGGGACCTCCTGGTGGCAGGATGCACCGTGCTCTTTGGGAGAGGGGTGGGGGACAGGGCGAGACAATGGGCAGTGGGATTCTCAGGGAAGTTAGTGCTGCAGAGGTGGGGTGCTTGAGGCCCCAGCCCCCTCCCTGGCTGCATGGGGGACAAACTTCATGGCTGGCCAAGCTCACCTTGCTCTCTTGCACAGTACATGGGCTGTGTGGAAGTGCTCCAATCCATGAGGGCTCTGGATTTCAACACCAGGACACAGGTGACCAGGTAAGCTCTGCCTCTCCCGAGGGGCTGCTCCTTTTGGGGAGGACTGAGGAAATTGTCTGAGCCCTAGGCAAGTCCCTGGTAGTATGTGGGGCTTTCAGTGGTGGCCAGGAGCTGCTGGAGCCCATCAAATACTCATTTCAGTGCACTTTGCCCACCCAAAAAGCCCTAGCTGGCACTGCCTGAGAGCTTCCACTTTGTCACCCTGTTTCTCCTGTGCTGATCCCCGTGTCCTCAGTCCTGTGGTAGGGGAGTCTTGGGGCAAGGCAGGCACTGTGGGGACTGACATCTCATTCTGCTCCCTGCAGGGAGGCTATTGGGCTGGTATGTGAGGCTGTGCCTGGTGCCAAGGGAGCCATGAGGAGAAGGAAGGTGAGGCCTGGCTGGGAAGCTGTTTGGGGAGTGTGCATGGCTCGTTTGGGCACAGGACAAGATCCCAGCCCAGCTGGTAGTGCTGTGCTGCTTAGCCCATGGCTCTGATCTCCCAACTGAGGCTTGGGCCAGGGTCAGTGGTGAGGACAAGGTGCCAATCTCTGCTGTGGAAGCACTGGGATGTGCCCTGTTTTCCTGCTGCTGGGCTATCTGATCTGGGGAAGCCCTTCTTTACACTACTATTTGCCCCTAGCCCTGCAGCCGCTCCCTGAGCTCCATCCTGGGCAAGAGCAACCTGAAGTTTGCAGGTATGCCCATCACCCTGACCATCTCCACAAGCAGCCTCAACCTCATGGCCTCAGACTGCAAGCAGGTGAGAATGAGCAGGGGTTGGGTTGGGTTGGTTTTGGACAAGTAGGAATCCTCATATACCTCACCCCAGGTCCTGCTGAGGCAAGGGATGCCCCCAGCCTCCCCAGGGAATGTCTGGATGGGCTGTGTGATGAGTGCCCACCCCTCCACAGTCCCTGGGACTGAAGAGGTGTGAGGAGTATCCCCATGTGCTTTGTGGGATCTCTCCTGGAGACAGTGAGACCCAAGTCCCCTTGCCTGGGGCCAGATCTCCTGGTTTTGACCCCACTCCTAGTCCTTTTCCTGGTGGTCTGTGGCTCATAACCAGGGCTCTGGAGGATTTTGGGCCTCCATGGCAAGTCAGTCCTGGGAGGAGCAGGATGTGCTGCCCCTGGGTCGGTGACAAGAAATTCCTGGCTGTGTCCAACAAGCTCTCCATCTTGCAGATCATCGCCAATCACCACATGCAGTCTATATCCTTTGCATCAGGGGGAGACCCGGTGAGTATGCAGGGTTCCCATCTATGCTCTATGTAGGGACCTCTCCTGCCCTCTCCTGAGGTCTCAAGCCCAGTGCTCCCCAGCAGCCCTGTCTTACTGCTGCTGTCTCACCCACAGGACACAGCCGAATATGTTGCCTATGTTGCCAAAGACCCCGTCAATCAGAGAGGTGAGGGTGCTGCAAGGGTCTTCAATGCCAAAGCCCCATTTTGGAGGTGTTCAGGATCAGCTCAGTGTAGGGGGGAGGAACTGGCTGGCCCATAAAAAAGCTCTGGGGTGTACAGGCCAGGTTCAGGCATGAAGAACCTTAGTGCTGGAGTTCCACAATCCCATCCCACCATTTCCTACCCAGCCTGCCATATCCTGGAGTGTCCTGAAGGCTTGGCACAGGATGTGATCAGCACCATTGGGCAGGCTTTTGAGCTGCGCTTCAAGCAGTACCTGAAGAATCCTCCAAAGCTGGTGACCCCCCATGACAGGTCAGAGCAGAGTTGTGTGACAAGTAGGAAGGTGGTTTTGGAAAGGGGATGCAGCCATGGCTGCTGTCACAGGCTTATCTGTACTGTGCTCACCCAGGATGGCAGGGTTTGATGGCTCTGCCTGGGATGAAGAAGAGGAGGAACCAGCCCCAGATCACCAGTACTACAACGACTTCCCCGGCAAGGAACCTCCCATTGGGGGGGTCGTGGACATGCGGCTGCAGGATGGGGCTGCTCAGACCCCAAATCACTTGGGTGCCACACTGGTGAGGCTCTGGGCATGTCTTCTTGGGAAGGCACCATGTTATAAGGGTGATGTAAGGACCCCGACTGGGCCATGGGTTCTGCTGAAGGTTATTTATGTCTCCCCGGTGTCTCTGGCAGCCTGGGGTGTGGGGAGCAGGAAGGGGGATGAGCAGGAAAGGGAGTGAGGGTTCATCACTGCCTCTCCCTGCAGCCTGTCGGCCAGTTGTCCAGTGGAGAGTATGAACCCCAGAAGCAGCATGCTCCCACCCAAGGTAATGTAATGGGTGTGGCCAGTCTCCATCCTCTTTCATGGACCCTGAGTGCTTTGATGGTAGGCACTGGTGGGGGGACAAGGCGGGCTGAAGCCCTGCTGACCACAGTGCTCCTGGTAGCAGGGAGAGAGAAATACCCAGCTCCAGCAGGCACATCTGGTCGCACGGACCTGTTTGATGACCCGTCTTACGTCAACGTGCAGAACATAGACAAGGCACGCCAAGCTTCAGCTGCTGGCATCTCAGCCACAGCCAACGGCAGTACACAGAGGGACCTTTTCGACATGAGTGAGTGAAATGGTGGCCGCAGCCACAGCAGTGGATAGGTGGCTGTGGGCTTGGTCATGGTCCCCCTGCTCCTCTCTCCTTGCAGAGCCCTTTGAAGATGCCCTGCATGTGCCCCCGTCTGTGCCTGTGGGGCTGCCTCCTGCCCAGGTGGTGGCTTCCATGGAGGAACAGCTGAGACGGGAGCCCTGGTACCATGGGAAAATGAACCGTAAGGAAGCTGAGAAGTTGCTGAAGGTGAACGGAGACTTTCTGGTGCGGGAGAGCACCACCACCCCAGGCCAGTATGTGCTGACTGGCTTGCAGGGTGGGCAGCCCAAGCATTTGCTCCTCGTTGATCCTGAGGGTGTGGTGAGTCCATTTAGGGGCCTGGGGATGGAGCTTGGGACAGCGGGGGTGGGGTCGTAGGGGTTACGTGAGCCACCAGAGCATTGGGGTTCTGCACTGCTCATCAGGGGACAACTCTGGGCTGGCTTTGCGGGTGGAGGGGGTCTGGTGGATCATGGGTTTGAGACTGCAGCCCCAGGTCTGTGCCTAGCCCATGTCATGGAGGGTGATGGCTCTGGCCTCGTGCGGGCACTGGCAGCCTCCTGAGTGCCCCTTTTCCGGCCCCCCCCAGGTGCGGACAAAAGATCATCGCTTTGAGAGTGTCAGCCACCTCATCAGGTACCACATGGACAATCACCTGCCCATCATCTCAGCCGGCAGTGAGATGTGCCTGCAGCAGCCAGTGGAGAGGAGACTGTGAGCGCCTGGGGACCCCAGTGCACAGCACCCCCAATGCGCAGCCCTCTGGCCATGTTTCATGCCCCAGGGAGCCCTCAGACTCTTGTAGGTGCTCCACCTGGGACTGAGTGTGGACTTGGCTGAGGACAGGGCCTCTCTTCTTTCACCACATGGAGCTGGTGGCCATGGGAGGGGCTCAGGCTGAGTCCCTGCAGGGTGGGGAATTGTTCTTGCAAAGCTCGTGCCCCTCCAGCTCCAGCCTTTGCAGAGCAGCTCAGCTCCTACCAAAACCCAGCCCTGCTGTCATGCCACAGCCATTCTTGTGCTCACCAGCACAGGCTCAGGACTGACAGGGCTGAGCCCCCATGAGCCAGAGGCAGCCTATCCTTATCTCTGGCGTCTGGGCCAGGAAGGCAGCCTATAGGGGGCTCCGTTCCTCCAAGCACGAGGCCCTTGGCTCTACCGGATCACTTTACGTGTTAAATCTGTGCCTTGACCCCGCAGGTCCTACACTCTTATGCAAGGGCAGGGGCTGTTTACATAGCCTCCCCCATGCTCCCAGCGCCCTGTACCCCATCCATGACATGCTTGTGCTCCAGGACATCCCACCACGTCCCCTTCCTCCCTGCCCGTCCCGGCTGTGCACAGGCAACTCTGGCAGCCCCAGGGGTTTGGCGGGAGGACCCCGCATGCATGCACAGTGTAACTCCCCCCGAGCCAAAGCGCAGCCCCGCTCCTCGCCGCCCCTGGCCCCGCTATACCAAAGGAACCGGCGGTTGTATTAAAGTTGGTATTTCTCTAGGCCCTGGCTGGTGTGAGCTGGGGGGGGCGGGGGGCGGGGTTGGTGGTGGTGCTCGCTGTGGGCGCGTGGTTCCGCCCTGTGCTCCCCTAGGGGTGCTACGGTTCGTCCTCTTTCCTTCCCTTCCCCCCAGGACCTCGTACGTGGTTTGTCCCGTCTGTTCCCTTCACCATGCCCCCCTCCCCCTTTCCATCGCGGTGCACTTGATTTGGTCCGACCAAAGGGGTGGGGTGGGAGTCTGCGGTGATTGACACATCTCGCGTGCTTCGTCCTGCCCCCGCGCGGTGTGATTGGCCCAGCGCGGGTTCCGGTNCAGATGGATCGGGACAGGGGTGGGTGGGGGTCGCCTCGGCCCCGCTGACGCGGCCTCGCTTGTCCCCGTAGGGCTGCAGATGAAGAGCCCCGAAAAGAAGCGGCGCAAGTCCAACACGCAGGTAGGGCCGGGGTTGGGTCGGCGCGGGGGCCGGGGACAGACCGCAGCAACCCTGATCGCCACCTTCTCCCCGCAGGGCCCTGCCTATTCACACCTCTCGGAGTTCGCCCCGCCACCCACTCCCATGGTGGACCACCTGGTGGCCTCCAATCCCTTCGAGGATGATTTCGGAGCCCCCAAGGTGGGAGCGGCCCCTGCCCCCTTCCTGGGCAGCCCCGTCCCCTTCGGCGGTTTCCGTGTGCAGGGGGGGATGTCGCCGCAGGTGCCTCCTGGTTACGGCGGGGGTCCCCAGCCCCTACGGAGGCAGCCCCCTCCTTTCGCCCCCGGGCAGATGGGCCCGGCCTTTAGCATGCCCCCCCAGAATCCAAACTACGTGCAGCCGGGGGGCTTGACCTTTGCTGGGCAGACCTTCAGCCAGCCCCTAGGACAGAACTTCAGCCCTCCTATGGGGCAGCTTATGCAGGGTCCTGTTACGGGCTTTGGGCCCATGATGTCCCCCACTATGGGGCAGCCCCCGCGGGGGGACATGGGTCCCGGGCCAGCCCTCAATCCCCCCGGGGGTCCAGCAGTGGCTCAGCGCTTCAGCCAGCCCAGCAACCTCTTTGGACAATCGCCTATGCAGCGCCCTGGGCAGAACATGCCTGCCCTACCTCCTACAGCCAGTCCCTTCCCTGGGGCAGACCCCAGCTTTCCTACTAGCAGTGAAGAGGGAGGCAAGAACCCTCCCCCCAGCACCTTCGCCCAGGAGCAGCACTCAGGCTCCCCTGCCACCGTCAATGGGGCACAGCCTGGCTTCGCCCCCAACAACGCTGGCCGCAGTGCCAGCACTCCTGAGACCAACAGCCTCCCACTGCCGCCTCCCAGCAAGGCCACCAGCACTTCAGGGCACCAGCCGCCACCAGGGCTTGTGTACCCCTGCGGGGCCTGTCGCAACGAGGTGAACGATGACCAGGATGCCATCCTGTGTGAGGCCTCCTGCCAGAAGTGGTTCCACCGCGAGTGCACAGGGATGACTGAGAATGCCTATGGGCTGCTCACCACTGAGGCTTCTGCCGTCTGGGCCTGCGACTTCTGCCTCAAGACAAAGGAGATCCAGTCAGTCTACATCCGGGAGGGCATGGGACAGCTGGTGATGGCCAACGACGGCTGAGCCACCATTCAGCCTCCATGTACAGCTTTCCCCAACTGATTTAGGACCAAACCCCCATTTTTTTGTAGCTGTCACCCCCGTCGCCAGCCAGAGAGGCACTGCCATGCGCTGTGTGTGGCTACTCATCGGACACTGCCTGCCACCAGGACATACCAGGGGATCTGGGACGGTGCTGGCCATGCCACTGTCAGCCCTTCGCTATGGGCAAGGCTCTGGCCCCAGTGCACCGGCTTTGTGAAGGCTGAGGCTTCCTGGTGCTCCACAGTGCTCCTCCCAGTTAGGTCATTGCCCTTGCAGGGGCCACCTCCTGAGCCTTGCAGCGGACCTGGTGCCCCCTTCCACATTCACAGGGCAGTGCCGCTGCCCTCTGCTCCGGTGCTCGGGATGGTCCCGGTACCGCACCCCACCCCAGGTCCGTCCGTTTTAGCCAATCGTTAATGGAAATTTTTGTACTGTCGTTATAAAACTCTGAAACGCGCGTGTCAGTGTCTGTCCGAGGAAGGTGTTCGGGGGTGTCGGTGTCCATCTGGTACCGGGTGGGGGCGCCGTGGGGTGGGGTGTTCGGTAGCGGCGGGGCCGCGCCCGCTGTTCCAGCCCCCCCCCAAATCGCAGCGCCGCAGGCTGCGATTGGCTGCTCGCGTCACGTGCGCGCCCCGTGTCGGGGGCGGTGGCGGCGCCGGGGGAAAGTTCCCGGCAGGACGCGGCGGGTGCAGGTACCGCCCGGGCCGCGGTGAGGCGGTGCCTCTGCCAGGCCACAACCGGCATTGGGACGGGGCGGAGAGGCGCGGGCGCAGCTCGGACGAGGCCGTGGGAAGCGGAGAGGAGGGTGTTGACAGCGGTGGGGCCGTCACCCCCAGGCCAGTTCTGGGTCCTGGGCGGATGAGGGGGAAGAGAGGGGCGGGGGCTGCTCGAGACCCTCTTCAGGTGCTGCCGCTTTGCTGTGGGGCGGTGGGATCCCGACCGGGGCCCCTGGTTTCCCTACGCCAGGACCCGCGTCTCCCGTCCACCTGCTGGGCAGCATCACCGGCTAAAAATACCCCGAGGCAGCAGCTGGTGTCAGTGGGGGTGGAGCCGCAGAGCTGGTGCACCGGGATGGCTCCCTGAAAGCCTCCAAGCTACAGACTACAAGGACTGGCTGGCACCGGGACCATGGCTCTCCTGGTCACGTCCAGCTGGTACTGGGAGCTGGGTCATGTCCAGCTGTCTGTCCGTCCACCTGTCTGTCCCCTTGCAGATAGCACTGGACTGTCCCTATGGCGGAGAAATTGGATCCTGGAGATTCAGAGAGCAGCCGGGTGCTGGCGGGCAGTGAGGTGAGGGTGGACAACCGCCCAGAGCAGACTCTCACTGCTTGAGGTTTCCTGGGCAACATCCCAGAACTGGGGACCCCATGCCCCCCAGAGCCTACCTGGGGCTGCAGGCAGAGTGGGGCACATGGAGGTCAGGGCTAAAGGCATCTCCCTATGTCCCCCTTTCCCATAGGGTCTGCCCATTGACACAGTGGGTCTGCAGCAGGACTCAACCTCCCACAGGTCTGACGATGAGGAACTGCAGGAGGAGGATGAAGGCACCCAGGACACAGTCACAGGCAGGCAGCCACCGTGGGCATGGGGAAAGCCTGGTGTCACCTTACTGTGCCCTTGTCTCATCCCCATGCTCTGCTTCTCCCTAGCTGTGACCACCAACGGTGCCACTACATTCCACAAACGGACCTTGTGCCCTGAGGGCAGTGGGCAGGGGGTGAGTCAGAACTGGGAGGCGGGAGCTGAGCTGGAACTGGTGGGCTGCTCCCCACACAGGGACACCCCATGTGGCAGTGCCTGTGTCTGCAGGACCCAGAGGAGTGTGAGGACTCCAGGGCGTGGGCAGTGCCTGCTCTGGATGGCTCTGCAGAGCCCAGCACGTTGGAGGGCAATGAGCAGGAGGAGCTGAATGCTGAGTCTGAGCCAAAACCCTGCCTTGACACCTCCCAAGCAGGTCAGGGCCTCCCAGGGGACTGGCCTGGGGGAATCTGTGCTGACAGTGTTTAGGTGTAGACCCTTCCTGGAGGTCCCCTCCATCTCCCTCTAGGGCCAACAATGGAGGACATATGCTTCACCAGCAGTGAAAATAACGTGGAGGGGCTGCGGTGGCGGCAAGGCCACAAGCCCCATCCTGGGCTCCCCACTGTCATACCTGCCCCACACCAAGGGATGCCAGATACTGGTGATGATGGGCTCAGTATGAGCAAGTACCTGCTGACTGCCTTGGCATTGGTTGTTGTGGGGCTGCTGGTCATCACTGGTAAGTGGGGGTCCCAGTGGCCAAGGCCCCAGGGACAGGATATGGTCCAGATGTCCCCCTAATTGTCCCCTCCTCTTCCCAGGTGGTATCTACGACATGGCAGATGGTGAGTACAGGTGACTAGCCCACACAGTAGGGGGACATCTTGGCGCAGCCTGGACATTCAGAACCATGTCCTTCTCTGCAGGTCCTGTGGAGAGTGTGGGGAGTTGGGACTTGGCTGCTGAAGAGCAGGAGTTGCTGCTGTCCATAGACAGCAATGTAAGAAGGGGTCTCAAGCAGGACTGAGTGAGAACAGAGGGTGTCCTCAACACCCCCAGGGCTCCCAACCTTTCTGTCCTCCAGGACTCGCAGCAGAAGCCCCCTCTGGCAGATGCTGGGGGCCCACAGAGCATGCAGTCTATGAGCCAACTCCTGGACAAGCTGGCCAAAGAGAATCAGGAGATCCGGCTCATGCAGGCGGAGTTACAGGTTGGTGCCCAGTGGCATGTCTCAGTGCTGTGTCCTGGTGCTGCTCTCCTGCTGCCACCTCTTTCACAGCCCCCCACCCCTGCCCCAGGCCCACAAGGAAGATCTGCAGGCACTGCTGCACAAGAGCGAGGGTGAGGTGGCAGCGGCTGGAGAACAACAGCAGAGTCTGGCCGCGGAAAACGCGAAGCTGCGTGCGGCGCTGGAGCGGGAGGTCACTGCATTGCGGGAGGCCCAGGCTGAGCTGCAGCGCCTGCAGGCCACAGGGGCACCAGGCAACCCCAGGGAGCCAACAGCAGAGCAGCCATGTGCCACAGGTTCACCAGTGCGCAGCAAGGCCACAGCATGGCAGCATGGCAGTCTGGATTCGTTGCGGCAGGAGCTAGTAGCCACCCTGGACCGTGTGCGGGGCTCTGGGGATCTCAAGGGGCTTGTGGAAGAGCTGAGCACCCTGGCCCAGTTGCTGGAGGCAGAGGGGTTGGGGTCCTTCTCCAGGCCCTGGAAGAAGCCATTCAAAGTGGAGAAGGAGAGCAAGTGGCACAAGCAGCATGGCATCAGGGGGTCCCCCCATGAGCAAGAGAGGCGAGAGCATGGCAAACCCCACAAGAAGGATCCCCGAAAACCCCATGAACACAAGCCAGGCAAAGCCTGGGGGAAGCAGTCTCACAACCACCCCCAGCATGGTTCCCGTGAGTTGCCCCAGCTCAAGCGGTACCGGGCACCACAGGGCTGTTCTGGGGTGACTGACTGTGCCCACAGGGAGGGCCAAGAAGTGCTTGGGGCTGCACTGGAGCCAGTGCAGAAGGTGCAGTTCCTGCAACTGTTGGAGAGCTTCATGGGGCAGCTGGGCTTGGGGAGACAATTTGGGAGGCTGGCACTGCGGCTTGATGGGGCTTTTAGAGCTGATGGTGTCTTTGCCCATGACCGCCTGCGGTTTGTTGATTTTGTCGATGACGTGGAGGAGCTGCTTGAGGAGGTGGCGTGGCAGGAGTGGGGCGACAAGGAGGCGGTTGATGGCTTCGAGGAGTACATATTGCAGCACTGCAGTGGGTGAGCTGGGGTGGGTGGTGCCGGGGTCTCCAGGGATTCCCTCCTTTTGCACCCCATCACACCTCCCCTTCTCTTGCAGCACCTCCGGGAACATGTGGAGCCAGAGAGCCCCAAGGCAGCATGGCACGCGTGGGTAGAGCCAGGGGGGCAGTGTTGTAGTGTGCCGGCACCCCCACACAAGGGCTCCCCATGTGCTGTTTATGAGGGTCTGGGGGCTACCATTGTACCCTGTGGGGTCAAGGAGGGCCACATCCCCAACTAAATGCACTGTGTGATGCTGCACTGCTACCATGAATAAAGTCACTGTTGGGCAGAGCTGTGTGAGTGTGGGGGAAATGGGGGTGCTGGTGGGGGAAGGGAGGGTGCTGAGGGAAGAGAGCTGGGGAAGTGAGGGTTCAGAGGAGGAATAGGGTGTGTAAGGGGAGAGCAGAAGGGACTGAAGTGTTGTGGGCAAAGAAGGTGCTGTGAGAGGGAAGGAAGAAGTGCAGGGAGGAGGAAGGGCTGCTACGGGAGAGTGGGTGCAGATGAAAAGGAGGGGCAGAGAGGAATATGGTGTGTTGGAGGGGAAGGGGTTGCTGGGGGAGAAGAAAGGCTCTTGGAGGCGCTGGAGGGAAATGAGGATTTAGGTAGGTGAAGAACAGTGCAGAGGAAAGGGCAGTGCTGGGGGAAGTAAGAGGCAGTTGAAAAAGTGGGGTGCGGAGGGGGCATAGGGGTGTTGAGTAAGGGTGCTCGGAGAGAAAAGGGGGTACTGAGGGAGATGGATGCTGGGAGAAAGCGAGATGCAGAAGAGGAATAAGGGTTGTTGGGGGAAGAGTGCTGCAGGAATGCAGATGCTGGTAGGAAAGGGGATGTTGAGAGGAGCAGATTGCTGGGGAAAGGGACCTTTAGAGGAGAATGGAGGAAGCGGGGGCGCTGGGGGAAGGGGA
>VWYP01013758.1:570376-595890 GCA_013400435.1 Pycnonotus jocosus | reverse complement strand
GGGAGGGGGGCAGAGGGCTGCTGGGGTTACAGGTTCCAGGGGGGCAGGACCCGCCATATCCCCCGCGGGGATTTGCGGGCACCCTCGCTGCGGTGCTGGCTTTGCCCGGGAGGGGGCGCCGTGGGAAGCGCGTCCTTCCGCGGGGCGGGGTCAGCGGGCCGGCGCAGGGACGGAGGCGCGTATGGCGGTGCCGCGTGCCGTCCTGCTGCTGAGCGGGAAGAGGAAATCGGGAAAGGATTTCGTGGCCGAGGAGCTGCGGAGCCGGTACCAGACGGGGCGGGACTGGGGCCGGGGATGAGGGCGGGGAAAGCATGGGGTGCGGGGATGGTACCGGAGGACAGGGAGCCGGGACTTGGCCGAGTGGAGCCGATACCTGTGCCCGTCCTGCTTACCCCTCTCCTACAGGCTGGGTCCCGACGTCTGCACCATTCTGCGTCTCTCTGGGCCCCTCAAGGAGCAGTACGCCAAGGTAACACGGCCGCACCGAGCCGTGTCGCACTCCGCCGAGCTGTGTCAGGACACTGCCGTGCTGTGCCATCCCACGCTCATGCCGTACCACACCATGGCGTACAGTGCCACACCATCCTGGGCCGTGCTGGGCAGTGCCATGTTCTACCACATGCTGTGCCGTCCCATGCTCATAGTGTACCCCACCGAGCCATGCCGTGCCACACTGAGTTGTGCCAGGGCATGTGCTTTGCTGTTCTGTGCCTTCCCATGCTCATGCCATACTACATCACGCCACACAGTGCTGAGCTGTGCCCTGCCCTGCCGCACTGTGCTGTGCCATCTGATGCTTTGCCATGCTGTGCTGAGCTGTGCCATGCTGCACCACACCAAGCCATGTCAGGACATGCTTGCCAAGTTGTGCCATCCCACGATCGTGCTGTACCACATCGTGCCAAGCTGTTGCATGCTGCGCTGTACTAAGCCATCCCATTCCACCATGCTGTGCTGAGGCATGGCATATCACAACAGCCGTGGCTGCTCCATTCCATGCTCATTGGCCCAGGCCATGCCTATTGAACCTCCTTCCCCACAGGAGCATGGTCTCGACTTTCAGCGACTTCTGGATGCCAGCGCCTACAAGGAGATGTTCCGTCAGGATATGATCCGCTGGGGTGAGGAGAAGCGCCACACTGACCCTGGCTTCTTCTGCCGGGCAGCAGTGGAGGGGGCGCTGCAGCCAGTGTGGGTGAGTTTCAGGGAGTGCACAAGGGCACTGAGGGCAGAAGATGGGTGCTGATGGAGCCCCTGCACAGGTCGTGAGTGACACACGGCGCCTCTCGGATGTGGAGTGGTTCCGGAACACCTATGGGGATGTGGTGCAGACTGTGCGGGTGGTAGCTACTGAGGAGACAAGGAAGAGGAGGAACTGGGTCTTTGTCGCTGGTGAGCAAGTGAGGGGCAGCCTCGCCTAGTGTGATGCCAAAACTGGGGTTGCCCAATGGGCACAGGTCTGCTGCCTCCACTTACTGTTCCTTGGCAGTGAGTAGGAGCAAGAGGCTTTGGATCAAGGCCCCCAGTTCTGGGGGGGGTGAGGCTATGGTGGGGGTACACATAGACATATCCTGACCATCCCTGGGGCCTCCCTGGCCTTTGTGCTACCAGGAGTGGACGACGCTGAATCTGAGTGCGGCCTGGACCAGGGAGTGGCCTTTGATTGGGTGATCACCAATGATGGGGATGAGGTGGCCCTGGGAAAGCAGCTGGAGATGCTGGTGCAGTCACTCCACAGGAACCTATAGCTCCATGTTTCTCCTCTGGGGCTTGGGGGCTGCATCATCCCCCCCCTTCTCCCCAGCATGTCCCCCTCCACCTCCTGCTAATGCTTCCTGTTCTGGAATAAAGCTCTTACACTGGGAACTGCTGCCACAGTGGGCCTGTGTCTCATTTCTTGGGATGGGACACACAGGTGACCCTGCCCTACCCCTGCCATGGGTTTCCCAGCTTTTGGGAGGCAGAAGTCCAGTTCAATACCTTCTGTCCAAGCAGGGGGTCACCAGCTGGATGTTTTGTGGTGTCTTTTATTAAGATTTCTAGTAGCCAGTTCCCTACAGATTATCTGCTTCCCTCTCATCTGCTCCTCTCCTGCAACAGCTGTGCACGGGGGGGGTGGTAGTTCTTGTTTGGGTTGGTGTTTTTGAGGGGGGATTAGGGTCCTATATACAAATATATATACATGTCACATACACTGGGTCTGCCATTACTCTGACCCCAACCTTGGGGACATTGTGAGACACACACACTGCACCCCCCCATCCGTGGGGTGACCCACCTCCAGGATGGAAACACCTGCTCCAGCTGCTGCTCGTAATCTCCAGCTTCTATAAACGGTTTAAGGGGGATTATATAAAAGGAGGGAGGAAGGCCGTGGGGGAACTCAATGGGTTAAACAGATGAGGGGTCGTTCAGGACTTGTCTGTCGGGGCGCACGGGTACTGGCGCCTGGTGCAACCCGGTGCACTACAAGTCCCGAACGACCCCGCAGAGATGCAGGAACCGGGGGTGTGATGGAAGGGGGGAGATACAAAGCGGGGAGCGGGCGGGGATGATGTCAGCCTGCGGGGAGCCCCAGCGTGGCCAATGGCGCTGCGGGGCCGGGCCAGCGGCAGCGGCGGGGGCGGTGGCGGCGGCGATAGCGGCGAGAGCACGGAGTCCATTCATGATCCAGCGAACGGGGCTGGTGGCAAGTAAAGCGGAACCGGTGCCCTGTAAAGCGGCGCCGGTACCGCCGTCATGGAGACATCGGGGCATCTCCACGATTCGGGCGTGGGGGACTTGGAGGAGGNCTCCCGCCACGGCAGCCAGCTCAACCTCGGCGACCACCCAGCGGGCTCCGGGGTGGCTAGCAGCAAACACCGGCAGCCCAGCCCCTTGGTTCATCGGCGGGACAGCAACCCCTTCACTGAGATTGCCATGAGCTCCTGCAAGTACAGCGGGGGGGTGATGAAGCCACTCAGCCGACTCAGTGCATCCCGACGAAACCTCATCGAGGCCGAGCCGGAGGCACAACCTCTGCAGCTCTTTGGTGCCAGTGAACCCCCTGAAATTGTTGTCTCACGCGAGGACAACCATGCGCCCGCCACCCACCGTCCGACCCGCCCGCCTGCCCGGCCGGCCCCCACCACCTTTGCCAAGGGGCCCAAGCGCAAGGCACAGAACATTGGCTACCGGCTTGGGCACCGCCGGGCACTATTCGAGAAGCGGAAGCGCCTCAGTGACTACGCGCTCATCTTCGGCATGTTTGGCATTGTCGTCATGGTCATTGAGACTGAGCTCTCCTGGGGGCTCTACTCCAAGGTACCAATGGGGCCAGGCGGGGGTGTGTGGGGCTGGTGGCACCAGATAATGCCTGGTGGGTTGAGCATGGAGCCATTTGCCCCATCTATCCTGTGGGATAAATATGGAGCTGTTTGGCCCATCTGGAGTGGAACAGTGTCAGACAGGCTGGCTGGTGACTGACAGCATGTTCCCAGAGCTTTAGTGGATGCCGCAGCCACAGGTGTTGGACAGGGTGACCAGCTGGCTGGAGGTGCGGGGCCTATCTGCTGGTGGGTTCTCTGTCGACTCCTGCCCCATGCACTAGCAGCAGCAGGCACTGACCCACTGAGATCTGTGGTGACTGTTGCTGGCATGGCAGTGCACTCCTCAAAAGCACTGTGCCCCCGGCAGTGCAGCGAAGCACCCCCTCCCTCCTCCGTCTCCTCCTCCACACCCCTTCCTGCTATTTTTTTTTCTTTTTTTTTTTTGCAGGACAGTGTCTTTTATTTATAATTCTCCCCCCCACGTCCCTTCCAGCTCCTGCTCCCGGGTTGTGCTGGTTGGCAGCGATATGAATAACTCTTTGTATAGACATCTGTCATGTTATTTATACCTATCCAGAGAGGGGAAGGCATCAGCACCCTCACCAGCACCCATGGGCGTCAGCGGGACGGCAATACTGAAGGGGCTGGGGTGCAGCCAGTGGGGTTCCCATGCCATAGTGCTGCCAGTGGAGGGTAAGAAGGAGGGTGGGAAGGGGCTGCTCACCACTTCCTGCCATTATTTGGCATGAGCAGTGGGGAGGGCAGTGTGAACAGAGGAGGTGGAGAAAGGGAGGCATGTTGCTGGTGGTCCTGTGGTTTCGGGAACCCTGCTCCCTCCCCACCAAGGTGCCTGGTGGGGGGCTCCTGAGCCCCATCTTTCCATGGCTGCCAGGGTCAGTGGGCGTGTGTGGGCTGTGGGCAGCAATTCAACTGCTCTGTCTGAGGCAGGGGCATGCCTTGGTACCAAGCTGGCATCCCTAGCATCCTTGCTGGGAAAGAAAGATACTTCAATGCCAGAGCTTTTTTCTGGTGGTTCCCACTCCCGTTTGGCAGGAGCAAAGACAAATCACCATCCCCCACCTGCATCTGCTACCTGTTGAGTCGCGGCTATGCAGGCTCCATGTGCCTGCACGCCTGGCACCAAGGGGTCTCTCCACCCTTACCAAACTGCCAGCAACACCACTGCCATGTTCGCTGCCCCCACCACACTGAGCTGCTGTGTCAGCTGGGGAAGACCCTGTGAGTCAGCGCTGCTGCCGTGCAGCAGCTGTGACATGCTGCTGCGCCCCTGCCCACTGTGACACAAACAATTGTGCTGACAACCGCAAGGTTCAGGAGAATCCCTGGCTCCAGCCTCCGCAGGTCCTTGGCCAGATTTGCAGCAGCTGTGTATAAATTCCCCCCACAGCAGCCCCCGGTGAGAAACCAGAACTCACCAGCAGGGACACGAGTGTGGGAGTGCGTGTGATCAGGGCTGGCTGCCATTGTGCATATGGGGATATCAGCGCAGGTCCAACTCTGCCCCATGGCCCCAGCCATGCCATTGCATGCTCCCAGTCAGAGGCTGCAGGGGCTGAGCAGGGAAGCAAGGACACACTGGCCAGGGTTTGCCTTCTCCCTGCCTGTCAATTGGCTGTGGGGAGAGCAGGGCCTCTCCTACCCACGGGACAACACTGCTGCCCGCCACTGCCTCCCACCAGCTGTGCAGCACTATCAGAGTGAAGCATCCTGCCATCCAACATGTGCCAGGAGTGTCAAGGTCTTTCCCCACTTTGGCCAAGACCCCATATTGTTTGCTGCCTGCATGGGATCCGGAAATGGCTCTTCCTGACAGGTCTCTTCAGGCAGGAGACATTGGTAAATGTTGTGTAACACTTGCCAGGTGTGGCAGTGG
Organism: Pycnonotus jocosus; assembly: GCA_013400435.1. Lineage (NCBI taxonomy): Eukaryota > Metazoa > Chordata > Aves > Passeriformes > Pycnonotidae > Pycnonotus > Pycnonotus jocosus. The sequence goes on along the minus strand of VWYP01013758.1, from coordinate 590,688 downwards.
GTGCCCATGCAGGGTTTGTGCCCCTGGGAAGGGTTTCGCCAAAGCCACCCTTGGCACAATGCTGCCCCGCAGTTTTTCTGTTAATAGTAGTGTTTAGTCCCAGAACTTTTCTTAGCACCAGCCATTATATCCACACAATTGCACAGCCAGAGCCAAGTTGTTAACAATGTGGTGCCACCTCCACAGCAAATAGTCCTTTCTCTGTGTGCAAACACCCTGTGGAGATGAGGAACACTGGGGAGAGGGAGCCAAGCAAGGCCAAAGCTAGCCCAGCACATTGGAGAGCCAAGGATAGCATGCCGTAAGCATGCCATGAGTGTGCCAGGCCTCACCACGCTGGGGCTTGGCATGTTAGGGATGGCATGGATGTGTGGGATGGGTGCAGTAGTAAGGTAGGTTGGTTTGGGAATAACATCTTAGTGAAAGGCTGCCAATGCCCTAGCATTGGACTGTGGCTGGCATGAACATGAGTTTACCAGTATCCAAAGGGAACAGTGAATCCTGCTTTTTCCAGTGGGGTCCTGGGGACCCGCCAGTTCAGCCATCAGTGAATCAGGAGCTGGTTTACTTTACATAAGACCAATCAGCTGGAGGCTCTAGTTAGATCATCTGTTTGGATACCATAATACTGGGCTCAGGCTAGATGGGGCCAGAGCACTGGTACTGCATATCTCAGAGGGAAGGCTGGGAACTGCACTCAGCAGAAGAGAATTTAAAAATAATTTTGGAAAGAGGGCACATGGTGCTGGTGGTACCAGTGGTGCCAGTGATGCTGGAGGTGCCAGTGTTGCCGATGGTACTGATGGTGCCCTTATTACTACGTCAAGCTGCTTAGGGGAGAAGCTGAAGCAGTAAGAGTGTCATTGAGGATGGGGATAGCAGTATTTTCCTTGGAGTATGGAGTCCAGTGCCAGCAGAGTCCCACAGCTGTGTACCTCTTAATACCTTCCATGCTTTCACCCTGCAGGACTCCATGTTCTCCCTGGCCCTGAAATGCCTTATAAGCCTCTCCACCATCATACTGCTGGGCCTCATCATTGCCTATCATACACGGGAGGTGCAGGTAAGTCTTGGCATCATCAGTGCCTAGTGAGGGGCTGCTGGGGTGGGCTGTGGGGTTTGCCAACCACCTGAGTGGGACACAATACCTGAGCTCACATCCCGTTGCATCCTAGAGCCTCCATCCTCTTTGTTAGGGTGCTGCGGACCAGCGAGGGTTCTTGCGGGGCAGTCAGGCCAGGCACCAAAGAGTCTGTCTGAGTCCCAGGTACCTGGCAGATATGCTGGTGGCTGGAGGAGACTATGGCCAGGAAGGGCTCAGGCCAGTCAAAGTGCCAAGGAAAGCCATGAAATCCTTTCCTAATCAGGGCTGCACACCCTCTTCCTCCCTGGCAAGTTAAAGGACTCCCAGTTTGTTCCAGGAAGGCTGTGCTTCCCTGTGCAGCCTAGCTTCGGCACAATGCCAGCCTGTTTTGTACATAGGAATGAATCACCACTCAGGAGAAAGAGCATCCTGGGAAGGGATGTCAAAGCCCTTGGCCCTGAGCCCACCATAATCTCACCTTGTCCCTCCTGGGGCTGGAAGACAGAGGGGCTTTGCCATATAGGGGGCTGGCAGCAGCATCCCACTCCCTGCCTGCCTCTGTCCCAGCAGTCCCCACTCCAGCTCAGCCTGCCCGCATGGGGATCAAGCCTGGGGGTGAGTTACTCAAGGCAAATATTTGAGAGCTCTGGTTCTTGCTGGAACAATATTTACCCCAGGATGACGGTGGTTGGGGTCAGCCGGGTGAGCTGTGCCCCCGGTGCTCACTGTTTCCTCTGCTTGTTGTTTCTGGCAGTGGGTTGTGCAAACACAACATCCACCCAGGCAGCACACAGGTCATCCTACCTCTCCTGCCTTGACCAGAGCCAAAGTCCCACTGCTGTCCTTCTGCCCATGGAGACTGAACCTCACTATGGTGCCAGCTGCTCTGCCAGGCCAGTTACACTGACAGGGAATTAGATGAGTTTGACTTGACCTGCTCCAAACAAAGTTGTGCCAGCTGCTCATTGCCCTGTGTGTTATAAAGTGTTATAAAGGAATTGCTGATTATCCAACCGAAATGGAATGGGACTGCCAGAGCTGTAAATCCACAACTTCTTGTAACTCTCGGCCAAGGTGGGGGACTGTGCTCACCTGGCCATGGCACTTGTCAAGCCTCTCAGCCTCTGGGAAATAATTACTTCAGCCTCTTCCCTCAGGATTCCCTCTTCCTCTCTTGCCCAGAAAGCTGTGGCTGCCTCATCACTGGAAGTGTTCAAGGCCAGGTTGAATGGAGCTTGGAGCAATCTGGTCTAGTGAAAGGTGTCCCTGCCCATGAAAGTGGGGGGAAAGAAATGAGCTTTAAGGTCCTGTTCAACCCAAACCAGTCTGTGATTCTCTCATCGTACTAATTGTGTTAATTAGTCCTTTGAGATACTTGAAGGTCTTCCTGTGCCTCAGTTTCTCTGGGGCTGAGGCATCACTCAGCACCCCAATGATGTCTCTGGTGTCTAGGGCAGAACATGGCAACCTCTGCCAGCACCACGTTATCACCACAACACATGAAGGAGAGCAATGCTGGCAATACTGCCAACTTCCACCAAGGTGTTTTGGTGGGGCAGAGACCCCTCGTCCCTGTGCTTGAAGTGCCTAGGGCTGTTTATGCTTTTGGTGAAACTTTAGTCCCCATGAGGTGTCTCAGTAGCTTTTCTTGAGCTTTGTTTTTCTGGAGATGTGGTGGCCAACATTCTTATTTCTTCCCCTGCTGGAGCCAGTGATGCTGGATATGTTGGGGAATGCCCCTTGGGTACCAACAAAGCACACTAGGTTTCCATGGAAACCTGCATTGATGCTTTACAGGTACAGAACTAAGAGGGGCTGGCTCAGGGGAATCCTGCCCAAATCGTCTCTTACTCCTTCCTTTCCCTGGCCTATGGCAACCCCCCATCATGCAGTCAAAAGGCTCCTGCCTTTTTCCACTTGCTAATTTGTTTATTTTAACACCCTTTTCCAGGAAGGAATAGGCTGTCAGCTTGCTAAATGCCTGAGGATCTCCCTTGACAGCTTGGAGCATTTTTGTAAACAATTTCTCAAACAAAGCAGCTAAAAGGAGTAGAGTTTTCTCTGCAGAAAGGGAGGTGGCTGGGACAGCCACTCCATGAGTCAGTCCCAGGGGCTCCTGCCATCCCCAGGGAGAGCCTCAAGTGCCATGCTGTGCTAGTGAGGCCGCTGGCACAGGTGTACTGGCAGGGCAGGAGGGCTGTTCCTGGGCTCAGCGCCAGCTGGGGCCATGCTCCTCACGCACTTCTCATCCACTGCCCTGGCTGTGTGCAGCCCTGGATCCATGAGCAAGCCAGCATTATTTCATGCTTGCAGGATTGAGGACGCGGACAGTAGCACCAGCTGCCACATCCCCCTTGGATCCTTTCCTAGTGCGTTCTTTGCCAAGTGCTACTTGCAGAGAGGCCCTGAGTATGTCCCTGCTGCTGTGGTGATACTGGTGTCCCTGCTGCTGTGGGTGATACAGGGAGAAACCAATGGCAGCCTCAGGACAGCCCTGCCGAGGCAGGACAGGATGGGTGACTCCCAGGGCTCTGGTGGCATCCCAGAGGCCAACTGAGCTGCCATCTCCCCAGCTCCTGCAGAGACCGTAACTCCATCACTGATGATGGGAGAGGAGCTGGTGTACCCAGGATGAACCATCAGTTGCCATGACAACTGAATCCCATCTCTGCCAGCAGCTGGATGCTCTGACTATGGTGTTCACTGCCCAGATATTGCCCTGGAACTCAGGGTGTGACGACTGTCAGTGAAATCAGTGCAGCACCAGGAGCAAATGGACTGAGGTGGCTCATGCTGGTGTTCTGTGGCACCATGGCTTGCCCATCTCTGTGGCCTGGATGAGGGGGACATTCCAGGAGGTGGCTCCTGCCAGCCAGATTTTGAGTGAGCTCTCCCCATGCTGTGCCTGGGTGTGTGCTCAAGGCTAGGCACCTTAAAGGTTTTGGTGTCCCCTGCAACGTGACCATCCGTGACACACACTAGCAGGGCAGCAGAGAGGGTGGTGGTGGTGATTCATTCCCATGGTTTTCTTCTCCATCCGTCCCCAGTGCTTCTGGCTGAGCTAGCTGCACCCAGCTGCACCCAGCTCTTCTTAGCTCTGGTGTCACACCCCCACTGCCTGTGGAGGGAGGGATGCTAGTGGGCAAGTTGTGTGGGGCCATGAGTAACCGCATGGTTTTGCATCTTGGTAGCTCTTTGTGATCGACAATGGAGCTGATGACTGGCGGATAGCAATGACGTATGAGCGCATCCTCTACATCAGCCTGGAGATGCTGGTTTGTGCCATACACCCCATTCCTGGGGAGTACAAATTTTTCTGGACAGCTCGCCTGGCTTTTTCGTACACACCTTCTCGGGCAGAGGCTGATGTGGATATCATCCTGTCTATCCCCATGTTCCTGCGCCTCTACCTGATTGCTCGGGTGATGCTGCTGCACAGCAAGCTCTTCACTGATGCCTCCTCACGCAGCATTGGGGCACTCAACAAGATTAACTTCAACACCCGCTTCGTCATGAAGACACTCATGACCATCTGCCCTGGGACGGTGCTGCTGGTCTTCAGCATTTCCCTCTGGATCATCGCTGCATGGACAGTCCGTGTGTGTGAGAGGTGAGAGGGGTTTGGGATGCGTGGTGCTTTGGGATTCACAGTGGTTTGGAATGAGCAGTGCTTTGGGGTATGTGGCAGTTCAGGATGCTTGGCAGTTCAGGATGCTCAGCAATTCGGAAGGCCTGGTAGTTTGGGATGCTCAGCTGTTCAGGATGCACATAGGTTCAGGCTGAGTGGAGGTTTGGGATGCATGGTGGTTTGGAATGCTCAGTAGTTCAGGATGGGAGCATCATGAGCAGCAGTTTGAGATGTGTGGTGGTTTGGGATACTCCATGGTTCAGTATGTGCAGTGGTTCAGGATGTGCAGCAGTTCAGGAATGCATAATGATGTGCAGTGGTTCTGGATGCTCAGCAGTTTGTGGTTTGGGATTCAAGGCTGTTTGGGACTCTCGATGGAGATGCAATGTCCTAACACTCTGTAGGAGGGATGCAGGGCTCTGGGGCCTCAGCAGCCACGGGTTCCCTCCACCGAGCCCTGTTGTTATTAGATGATAAATTGTCTACACAGACAGGAAGCAGAGTAGAGTCAGCCCTGTCCTCACAGTGCAGTACCTAGGACAGGCAGGGTCCTTGTGCAAGAAGCTAGTGTGTGGTGCCCAGAAGCCCCAGGAGCATGGGTGGGGGACATGGAGAATGGTGGGAGCTGGGGTCTGTGTATGAGGAGGGGCCAGAGGTGCTGATGGTAAGTGACAAGGCCTGGCTCAGGCTCTAACATCACTGCAACTGACTGCCATGACAACACTGTGGTGACAAATCCACAGCCTGATGGCATCATGCCAGCATCAGCGTGCTCAGCACTGGGGTTGCTGTGGCGACCAGCCTGGTGGGTATCACTGCACCTCCATCTCTCAGGGACCTGCCACCACTCTTTGTCTACTGAGGGAACCAGGGGGCTGCAGTGGCATCCCAGTGCTGTGCCAGAAGGTTTTCTCCACAGCCATGGTGCAGGGTGCCAGCAGCACCTGGGGAAGGGAGGGCAGGCCCTCTACAAGCTGTCCTGTTGTGGCAGCTTTGTGTCATCCTTGGAATAAGGTGTGAGAGATCCCACCAATTGGCACCCCAGGGTTACCTGGGACACCCAGACTGCTTCTAGATTGCTTGCAAAACGAGAGGAAAGCTACACCCCCTCTTCCCCAGGGTGGGGCCCATTGCTCTGGTCACAATGCAAAGGGGCATTAGGGCAGCTGCAAGTGCTGTGGCAGTGGCATGGGACAGCACACTGAGATTTTATGAGCTTTTACTGGCTATGTTTGCCTTCCTGCCTCCCTTAATGATGTTCTCCTTATGAGCTGGATCCTCAGGCACCACCTAATTGTGTTTGAGAAATTGTGGTTTATGCCTCCTAAACAGGGAACAAGTGGATAGGCACCCAGGATACACACAGGAGGGTAATCCCACACCTGGCGAGGCTTGGGCTGGAAGATGCAATGAAAAATTATTAGGGAAAATATCCCCAGAAATTATTCAGACAAGGCACTGCAGATCATTGGTATCGCAGTTGCCATCAACTCCCTCTATGTACAGAGGCAGAGGCAAACCCAGGTGGGCTGGAGATGCATCAGTCCTGGGGAGGGGTGCAGAACCTCTGGGACATGCTCCATGTGTGAGGGATGCAATATCCCTTGTGCTTGCATCAGCCCTGGGGGTCACACAGCTCCCACACGAGCTACCCATGATGTGTCCCCTGTCCACACTGATGTCACTGGCACTGGAAACCAATTTGCTGCAGTGTGCAGGACCATTCCCAACCAGCTCCCAACAACTGGAGCCGGGCACTTCAGAGGTGGTTGCGCTTCTCCAAGACATGATTCTCGGGCTGGGGTGACATGGCCATGGCACGCCTCCTCGGCACTGAGCTGTGGTCTCCAGCGTCTGTGGGCGCAGCATCCTCCCGTGCGCGCCGCGGGGCCGCACCTCTCCGAAGGCAGCGAGTCGCTTAGCAACCTCGCCTGCTCGCCTGGCCACCGCGCACAGCCGCCTGCGGTGCCTGCGGTGCCGCCAGCGCTGCCGGGCCTGCCCGCCGACGGTTCGCACGTGTGTTCACACGTGTGCTTGTTCGTGCAGCCAGCCCGCTCCTGAGACGAGGCTGAAGCCAGCCTGGAGCACGAGCTGGGGCTGCCCAACGCCATGGGATTGGTTCAGCCGAGATGGTGCTGTCACAGTGGCATGGCACGGCAATAGGGTAATGCTCACAGCTGCCAGAGTGGTGAGGGGTGGCTGTGGCCTTAGTAGGGGCAGGCAGACAAGGGGACAACAGACAGCAGTGCTGGTGTCTGACCGATTGTGGCAACCCTTGCCGTGAGCAGGTGACCCCTCTTTCTGCCCACATCAGCCGTGGCGTGTGCCAGCCCCTCTGGTTTATCAATTCTTGCTCAAAGTGCTACTCAGAAGAGAAAATGTCCCTCTGTCCAGTAGGCCTGTAACCCGCTTGTCCAGCATGATGCTCTTGGGGTTGTCCCCTCAGGACATTCTATCCTGCAGGATGAGGTGGGCTCAGCTCTCCTCGGGGGAATACACTGGATGGGATAAGCTGTTGGGGAAGGTATGATTGTTTGTCAGGAGATTCTGAAAATATTAAGTCTGTGAATGAAATAGAGATGGCAGTGAGTTTTGAGATCTGAAAAAGCCACCTAGAAGACAGGATGTTGTGCAGGAACCCTGGCAAACAAAGGAATACCAAAGAAGTCAAGGGGAGGGGATTCCTGCTAGCATGGCAGGAAAAGGGTGGTTTAGAGAGTATCTTTTAGAGTTTAGAATGTAGCCCCTATGGTAATTTAGTAGTCCCTATAGGTTGTATGTAAATGTAGTAGGATTTGTGTTGCGTACAGGTTGGTCATTTTAAGTTAGAATATTCAACAGACAAAGAGATAAAATGGTAAAGAAACAGGATGTCGGCCTTTTTGGGACATCAGCCTCTGGGGATATCAGCACTCTGGGGACAAGCCTCTCTTGGTGGACCATCTCGGCTGGACGCTGGCAGCTGGGAACAAGGCTCCCTCCATTTTAGGCCTTGCAATAAACCACGTGTCTCAAGAGCAACCCTGTCCTCCAAAGATCTCGTCATTCCCACCTGTCTTTTTTTTTACAATAAGCGTGTGTGGCCCACTGCTGACACTGGAATTTTGGGGAGCACCACTGTGGTTATGGGCTCTAGGTCTCCTGGCCAACCCTGCCCAGAGTGAGTCTCACCATGGCTGAGGGTGCTTTCTCCTGCACCAGGACCTCATTTGAGTCTCCAGCTGAGAGAAAAACATTTCAGAAGAGGAGAAAACCCAACTGCTCTGCGAGTGATGATCTTGGAGCTGGGATTGCCAAAAGCTCCATCTGTTTTCCCTCTCTGGATTCTGTGAAGAGGCTGGGAGAAGCCTGTCGGGGAGGCAGGAGAACAACCATCCTGTTCATAGCAGGGTAAAGGCACTGCCTGCCCCTGCCAACTTAGGGCTGAGTCCCAGTGCAGACTGGACCAGGTCGTGCTCTGCAGCCAGGAATCAGCAGCCCTCAGGAAACATACCTGCATGGCTTGACTGTGCTTGTGCCAGCCCTGGGGTGCTGGAGGCAGCTGGGGCCCCTCGTTGCATGCTTGCTGGAGGAGCCACAGCCAATATCTGGGACAGCCAGAGTGGTCATTGACCTCACATCTCAGCAGGGACCTGGAAAATTTGCAGCATTCCCAAAGCTGCAGCCACTCCACATGTACTGTGTCTTGAGTGTGTGAGCTGTTCCTCTGTTCCTGAAAGCCAAGCACATGCCAGAGGCTCAACAGATTTCATCCCCAGCAGTTCTCCTGGGGCTGCTGACAGCACTGTCTTCTGGGGTGGCACAGCCCAGGCTGCAGCACCAGTAGGGTGCGGGGGAGGATGCCAACAGTGAGCTGCTGTGGTAAGGGGCGTTGCAGAGCCACAGCTCTTTCTTCCATCAGCCAATTCTTGCTGCAGCACCACATGACACCAGGGACACACAACAGGCCTGGGATGTGGTGACAGGTCTGACTGAAAGCAGAAGCTCTTTCCACTGAGTTTTTGCTCTCATTTTGTCCATTTGGGTCTTCCAGTGCCAGAAATTGTGCAGCCAGTGCTACTATGGCACATCCTACTGTGTTAATCCTGTACCCCAGCACAGCCCATACCAGGTACCCCCATTTCTGCCACATCCATCCTTGTCCCCTGCTGTGATACTGACGTCTGTGTCTCCTTGGCAGGTACCATGACCAGCAGGATGTAACCAGCAACTTCCTGGGTGCCATGTGGCTCATCTCCATCACCTTCCTCTCCATTGGCTATGGTGACATGGTCCCACACACCTACTGTGGGAAGGGAGTCTGCCTGCTCACTGGCATCATGGTAAGGGCCATGCCAAGCTGGTTGTCCATTCTGTGGGCTCTGCCCGTCTCCGTTGCAGAGGCGGGGCCACTCGATTTTACAGGAACCTGTTTCTCAGCTGTTTTGTCCATGTATAAGGCCTAATGACTTCAGCTCTGAGATCTCACAGCCTGAAAGTTGATGGAGTTGTCTCAGCTGATGAATTTGGGGTAGATTTGGACCCACATTCAATAAGGGTGGAGGGGCTTTGGTGGAGTCAATGATGTCCCCAGGAAGCAGAAGGGCACCCGAGCATCCCTTGGCCATCTTGGTCCACACCATCTAGCTTCCACTGCTCATCTGCCATGGGTTCCTTTCCTTCTGGCCAAAAGGTCACCATTCTCCAGGGCTTCCAGCATACCTGTGCCAAGGAGCCCACCAGATCTCCTGGCTTGTGGGACTTTCCAGCCAAGGCTGCTGAAGGAGCAGCTGGGGGCCCTGTGAGCATGGCTCCTCTACAGATCCACCCCAGCCATCAGCACCCTAGCTCTACCCACCTCAGCTCCAGGCCCTGGGGATGGAGCCATCCCTCCTCCCAGCTAGGGCAGAGAGAGCTGACATCCCGTGAGTACCATTAGCTGGGGATGCTCCACTAAGAGGTATTAATTCTTATTATCTGCAAGTCTTTGATCTGTCTTGGATGATGTCAGATGCAGCAAGGCTAGTATTATTGGTGGGAGCCAAGCAAGGGAGAAAATCCCTATGGATGGGGGTGATGCAGCACTTGCCAGCAGAGGAGAAGCTGCTGGCTCAGCCGAGGGGATTCCGGTGCTGCAGGCTCCCAGAGCTCTTCCCCAAACCACTGGTTACTTTGAAGTAAGACACCATCTGTCAAAGTGTCTCCCCACACCCAGCACAGCCCCCCACCCCTGGGAATGGAGACCCCTATGCCAACTAGGGTTGGAGGCTTTGCTGGGCTTCCCCAGTCGGCACCAAGGGTAGTTGCTCCACCAGGGAGAGGGAGGTAGTGGGAGTCAAGAGTGTGCAGCAGGACCTTTGAGGATGCTGAAGAATTCAGGGTATCAGGTTAATTAATGACTCTTTAAGGAGAGTTTGCCAAGCTGACAGCACTCTGCCAGAGCACTAGGGGGAAGCAACCCAGCTGGTATGAGCAGCAGCAGGCAGAGCTCAGGAGCACAGCAGAGAGGTTCTGGAAAGAACACCTTGGCGCAGATGTGTGCTGGAGATGATGGCTGCCACACAGATCTGGCCCTAATTGCCAGGGTAAGGGAGTTCCCAGCTGGTGCAGTTGGGATACATGGCAATTTGAAGGGTCCTGATTTGCGACCCCTTCTCTGCTCTCACCCATGTTGCCTGGTGCTTCCCCACTGCTATCCCACCCCAGACCTCTCTTGGTAGTGGAGGGCTCCCCACCCCACAGGGCACTGACACAAGGCAAATCTCTGGCCTGCAGTGGCACAGGCTCACCACTGACCACTGCTGACCTTGTTAATAGCCCCGGCCTCTCCCATCATGCAGCCCAGCCGCTCAAGGACACCCAGGCTCTGTAATATCTTCTTGTTAGGATAATGGGGAGGACATGCAGCTTTAGTTAATTAGCAGATTGCAAGGATGAGGGTGGTAGTGCTGGTGTTACAAGAGGGTGACAAACTGTTTCCCCAACTGATGTCCCTGCACAGGGTGCTGGATGTACAGCACTGGTGGTGGCTGTGGTGGCCAGGAAGCTGGAGCTCACCAAAGCTGAGAAGCATGTCCACAACTTCATGATGGACACACAACTGACGAAGCGGGTAAGGTGCCATGGGGGACAGCAGGAGTGGGGGCATTGTTGTGTGCCAGGAGCTGGGGATTTGGGCTACCATGGCAGGAGGAAGGTGTCAGCACCTCTGGATCCTGTGGGTGCCACAGTGGAAGGAGGTGTCAGCATCTCTGAGTGAGGCTACAACAGGAGAGGAAGGTGTTGGCATCTTTGGATGTGGGTCCTGCAGGTACCAATGCTGATGAAGTTGTCAAAGTGCTGTGGATATAGTGCAGGCACAAGAGTTACTCTGAGACAAACAGCACCAGCTCTGTTCCAGGGATTTAGGTGATGCTCCTTCTGGGAGCATACTACCTCCGCTTCCAGAGCATGATCTCACTTCTCTTGGTGTCAGGAAGACAACTGGATTCAGTGATGCAGTGACCACCAAAGATAAGAACCACACTGTGAGGTTCCCCTGAGGAGGGACCCAGAGCCTGCAGTAGGATGTTCATGGGGTCACTGTCATACCAGGGGTTAGTGTCACACCTCTAGCATGCAGGAGCAGCAGAAGGTTACTGGTCTTGGCAGCCTCATCATGACAAAGCATCAGCAAACCAACAGTGACATGTCATATAATGGGCTCTGCACACTAGAATATGTTTTAGAGGGGATGGTGGCAAAATGAGCATGAGTGCAGCCCTTGGAAAGTGGTGAGATGCAACTTCACCCCAGAGAGCAGAGCCCCAGACAAAGCTCTGACACTCCAGGAATAGGCAGCACCTTGGTATGACCAGGCTGGGAAAGCAAAACAAATGGTCAGCCTTGCTCCACTGGCCATTGATATGGATCTGCAGGCTCCATGCCAGGCAGACAGCAGCCACTTCCTCCTGGAATGAGCAGCTGAGCTGTGGTTTAGCTGGAGAGTCTGCGGAAGTCACATCCCAGTGCCATCAGCACAACAGGAATCAAGAAAAAAATTGAGATTTTTTTTTTTTCTTGAGGCTTATGGTACCACTTTGTGTGTAGGCAGAGCCAAGTGCTGGAGCATGAGTGCAGAGTAGGACTGGGATATGGGTGCACCAGGGGCCAATAGCTCTGCCTTCTCTTACTCCTTCTTGAACTGTCCATCATCCCTTGCAACATTCCAGGAGACCGTGCGGGTGCAAAGCCGTGCATCTCACTCCAGCTGGGGCCGGTCAAGTGCTCTTGCAACACTGGTTCATGGCAGAGCCAGACCAGTGTCTCTGTGAAATCCCATATGGCTGGTGACCTGCAGCAACTCTTCTTTTCAGATCAAGAACGCAGCAGCCAACGTCCTGCGGGAAACATGGCTTATCTACAAGCACACCAAGCTGCTGAAGAAGATCGACCATGCTAAAGTCAGAAAACACCAGAGGAAGTTCCTACAAGCCATCCACCAGTAAGAGGCTGTGCAGTGGGCTGGGGGCAGACTGAGCTCCAGATAAACCAGGATCCTGTCCCTGGCAGGGGCATGGGGACAGTTTTCCATTGCCTGGGATGCAGGCAGGTCTCCAGATGCAGTTTGAAAGAGGGGAGGGAGTACAGCCATGTGCTCTTTCCTTCTCCCCAGGTTACGGAGTGTGAAGATGGAGCAGAGGAAGCTGAGTGACCAAGCCAACACCCTTGTCGACCTCTCAAAGGCAAGTCCCACAGGGACCTTGTGGCTTGGCCAGACTGAGTGTTTTTCTTCACTCGGAAAAACTAAAGCAGACTTGGCTGACCGCAAAATGCTCCGACTCAATAAATGTCAGCAAGGAATAGCTGCTGTGGGATGGCTGCCTTTGCAAAGCAGGAGGAGAAACACATACATGAGCCAGAGGTTCCCTGCAACCCTTTTTGCAAGGGATACCACTGCTCAGCAGCACAGGGCCAGCAGAGTTTCCTTGCTTTGATGGCCAGGGATGAGCTAAACTGCAGTCACAGAACCCTTGGAGAACCTGGGGTGGGCTGAGATGGGGCAGCTCTCAGGGCAGAAAGCGGTAAAGGGGTGAGCTCTGCTAGCGGCAGTGGCACTAACCCTTCCAGCCATGGTACTAACCCCGCCACTGTCCCCTGTGTCCGCTCCCCAGATGCAGAACGTGATGTACGACCTCATCACAGAGCTAAATGACCGCAGTGAGGACCTGGAAAAGCAGATCAGTGGCCTGGAATCCAAGCTGGAGCAGCTCAGTGCCAGCTTCAACTCCCTGCCCCTGCTGATGGCTGATATGCTGCGCCAGCAGCAACAGCGCCTGCTTGCTGCTGTCCTGGAGGCCCGAGGGGTTGGTGTGCCAGTGGGCACCCCTCAAACACCTCTCTCTGAGAGCCCCATTGGGGTCAGCTCCACCTCCTTCCCCACCCCTTACACGAGCTCAAGCAGCTGCTAAAACGCAGCCCCTCAGCCCCACCATGGACAGGGGAAGCATTTCCACACAGATCATGAGGTCTCTGTGAACTTTCTTCTGGTCCTTGAACCGCTGCGGGACCCTTCAGCTGGAGCCAGTGGGACCAGCAGTGACAAGCAATGCTCGGAGCTTTGCCAACGCCTTGGTATTGGGAATTGCATCCCCATTCAGGTGCCTCAACACGTGGTGAAGGAAGGGGACAGAAGATGATGCCTTGGGCCAGCCTGTGCCGTGGCGTCCAGTGGCAGATGGAAAACCCACGCTCAATCTCAGGTCTTCACATTTCAAAAGAAAACAAAACACCAAGTCAGAAGCACTGAAGCAATGGAGACACCGGAGGGAGAGTTTTCCTCCCTGGGGCACTCCCCTTGCTCCCTGCCCCTCTCACAATTGCCAAACGACACCAGGCAGATACCAATGTGAGGGGTTTGTTATGCAGGCTCTGGCTGATGCTGCCTATGCTCCATCCCATCTCCTTGCCAGGACCCAGAGGACAGCCCCCTCACACTGACAGCTGGGTGCCAATGTCTGGCTGTAATCTTCCTGGAGAGTTCTCTGGAGCTGTGAGTGGTTTCTACCCAGAGAAGAACGATGGACACTTCTTTCTGGTCCTTAGTGTCATATCCTGCCTGGAGACGCATGCCAGAGCCAGGAAAGCAGTGCCTACAGTGTGCAGGGCCACGCAGGGCTGCCCCCATGTGTTGGTGGTCAGTGATGGGGCTGGCAGGCCAGCCCAGGCACCGAGGGGGTGTCCAGGTGCTCACATCACTGCCTGCTGGGAGCCTCTCAGCATTTTGCAAAGCCAGTGGGCTCTTTGCAGCAGTCTCAGAAGTGCGGGATTGAACACCCCATCAGTTCCAACTGTCTCTACTTGTGTTGGGAACATCCATGCTTGAGCCCAGTTGGCAGTGTAGAATCCACCAGGATCAAGCAGGAGCTCACTGGCAAGTGATGTGGTAGCAGGGGCATGTGCTTCATCTGTTTAAAACAAAGCCCATTGCCTTCATGCCACTTCTGCTGGGTTTGGTGGAGGGCAGCAGCACTCTCTAGCACCGTCTCAGCAATGGCACTGCTGCCCGTGCCTGCCAAAGTGCAGCACCTCAGACTCCATTATACTTTTTTGCTGGTGTTCAGCTTCCTGAGGTACCCCTGGCATCACTTGGCTGCTTCTGGAACCAGCCACTTCCTGTTTTGCTTTCACCATTTCTCCCTCTTTCCTCCTCAGTTCTTCCCCAGTCTCGTGTTCTGGCTTTCCTGGATCCTTGCATGGAGCCACACCAGGCTCCGACTTTGGGGTTGGTATTTGCTGCTTTCCATGAAAACTCAGCAGAGAATATTTATATATTTTTAAACAGATGAAGTAACTATGTAATTACTCTGCAATATTAATTACACCTCACTCAGCAGTGTCAGTAATTGTAATCAGTCACTGTGTTATTCCAGGTATATTCAGCCTGTAATGCTTTCCTTTGTAACTTTTTCCCTTCCACAAATAATGCTGGATTTTGTGCGCATGTAGGGGCAGAGAAACACCACCCTCCTGTACCACCACCCCTACACCCTCAATGCCGAAGAATTTCTCTGCTGCCAGTGGTGTGAGGTGGTCTCACTCCTTGTGCCCTGCAGTTGGATTTACGCAGAAAATAAGCAGTAGTTAGTGAGTACTGCCCCCACACTGGCCCTAGGAGAAGAAGGAGAAAGAAGGCTGTAAGGCAACAGCAGGAGTACTGCAAAATGAGATCCCTGTGCTGCAGAGGTGTTGGTAGCAGGGGACCAAACATGGTCATCCCTGTTGCCTTCAGGTAGGCACATGCCCATTGCTACTGGTCCTTAGTCAGTGGGAGATACACGACTTCTGGGAATGAGCTGCTCTTCCAAGCTCTTGTAATTAGTATCACTGATATCCCATGGATGACTGGGAATTCATTGCTGCCTTGGAAGACCCCCATGATCTATTCTCAGCCCAGCTGCTGCTCCTCGTATGCCTGTGGGTGCCCCCCTGTCCATCTTGCCCAGCAGAAGGTCCTGTTCATCTCTGTCAGGAGGTTCCCAGCACAGCAATGGAGAATATGTTAGAAATTCTGAGAAAGAGCCTGAAATGCAGCATTTTCCCTGGCCTGCAGGCAGCTAGTGAAGAAAAATGCTTTCTGGGCCTAAGATAGGAGCAAACTGCCCATGGAATGGTGCTGTGCATGGGGCAAGCTGTGAAGACATATCCTGGGGCATCAGAGAGCCAGAGGAAGTATTGATTCTTAAAGATCAATATTTCCAGCAGGAACCCAGGAACCTCCCTGCCAGGCTCATGATGAAGTCTGGGAAATCCAACCAAGTGAGACCAGAGCAGATGCTGTCAGCTTGCAGGCCCCAGGGCTGGAGGTGGTAATTACGGACCACAGTGAGAGTGTTGGGATTGCAACTGGAGCAAGAGACCCTTGTTGTGTGGCAAAGCAGCTGCTGCTGCAGTGGGATTTCGACAGGGCTGGGGTAGTGGACCTCTGTGCACCCCATAGCCTCCCTCCCCTGGCCTCACCTCAGCACAACCTGCACTGCAACAACCCTTCTGCCTGGGACCTGGCAGCCCAGGATCTGCACCCTATGCCCTGCACCTTGCACCCTGCATCCCACACACCCTCACACCCCTATCCCATCCCTGCACCCTCCATTCCACACCCCTGAATCCCAATCTCCAGTGTCCTTATCCCACCCCTTCACCCACACCCCTGCCAGGTCTTCAGCACTGGTGCCAGTAGCCCTGATCCATTACCCCCGGCACCAGACTCCACTGTGGCCAGCACTGAGACTAACCCCCCCTCCAGCCCCACTGCCAGGACCACAGAGCCAACCCGAAGCCACAGTGAGGCCAGGCATGGTGGGGAGCCCCCAGTGCAGTCCAGCCCTGCGTGCCCACCCAGAGCTGCTGCCCTGCTCCCTGATGGCAGCTCTTGGTCACCAGCAGCCTCAGCTGGCACAGCCCCAGTAAACAGCTCCAGTAAATGCTCCCCAGCCAGTCCTGTCCACACACTTGAGATGATCACTTTGGATACCCTAAGGGACATCGGGACAAACAGAGAGAAGAGCTGAGATCAGCAACCAAGGTGGAGGAACAGCACCAGAAGAAAACTGCAGAGATGCCGACTTCCTGCAGCTGGGAAGCATCTGATGCCACAGTCCGATGGGGCCAATCCCCAATGCCCCTCCAGGTCCCTGCCAGTCCCACGTTTGGCACAGTCTTGGGGGCTTGTGCAACTCTCCATGACTCTCCTTCCTGTGCTGCTTGTAAGGAACTATCCTGGAAACACCAGAAAAATTCCATGGTCTCTCTGCAAACTCATGGATGTTTCTGTCCAGATTTAAGGAACTTTGACCTGGGATTGCATCTTGCCTCTGTACTGCTCGCTTCTTTTTTAATGATAGGGGAAAGCATAATAGTTTATTTTAACTATGAAATATATTGCTTTATTATGATGGTTATGGTAACTTTCAATTATGGTTTTGTACCCAACATGGTTGTTAGCAGGCAGCAACACGAGGCTGCTGCCAAAAATGTCTGTTTCTGAGTACAGCTATTACTGCCAGTGAGGATGAGGGACAGGGAGGCAGGGAGAGGTGCAGAACTCGAGTCATTATTCTTTATCCCCCTTGCACTCATTCCCATTACTTGGAAGCTGACCTCTAACAGGTCTGGATCTCTGTGTAGCCCAATGGCACCAGAGCTTTGCTTCTCCCTAGAGAAAGGTCAGGCTCCCCTTTTTGTCCAGGTTCTGGAAAGCCATTCCCCCCAGGTTGTCTCCTCCAGCAGAAGGAGGGACTTCGCTCCCTGGGCGCAAGCTCTGCAAGAGTCAAACTTCCCCATTTCCTCCAGGACGGAGGTTCTTGAGAAAGCAGTGGTGCGGAGCACATTTTCATAGAATTATGGAATTGTTAAGGTTGGAAAAGTCCTCTAAGAGCATCAGGTCTAACTGTTAACCCAGCACCACTAAGCCCACCACTAACCTACGTGCCCAAGTGCCACATACACAAATCTAAATTCCTCCAGGGATGAGGACTTCACTACTGCCCTGGGCAGCCTATATCAGATCCTGACCACACTTACACACAAGAAATTTTCCCAATCCAACCTAAACCTCCTCTGGCACAACTTACAGGCATTTTCTCTTGTCCTTTCATTTGTTACTTGGAGAAGAGACTGGGACATGTCCAGTTCACATTTCACACCCTGCCCTGGAGAGCTGCAGCTTTTGCTCAACCTCAGGGTATGATGACATAGGAGGACAAAACCCTGAGCATAAAAAAGAAATGAGACAAGGTTGAAGGGACTGCTTTGTCTCAACCTTCCAGCTGGGAACAGGTTGTCCAGAGTTGTGTCTGCCCCATCCCTGAAGTGTTCAAGGCCATGTTAGACGGGGCTTGGAACAACCTGATGTGGACGGTGTCCCAGCCCACAGCACAGGGTGGAATGAGATCAGCTTTAAGTCCCTTCCAACTGGAATTATTGTGCAATTCCATGATTCTCTGATTCTATGGACTCCTTGGGCCTCAGAGAGCATCACTTCCTTACCTCCAACCTCTGAGCTGCTGGACCTGATCCCTACTGGATCATAAGTCTTAAACTGCTCAGGCAGCCACAGTTTGTCCTGGCCAGTCCTCTCAGAGTATGACATGTCTGGGAATGAGCAGTACCTATGGGACCAATTTCTCCTGCTTTTATCCAGAGAAAATCTAAGAGTCCATACACTGGCCCTTCCTGATCAGAGCTATCACTGCCATGCTGTCACTGTTACCCATGACATACTGGTGTCACCCTTTCATGCCAGTCCAACCCAGTAGAGCCCTAGCAGCAATAAGCTGCCGTGAGATCTGGATGCTCCTTGCTTGACCCCAGACCTGAAATCTCCCCGCAGAAACCAGCTCTGATGGAGGAAAGAGGCTGGTTCTTCTGAGAGGCCAGGGCTGAGCCTTTGCTGCTGCCAGCTAGATCTGGGGCTGCCAGGGGATTCCTGGCTCTCTACCCCACTCTCCCTTGGGCTTCTCCTGCCCAGCATCTCCCAGGCAGCTCAGGGCCCTGTGCCATGGCCACCAGGTATGTTTGGTGGGGGCAATGGTGGTGATTGCTCAGCAGTTTGAGAATATTTTGCTGCTAGGCTCTGTACTGGTCTGAGCTGCTTCTCATCTAACTCCAAGCTCCCTCCTAAAACGTATCCAAAGGGTTCGAGGTTGTAGAGAGGAGCTTTTGCAGGAGAGAGAAAAAGCTTCACCGTGGTATTAGTTATTTCCCTATGGGATGAGCCACCTCAGAGCCCTGTGAGGCACAAGGCAGGGCTCCAGAACCACCTGCCCCGTGGGTACTCTTGGCTGGGGGCCCTGGTGCTCTGGGTGCTGCAAGTTGTGCACCCAGCTCTGCTCCTTCTTCCACCCAAAGTGTTCTTCCCCCCGCTGGGATCTTAGCACTGCCGATGCACCTGCCAGTGGGAGCTGCTTGCATGTCTCTGTGGTCAGGATCCAGTCCTGGGCTTACATTCCTCCCTCAGGGTCAGTCTCTCAGCTGGAGGACAGGAGTGGGGACTGGCCCATATGACAACGGCCCATCCCCACAGCATTGCCATAAACCCGAGCTGTACCCAGAAACAGGCATGTTTTAAACTATGGCTTTAACCTGTTCACTGTAAAAAGTGCCTTGGACTTTAATCTGAAGAGGTCAGTATCTAGAAGTATTTACCTGTGAGGGTGTGTAAGGATGCAGCTCTCTGTGCAGACTTACACACACAAATATATGATCTATACGTACAGCTATCAGTGCCTCAGACCCTCTGTTCCACAAGCCATGAGAGCTCTTTACTTTCTGCCACTGGGGCCAACAGTGGAGTGATGTTGGAGGCATTCACACAGGGACCTCTTGCAGAAGTGAAACTTTTTGCCCGAGGGTTGTGCTAGGTGCAGTGATTCCCCTCAACAGTGCTGAGCTGTCCTGTTCATCCCTGGGAAGCAGCTTTGTGCTTCTCAGGGTCCATCTGCACAGTTTGGGAAGACTTCAGTGAAGGGGATACATCCCTGTTCCCTTATGCAGAGGGGAGCTGTGGCTGTGGTCACATCTCTGAGCCCCCCATGCCAGGAGCTGCTGAGTACTTTGTAAAACCAGGGGGAACCCCCAGATGCCTTTTTTTATGGGAGCAATGAGGGGTTTTCCAGACCTGCTCCCAAAAAGGATTTTTAGTTCCAATGTTCTTGGGCTATGGCTCAAGAAAGGAGTGTAGGAGGTTGATAGGATGGCAGATGCTCTTTCCTCTGGCTCTGCACTGAGGCTCCCCATGCTCACCCAACTCTGCTCAAACATCAGAGCTGGGCTGCTCCCTCCAGTTCATCCCTCACGTCTGAAAAAACAAGGATAAAAGTTGTTTGGGGTGCAAAGGGCACACAAATAACTTTCCCAAAGTGAATGCATTGGTTGAGATAAGGGAAAGGTGGATCCTTTCCCAATGAGGACCACTCTGAGCCTTGCTCAGAGCCTGGCAATGGGGCACTGCTGGCTTCAGCTCACTCTGAAGATGGCAGGCTGAGGGAATGTTGCCTCACATAGCATCCTTATGTGCAGGCTAGGAGGATGCCAACAGAAACAACTACCCTAGCTAAACATGGTGTTGTGAAACCAGAAGGGGAGGAGGAAGAGGAAGGTGATGTGCAGTAGTTGAATTGTGATGAATCAATAGATTGGGCTTTTTTAGTTTTGAGCTAATACCTCTAAATCCTAAAAATACCTCCAGCAGTCCAGGGGGCTCTCTGATAGGTCATTAAACCCTTGGAGCTTCATTTCCAGGATTAATGGCTTAGTGCAGCAGAGCCATGCCATACAAAGGCAGCTGTAGTTCTGATACTGCCCATGAAGGCAAGGCAAAATGTGTTAATCTTTATGTACAGCATGAAGTCTATTTTTATTAATGGCTCAGGATTAAAGTTTCTCCAAAGAGAAAGGTAATAATGACCATAGTGTGGATTTCCACCTCCCTGTGTCTGTACTTTTCTTTCCCAGTCCCAGGAGAGTGAGGATGCCATTGCTGTAAAGGTCTGGGCATCTTCACACAGCTCAAGGCAATGTGCCTGCATCAGGCCAGAATGTGCAGTGACAGGAGAGGAAGTGCACTTCAGAAGAGGAAAAAAA
>VWYP01013758.1:544406-570295 GCA_013400435.1 Pycnonotus jocosus | reverse complement strand
GAGATTGACATTAAAACAAAAAAAAGAAAAAGCAAGGGGGGGGGGGGGAGAGAAAGAAGTACTATTGTTTTGCTAAACAGTTCCTTACAGATAAAACTTTTATAAACAGTAGGGAACTACTGGTCTTCAACAAGGTAGAGGAAAATCCAAGCAAACAGCTCCACAGGGCACAGGTTTGAATCAGCTTCTGCCTGGTGGGAGTGAGCAGGATGAGGGAGGCAACACCTGGGGGTAAGGGAGGGGCAGGCAGGGAATAGGGACTTTGGATCAGGCTTGTCTTTGCAAGCAGACAACTGTTCTGGCACTGAGCTACAGCCTCTAAATTATGGTATGTTCCCCATCAGAAGCTGGAAATCTCACTTCCTGCAGAGAAGCTTTTGCTTCCAAGGGGATGGGGTGGGTGGTGAGTGAGGAGGAGATGTGACTTCCAGCTGGGCAACCCAGATCTGGTCCCCAGCTCTTGAACCCAGGAAGAAAAGTGTTCAGGAAACCCTCTCCTGCACTTGCTGTAGAGATAAAATGAGGTGGGGAGCTGTCCTGTAGCTATTTCCATCTTGGATGTGTTCCTTTTCCAAGGTAAAATTAAGGCTGCTCCACTGCTAATTCATCTACCCAGCCTTGGTACTCCTGGCACCAACAGGCTCATTCATTACTGTTAATTATCAGCGCAGTGGTGTGAGGTCTGCAGGCCAAATAGCGCCTTCCAAGCAGCGTGGGTAATATCAGCCAAACAGCTTAGCACCACGAAAACAGCTGCTGAGCCCTCATAAACCCAGAGAGGGATGCTCCAGCTCTTGCTATAGGCCATTCCAAAGGGATTAGTTAACCACTGGAGCCTGTGACAGCGACACTTTTCCAAGGTCCACTCCCCAGTGTGGAGAGCAGGGCTGGGGCTTTATGTAAGGGCTGGCAGGATGCTTTTTACATTCTGAGCTTCCTGCTCAGCCACAGCGTTTGCATATCAGCTTCCTGTTCTCTCCCTCTAATTCCTGGGAGCACCCATGAAGGATGGAGCTGCCTGATGAGAGCCCAGGCTAGTGTTAATAGCATTTGTGTTCCTTCACATGTCAAACAGATGGAAGAAGTCATCTTGGTTTCCCAGAGACTGCTGGCCTGGTGCTTACACCATAAGAAAGGTTTTTCAGCAAGAACAGGCTGGAAAATTACACTTTGCTACTTAAATTATTATTCTGGGGTTTTCTGCTGGGGAGCAGTCACTGTGTTGGAACAACAGCAGCCGTCACAAGCCAGTTGGTGGCTTTGCTACAAAACCTGCAGACAAGTTGTCACTTCATCCGTTATGATATTTCAACAGAACTAGCAACCCAGGGCCAGGAGTAGGGTCCAACTCCTGGGTCTGCTGAGGAGAAGCTGTGAGGGAACAGGAGAGCCCCCACAGCTCCTGCACCAGGGGAAGCCCTT
Source organism: Pycnonotus jocosus (assembly GCA_013400435.1). Classification (NCBI taxonomy): domain Eukaryota; kingdom Metazoa; phylum Chordata; class Aves; order Passeriformes; family Pycnonotidae; genus Pycnonotus; species Pycnonotus jocosus. The sequence goes on along the minus strand of VWYP01013758.1, from coordinate 568,873 downwards.
GCATGTCACAATGACCAAAGAATTAAAACCATAAGGTAATATTGCCAAAAGCACTTGAGATGTGACCAGGTGCTGCAGGGGATGAGGTTTGACATTGCCACCTAACCTGTACCAGCCAGCAAAGACCCTGTTTTCATGGAATCACAGACTGGTTTGATCTGGGAGAGACCTTAAAATTCATCTTGTCCCATGCTCTGCCATGGGTAGGGACACCTTCCACTAGACCAGGTTGCTCCAAGCCCTGTCCAACCTGGCCTTTGACACTTTCAGGGATCCAGGGGGCAGCCACAGCTGCTCTGGGCAGCCTCTGCCAGGGCCTCATCACTGTCACAGGGAAGAACACCCTCCCAATATCCCATCTGTCTCTGCCCTCTGGCAGTAGGAAGCCATTCCCCCTTGTCCTGTACCTCCAGACCTTTGACCAAAGTCTCTTTCCAACTCTCCTGGAGCTCCTTTAGGCACTGGAAGGGGCTCTAACGTCTCCTTGGAACCTTCTATTCTCCAGGCTAAAAACCCAGCCCATCTCCAGTGCAGAGGTGCTCCAGCCATGGAATTATCTTTGTGGCTCCCTCTAGAACTCTCCAGCAGCTCCATGTCCTTATATTGGGGCCCCAGAGCTAGACACAGCCCTGCAGCTGGGGAGTCCCCAACCCATGCAAGGTTTTGGACATCCATTCAAAACTGAAGAGGAAAAAAGCAGAGAATTTATTTCATTGCAAATGAAGCTGAGCTCTTTCTCATTTTAAAAATAACTGGATTTCTGGGAGAGGCGGTGAGCAGTTCCCAAGTGAGGTCAAGCACAGAAATCCCTTTGAAGTCTCATTTACTCCAGTTAATCCCAGCCAAGTCTCTTGCTGCAGTTCAGTGTGCAACAGACACTGATATGGTTGGCTCTCCTTCATCCTGCTCTTACTGCCTTGAAGAAAGTTGTAGGAGCTGGAGTTTGCCCGGATTCTCAGGTGCAGAAGAGGCACTGTCAGCTTCACATGGTTCCCTGAGGTTCCTCTCCTCCCTCCATGCCAAGCTGTGCTGGTACAGAGCCAGGTAAGATGCTTCTTTCTCCAAAGCTGGCACTGAATGCTGGTTAAGTGCAACAGGTTTTGTTCTAATTAAAGAGGAATCAATTAGGCTGCAAGATATTCAGCCACCTGGTGCTTCTCTTTTTTTCCTCCTCTTTCTCTTTTTTCCTTAACATGCTGCTGCTGCCTCCAGGGAAGCCATGAATGAAGCAAGACATGCTCCAGTTTCTTGCTTTCTTTTCGATTAAAAAACGCTGTTTGGGAGGACCAAACAAAGCCAACCAATTACAGTGCTGTAAGTGTCTCTGGGATCTGCAACCAGCATCTCCTCTGCCATCCATTACTCCCTCCAGCCAATCCTCTGGTGTCTCATCAGCACATGGCACTGACTCCGGCAGCAGTCAGTTTGTGCTGCATGAAAAAAAAATTATCTGCAGCAATTAAAGAAAAAGCAGTGAAAGAGGTGTAATGCGATCTCATGGAAGGCACAAAGGAGTCCTACATGCAAGGAAGTCCTTCAGAAACCCAGCTGTGCCAGGCTTTTCCCTGTAAGATGGTTCATTAGAATCTCTCTGTGCTCAACAGCACACATATCAAGAGGAGTGGAGAGCAGCAGCTGCTGCCTTGGGCAGCCCTTGGAGTTTTTTGAACACTGAGCTTCAAGAAAAAGGGTGGGGTCAGCAAGTACATCAAGCAACACAGGTAAAAATCAGGCACTGGAGTGGTGAAAAGTGGCAAGGGAGTAGTGGTGGAGAGCTCTGTCTAGGGTGCATGTGATGCTTTTACCCTCAGGTCAGTGCTTTTCTCCTCAAGTCAATGCTTTTCCCACCCATAGCTATGCCTCAGGGATGGATTGTGAAATCCTTTTGATTTGTCTGAGCACATGATAAAGCCCTCTTGCAGATAAATTAGATTTAACACTAAAGATGAAAGAGCAAAAAGGGGAGCCTGGGCTTGGATGGTGATGTAAAGGTCACAGAAGGGAGTATTAATGCCATGTCAACTGACATGTACCACAAAGACCTTTGAATTCTGGCTTTAGGAAGGATTCATCAATTCAGCTGATTGACTCTCTGGAACCACCACATCAGATGTATTAAGAGCAGTGAAAGGAACCCCTTTCTCCTCACTAGCCCCTCTCCAAGAACAAGCTGGGCGGTTCACAGTCCTGCCTAGGGTCCCCATCTGACCTCCTGCAGCAATGCTTTAGCCATCATCTGAGTCAAGACCTTGGTAAGGAAGAAGCTGACCAGACTGGAGCCATGCCAAAGAGAGACTGACATCTGAAGCATGATTTGAGTGGCTAGGCTTCCCACAACTCCTTTCCAAACTGAAGGAGCCCCTGGCCATCATGATACTGGGAAGGAGGAGCCCAAGGAGCCCAGGGGAGATTTGTCCACACACGGTGTGATGGCTCTAAAACCACATGAAAAGAGCCCCTAAGCATCTAAGAACTCAAAGTGAAGGCCGTGCTCACGTAGCATACAGGTGGCTGAGCCAGTCTGCCTTCTGCCTTTTTTCAAGGGTACCTTTTGTACCAGACAGAATAAAACCATGCTGCTTCCCACGACTGCAGCCCACCGTGCTGCTTCCCGCCACTGCTGTAGGAGTCAGGCTTCTGCTGCAGATGTGCCAGGCCTACCTGCCTTTCACTGCTGGGCTCCACTGCAGCTTTGAGCCATGGGGATACTGTCCCTCCCTGGAGCACACTGATGAGTATCACATAGACAGAGGTGTCAGGAGTCCCCCTTCCCCTCTGATCCTCACTGGGAGCTCTCAGGATGAGTAATCCCCACTTGATGTCTTGAGACCACAGACATGGCAGCTGCTGGGGCTGTACCAAAGCTCAGGTTCACTCCTTCGCTGAGCAGAAAGACAAAAACTTGTGTAATTCCTTGGATAGCTCTGCTGCTTCCCCAGCTGGGAACCTGTCTGTTTGGAGAAACAGAGAGCAAATCAGGTGGAGAGGTCCCTCTCTGGGAAGCAGCTCCTTGCTCTGGTGCCCATACCAAGGCAGCAGGCTCAGAACGCGGCAGCATCTCTCATGCATTACCTGCTCCATGTTTATAGGTACCATAAAAATCTATTGGAAAGCACTAAAGCATTTTTTCCCTTCTAGGGGAATTTATGCTCTGGAATTATAAAGATTTTCCATGTTGGTGCCCAGCTGTACATCTGCAGCCAAACTGGAGAAAGTGCAACACTTGAAAGGACATGGAAACCAGCTCAGCCCAGTTCCTCACTTCATATATGAGGGGCATGGAGTGTTTGATGAGTGCTTCTGCAAGGAGGCCAAACCCTAATTGCACCTCTTACCAGTAGTGTGAGAGCACAGCTTGGCCCTGGGGCAGAGGGGATCAAACATGAGCACAACAGGTGATAAACCACCACTTCCAGGGCTGCCTTCCCTTAGAAACCACCATCAGCTGATTAAGAAGTGCAAGTCTCTCATGCAGGAACAGGCTGTCTGCAAGCCCAAGGATGTGATATTTTAGAGTGTTTAAAATGAATCTCTGCAGAACAATAGCCTGAGCTGAGAACTGGCATCCAAGCAGAAAGTCAGGTGGGGGAGCTATGCCACAATTTATTTCCTCTCTTTTCATTTCATAAGAGGGAAGCAAATCAAAGCAGGCACCTGAGGCATCTCCAGCTGACACTGGAGATTTAGTGAAGGCTGCATCCTGCGGAGAAGCCTCTGCTCAGCCTGGGGAAAGTGGGAGGTTTGGAGCATCCCCCAAAGAAGCAGGGGAGCAGGATGAGGCCCAGCATCCAAGAGCAAGTAATGGAGCTTTTTCCACCCTCCACCAAAATCAGCTAGGCAGCCTCAGGTAAGCTAGTTATCAGCTCCTTATCTCCACCACAAATTGACTCATTTTCTCATGACTGCAAACTCCAGAAGCTGCAGGAGCTTCTGACATGGCCAAGCAGATGCCATGTCTGTGTTAATACTGGGACTTCAGGAGCTGGAGGTCTCCTGGTCTCCCAGCCCATTCCTATGGAAACAGACTGGGAGTCTGCCAATTTTCCATAAAGAAGGAGAAAGGAGAATGAGCTTGTATGGATGAAGTGCCTGTTTGTCAGGTTTAGTGTGTTGCAATTCTAAAGGATACATGGCCCAACAATGCCAACATGATTTCATGAGCAGCCTATGTCACACCAAGGTGGCAGACAGTAGTGCTGGAACCTTCCCATTCCATCTTCACAGCAGCCAAGATGAATCATACCCACTGAGCCTGGAGCAAAGCTTGGGAGTGATCACCAGCAACTAAAACAGACTAAAAAAAAGAGAAAAATAATAGGTCAAGGAGTCGCTAGTTGTGTACTCTCTGTGCTGTGGAGTAATTCGTTGTTCAGTGAAGTGGATGGGAGGCACTGCTTATGTGGACTGTGACCCCCATGTTTGATAGTCTGCCATGAGCCTCATCCCAAGCAGGAGTCTTTGTGCTCCCAGACCCTCCTAGGAACAAAGATGTGACCACTTCAGTGAGTGTGCAGGGTTCTTTTTTAGGCAAGGAGTCTCTCCATTACAAGAAAAAAAAAAAAAAACCCACACCAAAACCACACTATAACACACAAGCCCCAAAATTTCTAAATCCAGAAATCATCTGAAAAAAAGAATCCGAAACACTGAGCAATCCACAGCCTTCACTGAACATGAGCAGCAGCTGAGCCTGGCAATTTTGGAGCCTGACTCACCACTTCTGCACCCTGCCACTACTCCAGGTTCATTGAAATGCCTTTGGAAAGCTGCAGGGAAGAGGCCACAGTGGGAATATGGTTTCCACCTGAAGGCATGCACAGCTACCACTCCACTGCGACACATGGAGCTGCTGGTGAGGACCAAGGTGCTCTGAGGAGCTTGTCTTTGTGTGTTTTCCCCACTCATAGACAAATGTAGGCAGATGGACCCCTAAAACTCATCCAGAACCCATGCCCATCCCTCCCAGCTCCCTCTACACTCATTACCCTGGCAGAAGAGGGTCTGGGGACTCCCAGATGATGGTCCTGTATGTAATAGTTGCTCACTGGCTGTATCACAGCAGCAGAATTATAGAATTGAAGATTTGTTGAGATTGGAAAAGCCCTCTAAAATCACTGATTCCAGCTACTGATTGCCCATCACTGCCAAGGCCACCACTAACCAATATCCCCAAGTTCCACACCAACTCCATTTTTGAACACTTCCTGAGATGATGACTTCACCAATGCCATAGGCAGCCTCTTCCAGTGCCTGATCACCCCTTCCATGAAGAAATATCCCCTAACATCCAATCCAAACCTGCTCTTGTGCAACCTGAGGCTACTTCCTCTTGTCCTGTTACTTGTTGCCTGGATCAAGAACCCGACCCCCACGGCTGGTCCATACATGCATCTAATAGCTCGGCTCCCAAGCCTCTTGGTTATGATCCATACCCACAAGTATACCACAGTGCCCACTGCCCAACAGCTGTTGCTCCAAGCCGCTGACAGCCTCCGAGCCGTATGAACCCGGCAGTGCCGGTGCAGCTCCCGGACAGCACTCGCTCGGATCCCTGTGCCAGACGGTAAACGACATAAGGCTATTGACGCGCGCGGTGGAGCAGCAGACAGGAACGATCTGTTCTCTGACGGTAGTTTTATAACTCACACGATCCGGATGGTGCTTGCCCGGGAAAGGGAGGATCTATCCGCAGCAGGGGTTGTGCCTGGTTTGGGATTAGGGAGCGGAATGTCTTCATTTGCCTGGAAAGAACCTCGGACAGGGTGGGATGTGACTTGCTGCACCTCTGGCATTAAAATAATGGATTAAAATGGGGATGAGGGGAGTCCCACAGGAAGTGGGAAGCCTGTGGAAAAAGAGCCCCGCTGGGGGAGACCATGGTGAGGGGCAGAGGGGGATAAGGAAGGTCCAAAAGAGAAGAGGGCACAGCAGAGCCCCACCAGATATAGACAGGCCATAGGAAATGGGTGTCCCACGGGTCATGGGGGACCCATGGAGAAGGGGAGAAGCCCCCTAGTCCTGAGGACACGGTGGCACGGCGGGGCCCTGGGGAGACAGGGACATGAGGCGACGAGCAGGGCGCACGCGCGGCCCCAAGGGGGATGGCGGAAACGCCTTCTTAGACGCATGGGCAGTAGCGCCTATGAGCGCCGCCGCCTCAGGCGACCGCTCCCGGTGCAGCGGGTGATGCCCCGGGACACAGCGGAAGTAGCGCTGCCTTTCAGCCGGAGGATTGGGCTGTTGTGCCGCCTCTCCCGCAGCGGAGGGGGCGAGCCGAGCCCTGCTAGGCCCGCGGCGCCAGCACAGCCATGCGCTGCCCGCACCAAACATGGCCGCTGCGCTTTGCCCAGAGGAAAGATGGTTGCCGCGCAGCTCTCTGCGCAGGCGCATGGGGCCTCTTCTATGTCATCAGCGTGCGCCGGCTGCGGCGGCAGCGGCAAGGTAAAGCGGCGCGAGGAGGGGGTGGCTGTAGGCTGGGTTTGGGTCCCCATGGGGTTTTGTGGGTCCTTCCAGGCCCGCGTGTCCTGCAGCGGCCACCACCGGTGATGCGGCGGGCTCGGGCCGCACAAGACGTGTCCTGGCTCCCCAAGATCCCTGCCGGGGCCAGGTTCCATAGGGCGTAACGCGTAGAATAAAAGCCCCGACTCCCGGCTTTCGGGGCTCGCCGCCCTGAATCCCAGCCTGCCCTCCCGTACAGTGCTCTCCGGACTCGGGAGCCTTGTCCGGGCGAGCCCCTCGTACTCGGGGTGCCGTCACTCCTGCCGTGGATGCGGGGGCCCGGGAACGTGGTTTGACATGGGTGCGGGTGGTAGCCGTCCTGCCGTGGTCCCTGGGTCTTCTTTGGGGATGTAGCTGAAAGTGACAGGTGTTTTCTCAGCCCCTTCCTAAACCGGGAGAGCAGCCTTTCCTCTCGGGAGGACCAGGACTCCGTCTCGGCGGCAACTCTTGAGTGAGACGGGGCTGCATCACCGTAGAGACCGGGGGAAGGAGCTGTTCTACTGGTTCGCTTTCCCGCCCCGGGTTCCGCCCCTGGTAAGGAACCTGTTGATTGCTCCCAAAGCCGAGACCCTGTCTGGAAAAGCCCGAAATCTGGCCAGCCCCCGCTGCTGGCTCCGTGGGCGGGGCGGAGTGGCTGCTGCGGGAAACGAAACTGAAACGGTGCTAGCAGCCATCTTGTCGCTTGTTCGTTAACCTTCCTCCGGGACTCGTTCTGCGGGTCAGCTTTTCTTTTTTCCCTGTATTTTCTCATAGAATAATTTGGCGTACGGATGAGACTGAGGTAAGAGCGGGGGTTTTTTTCAAACCCCTCTTCCTATTTCTGCCCTACCCTTTGCTCAGGGAGCACTTGTAAAACGGGGTCACTGAGCAAGGGGCAGCCGTGGGACTCCCTCGTAGCTGGGAAGGTGGGAACCTGTCGCGCTGCACTCAACCTCCCCATGTTTATTGTAAAAATAAGTCTTGGTGATGGCAGCCGAGTGCAGTTGTTTAGTGAAAGTGAAATTTAAGTTGGCCATTAGGTGTTCAGTGAAGATGAGGAGCTTTATAAAGTTGAGACTTGCATAGGAAAAACTGTCTTTGTGATGATAGGTGCCTTTAAGGAGGTCACGGAGGAGCAGGCAGAGCGGGGACCCGGCAGTGTGTGTCGTTATCCTCTCAGTTTCGCAGCAGGTGTTATCAGAAAATTAAAATACGTGGGGCTGGATTCCCTATTTTTAAAAAGCATATTAATAGTTTTGTCTTATGACCTGTACCCCAGGGGGGCAGCACGACTTTGTGTGATAGAGTGAAGTTTGGGCTAGAATAAGAAAACCATTATCATACTGTTGCCAGCTGCACACCTGTCCAATATCTCTGCATGTTACCACTGTCATTCCCCTGTGGTGTGATGTTTTACCTCTACAGGTCACATAGTGTCCAGGGAGGAAAAGATACTTGAGGTTTCTGACTGTTTTGGCCATGAATCTGAAAATAATTGCAGTCCTGTTGCAGCTCTGTTTTGTGTGGCTATGCAAGCTGCTCCAGCTCCTTGTGCTGCTCCAACTCACCTTGCTGCGCTTCTTTACCTCTTCATGCCCCCATTTCTCAGGTTGCAGAGTAGGTCTGAGATTTTTCTCTCCCTCAGGGCAGGGGAGTGGAGCTTGCTGTGTTTCAGGAGTGCATCCTGAACAGGGCACCCAGCCCTGTGCTGGAATCAAGCCTAACAGGAGCAGAGGGCTGCTCGTGTCAAAGCTCCTTCTTGTGTTTGACTTCACCTGTAATTTGGGGCTGCTGGTTCTCTGCTTGGCAGCCAGAGTTTGCCATTTTTGTTTACAGGACTAATTTAGACTCCTAGAAAAGGAGGGAAAAAAATTGACAAGGGAGAAGGTGCTTGGAATGCCTCAGTAGCTGGGAAGCTGTTTAAGCTGCATTTCTGGAATCCTGTACTTGTGTAAAGACATTCTGAGTTCCCGTGTTTTTTCTCCTCAGGGTGGGAGAGCGTGAAGTGAGTGACAGCTCCTCTCCTGGCTCATCAGCAGCCTGGTTCCCACGTGTGTCCCGGGAGTGCACTATGATCAGAGGCACTGGGCGAGGCAGAGGCTCGTATCTTACCCAGTCAAATCATAACTGCCCCAGCACTAACCAAGGTTTTTTTAACCACCCTCGTACCCCACAAGAAACTAATCAGGAATCCTTTTTACACCAGCAGTTCCTAACAGAGCAGGACGCTGAAGTCTCTGTGTTGCGGGGACAGGGATCACACAAGGAGTCGCACACCAGAGGCAGGCGAGCTGTGGCACAGCCTCCTGCATACAGATGTCAGCTCAGCTCCGGCAGGACTGGAGGGCACAGGTTCTCCAGCCAGCATCCACGGGTTGAGACTTTGTCTCAGTATTGCCCTCCACAGTACCACTGTCAGGAGAACTCAAGGAGAGATTCTGACACTGTGAGGCTGAATTTCCAAAGACTGTCTCTTGCTGGGCAAGACTATGAACAAGAAATTCTGACTATTTTCAGGCAGCTTGGGGAGGGGAAGACTTGCACAGCTAATGATCTGGCACGTAAACTTAAAACTCAAAAGAAAAACATCAACCGTGTTTTGTATAAATTCCTCAGAGAAGGCAAGTTGCACAAAGGGGGAGAGACACCACCACTGTGGAGAATTGCTAGCTCTATCTCAGGGAGAGAAAGAAGCCCTACTGACCACAGTGCCAGTTGCACAGATCCAGCTTGTGAGAGCAGAGGAGGAGAGTGCAACACTCTTGTCTCAGGAGACACAGAGATGGCTGAGACAAAGGAGAAAATCTGCAACTACTTGTTCAGTGTGGTGGAAACAACAGCACTCAATCTTGCCAAGAACATTGGGTTTTCAAGAGCCAAGGATGTTAATGCATTTCTTAGCGCTCTGGAAAAGCTGGGAGATGTCCACAGGCAGAACGCAACTCCACCACGATGGTCTCTGACGAGTAGGAAACGTGAGAAGATGCAGATGAGGCTGAAGGCCAGCACAATAATGCAGATGGCAGATCCCACACCACCTGAGTCAGGTCATCCCTCTTCCTTTGTCCCTCCATGTCCCCCGGAGATGACTGCAGCTTCACCAAAAGTGATGGCAACAGAAGAAGAAAGTGTAGAAAATGGGCGGCAACCTTTGGGGCAAGCTGGTGAGGGCAGTGTCAGTGACACAGAAGCAGATGCATCTGAGGACGTTAAGCCTGAATTCTCCAGCTTGAGTAATTATGATAACTCAGAAAGCAGCAAGTGGATCACAGATGATATCCCAGATAATCTGAATGCTATCAGCAAGCAGCTTGATAAGTCGGAATCCATCATGAATTCTCAGTCTTCCCCCAGTTATGCTGCCCCATTCGAAATGGCTTTCCCATGTACGCCTGTAGAGAAACTGATAGCTTGTCAGGAGAAGAACCCAGTGAGTGGCCTTACTGAATATTCCCAGTATACATACCAACACTGTGATTTCATCATGCTGGAGCAGAATGGACCCTCGCATGAGCCACGGTAAGAAAACGTCCTACCTTTTCCAAGCCCTTTTTCCATAAAATGCTTTAACTTCAACTAAGTTTACCCACTCAACCATCCTGAATGGTGTTGAGCGATTGAAGAGACAGGGTGCCCATGGTTTGCATCATGAAGCTGATTTTATTAAACACACTGTTGGTTTATCTACCTTTCAAGCATAACAACAACATCTATGTCTCTTAGTAACATTGCTTAGCTATGGGCTACTACAGACTTGTACAGGCCTATACTGTCTTGCACACAAACATACATACATACACCTTGATCTCTTCCTTCTTCAGAGTTTTGCTTCCACTTGCCAGGGCCTGTAGCCCTCTAGCACATCTGCTTCGTCAATTAGTTCAGCAGTACTTTCAGTCCTGCTTCCAAGCTGTATTCCCACGGAATGGGTCTGCTATTAATGTTTCTTTCATTTCAGAAGGATTAGCTTAGTAGGTTCCTTGTATCAGCTTAAAAAATAAAGCAAGGCTAAAATTTAACCCTAGGTATGCCAGTTTTGGCATTCCTCATTCGGAGCAGCAAAGATAGCATTAATTTCTTCACTAGGTCCCATCTCAATTCCTTGCCTTCAATTTGATCATATAGGGGGAAACTGGTGTTTCTAAGCTGCCTCTCAAGATGCTTTCACCCTAGAAATGGTGTAAAGGGAGCCCAGAAAAAAGTGTTCAGGTGCAGGTGTCTTAAGTTAAACAAGGTGGCCCTGCTCTGGACATCACTGTGTTGTAGCAGGTCAGAACAGGTTCTCTGAGCTGAGCATGTGGTATGACACTGCAGCTGGCCAAGTCAGTCTCTGGAGTCCTGCTTACCATTGCAGAATCATGGCTATTACTGAGCACCAGTGAAACTGAAAATCTCCATATGTGCCACACTGGAATATGTCAATAGATCCACTAGATGGGAAAATCAGCCTAATTTCTAAAGATGGAGTCCCAGGATTTTTTTATTTGAGTTTTTTTTTTAAGATGGAATCTGAATAGATTCAGTGCCATAATCCCTCTCCAGATCTGGTTTGATCCACTCTCCTTGGAAGCAGATTTCCAGGGTTGGAGTCTGGAAGATCAACTTGTTTGTTAGAGTTCACAGGAATGGGGGAGGCAGAAATGTCAAAGGCAAGAGGTTTATGTGAGGCAGCACCTTTCTAAGATGGATGCACTGGATAGCCACAGAGGATGCCAGAGGGAGGAGTGACCCCCAAATGACCAGGTACAAATGAAACAGTTCAGGCTGCTTTTGAGCTTTCTTATTCCTGGGCAGGAGCCACAACAGAGCTGCTGCCTGCATAGGTAACAACCATTACCTGTTTCTGGCACCTGTGGTGGAACAAGGCAATTCATCCTGTTACTTCAGAACAAAACGTGGAGCAGCTCCTCTGTTGTGAACAGCTCTGGAAAGGCAATGAAACAAAACCCAGGTGCAGTGCTGCTCAGCTACCCTTGGTATTTTTGTCTTCTACACATGGCAGCCTGGGTTTACTCTCACAGCTGGGAGCTGGCTGTTCCTTCTCTGAATTCCAAGAGCAGCCTTGCTTGTTCTGAGAAGATCACAGTTTAGCTTCTCAATATGCCCCTTTGGTTTCCTCTTTCAAAGGTTTAAGTTCCAGGCAGTGATTAACAGGCGCCGATTCCCACCAGCAGAAGCAGGGAGCAAAAAATTGGCTAAGCAGGAGGCAGCAGCTAATGCAATGAAGGTCCTGATGAGTGAAGTAGAGAATGGAAGGCACGGTGGAATTAAATGTGATGAGCCGTTTCCCTGCAAAAGCTCAGAACCAGAATTGGTGAGTCCTGCTTTCTTTACTTTGTAAGGCTGGTCAAACAGTGTTGAGTGTGACACTGATTTCATCCATCTTCTAGCCTTTGCAGCTGGAGTCAGAGGTGTCATCTGCAGCAGCTCACCTCAACCTGCTTCCTGGGAAGCACCCTATCAGCATATTAATGGAGTATGGTCAAAAATCAGGGAACATAGTTGAATTCCAGCTGCTCTCTCAGGAAGGCCCACCTCATGATCCTAGGTATGGCATATTATCAGCTTTGAGGGAGGGTGGAAATGCTTTCTTCACTGTTCTTCCCCTTCAGCATGCTGCCCACATTCCTGGACTTGTCATTGACCTAGCTGAGTGCTCCTCTTAGCCAAGGATTCTACGCATGATTTGTCCAAAACATCTAGTTCCAGAAAGAGACCCAAAGCAATGCCCTTTCTCAGAGAAAGGATGCTGTTTCTTCTGCTAGAGCAGGAGTGGGTTACAGTCCTGTACCCTACCTGGAGGCAGTCTACTGGAAGTGTTTAGGGCCATTGCAGTAGATTTCAGTTGCTGATAAATTGGAGATTACCTGGAAGTGGGAAACAGGGATAATAACCAGATTGACACCTATGCTTAACACTATTCATGTACTATAATGTCCTGTCAGGTTCAGCTACTGTGTGAAAATGGGCGACCAAATTTTCCCTGCTGTGGTAGGAAACAGCAAGAAGGGAGCAAAGCAAATGGCAGCAGAGGTTGCTGTGAAGATTCTTTCTGGAGAGTCTGTACCCCATGTCTTGCCTGAACAGGTATAAAGAGCTTCTTTGTAAGACCCAAGTGTTTTGAATTGGGTGTTCCCCCTGTTTTATTTCCTGTTCTGCTGGATTTCACCCTGCAGGGTCATGTGGGACAGAGGTTTGCTGCTGCTCAGTGTTTAACAGCCCTCTCCTGTCTAACTCTGCTCTAGCCTGTTGTGAAGCCCTACAGTAACCAGTCCATGCACAATATTGCCACTCCAGATGAATCCAAGGTGGTGAATACGAAGGGTGTTGGAGAGCTCATCAAATATCTTAATGTCAATCCTGTCAGTGGACTGCTGGAATATGCCCGTTCCAATGGGTTTGCCGCAGAGTTCAAACTCATTGAGCAGTCAGGACCTCCCCATGACCCCAAGTAAGTAGTGGCATCTGGCAGAAGGAAATTTTGTGCTGCTGCTGTTGTCCTAGGAAAAGGGCAGAATGCTCAAAATTGCTGATGCCCTTTGAGATGGCAACAGGGCTAGTTGCTGCCTCTGCCAAATCTTGTCCCCCTGATTCCCTCCTCTCTCCACTTAGAGAATGTAAAAACTGAACTGAAATCCACAGGTTTCTTGATTTCTTTGTAGGTTTGTCTATCAAGCAAAGGTTGGAGGCCGCTGGTTCCCAGCTGTAACTGCACACAACAAAAAGCAGGGCAGGCAGGAGGCAGCTGATGCAGCACTCAGAGTCCTTATTGGGGAATCAGAGAAGACTGAGCGCATGGAAGGGATGAGTGTCACTGAGGTAAATCTTCTGCCAAAGCTGGGGTTGTGTTTGTAGTCCTGCCTATCCTTCTCCATTCAGTCCAGCAGAAAAATGATTTGAAAATCAATTGTGATCCCTTTGTTCTCTGCAGCTGTTGATAACCTGATATGGTTTTCCTGAAGTAGGTTAGATGTTTCTTCAGGGCACAGGCATACTCTTCTGTCCTATGGGCCTCTGCTTTAGGGCTAAATAATTATCAGATTCTTCCACAAGTTACTGAATGTGTTCTTGTGGTAGAGTAGGAACTTGCTTATTTTTAATTATGTGACTTTCTTTATTCTTCCAAATTTCTTTGTGCTGTATTAAAAATGGTGTGTCAGCTCAAAAATTCATGCATTAGATAAATGCAAAGCCCTCGTTGTGTCAGGATGGCTGTCCCAAACTTAGGCTGTTTTAAATCACACTTAGAGTGTTGTGATCTCTGAAAAGCCTCATTCCAGGCAGCACAACTGGGCACAGCAGCTGGGGCTCTAAATAGCAAAGCCATCAGGGACGATTTGTCAGTCAGCAGTGCTGGAGGAGGTGAGTTGGTCTGCACTGGGAATGACTGCTCTCTCCTCACAGGCAGGCAGAGGAAGAATTCCTCCAAAGCCGGGAACAGGTTTCCTTGGCTGAGTCTCTGGAAATAGGCAAGTTGGTTTTGTTCCTTCTTGCTCAGGGTTTTCCCTTGCATTCTCAGGAGGCCATTCCTCAGCTCATGTCACTTGCTGCCAGGAAGACAGCTGCTGTCTCTGATGTGGCTAAAGCAGAACTCAAAGCCTTGAATGAGGTTTTCCCAGAAATATCTAAAAGAACTTCACCCACCCCTTGACACAACACTGCCCAAAGCTCAAAGTCTTCTGTCTTCTGCTTGGAAAGCTGTGCTTCAGATTAGCTCGTTCTTGGGCTGTGTTGTGTGACCTTCTCACTACCTGTGCTGTTGTGTCACCATCCCAGCTCCCTGTAAGCGGCAGCACCCTGCATGATCAGATGGCCATGCTGAGCCACCAGCGCTTCAACAACCTCACTGCTCATATCCAGCACAGCCTGCTTGGCCGCAAGATCTTGGCTGCCATCATCATGCGGAAAGGAAATAAGGGCTTGGGAGTGGTCGTCAGCATTGGAACAGGTATGAACAGCTTCTTCCAGCACACTCTGAACTCTCACTTCTATGCTAGATTTCCTTGTCAGCCGCAGCTCAGAAATGGCAGTTGCTGTAGGCTTCTTCAGAGAGGGTACAAAATGTTCCCAGGGCTCGTACGGTGTCATGAGTGATCTAGTTAGAGAGAGAGAACGAAGTGAATGTGCTTGCAGCTATATTGCTCTTAATCTTTGCTTGCATTGCTGCATCCTACTCTGTGCATCAGAGCATGGGTTCCTTATGTGCTACAGCACACGATCCCCCAGTTTCTCAGAGCTGCACATACCTTATCTCCCTCCCTACTTTGCTGCCAGGCTTCTACCAGGAGTGATGGGCTAAAAAGCCCTTGGGAAGATACAGTCCCCCAAAACTCATGGCAATTTAAGTCTGTCTGTCCCTAAAGTGGTGTCCCTTTATTTTCTTAACTGCTTGTGATAGTGATTTAATAGGCAGGGTTCTCATGCTAGTTCTGCTGCTCAAGAGCCTAAAGAAATAAGATTTTCCCCCTCTGTCTCTGAAGCCATCTTGACTTTGATATCCGCACTGTTATTTAATTCTTTTTTTGTTGTTGTTCGTTTGTTTCAGGTAATCGCTGTGTGAAAGGAGAAGAGCTAAGCTTGAAGGGGGAGACAGTAAATGACTGTCATGCAGAAATCATTTCTCGAAGAGGCTTTGTGAGGTGAGAAAAGGGGAAACTCAAAAGGAAAAGGAGAGGGTCCTACCAGGAGCTTCTCTCCCATTCTGGAGGGGTGTAGCTGAAACACACTTAGTTCTTTGCTGTGCTGAGAGATGCTGTGATCCTCAGACACTATTTACTCGTGTGTTGTTGAGTAGAGGGAAGTTATTTCTGGTAAGAAGGGGCCATGTCTGAATAATGGCCAAATAAGTACTGAATGAGAGACTTGCCAGAAGCCCAAGGGCTGCGTCTGATGTAGTTAATATTAAGCCTCCTGCTGAAGCTGCTGGGCTGATGTGAAGGGTGCTCTCCAGCCTAAGCACAGTTCCTGCCATGCCAAGCAACTGCAGGCTTGGTCTCCTGGCCTTTCTGGATCTGAGTGGAGAAGGATTCAGGAAAATATGCTACCTATGTTTGCTTTGATAAGTCAGAAATCCTTTTTCAGAGGCTGGCAAGGGTTTTCCCAACTAAACCGCACAATTCTTCTCTCCCCTCCCTCTCCTCTCTCTCCTCACATTCACTGTGGCGCTTTTTAGTTTTTGAAACCTAAAGCGAGATGAAGCTGGAGTGCTTGGTTAATGCCTCTCCTTCAGTTATGAACAAAAAAATCACCCGCTTCCTTCAAGCCTCTGTGTGCAGCCACTGTGCTCTGCATTCATCAGCAAGGGACAGTATTGAGGGCAGGTCCCTGGGAAGTGATGAATCAGGATTGCATCTTGCTTACTGTCTGTTTCAGCTGTTAATCTTGACAGTGGTGGCTGCTCTGGCACAGCAGAGTGAGCTCTGCCTCTCCTTGCAAAATCAGTCCCTGCACAGGCTCTGCTCGAGGACTGTCTGTGAGGCTGCAGTTTTTCTTTAGTCCTTGATGCAATGTTGGAGACCTCAGGATTTTCCCTGGCCAGAAGTGGCCATAAAAGACCCCATCAGTGTAAACAGATGATGGGCTTGCTCTACTGACACTTGAATTCAGCTGCCTTCAGGGTTGTTTACTTTAAATGCAAACTTGCTGCTGACTAAAGGTGCTGGTTAACAACCTTGAAGTCTTCTTCACACTGGATCAGATGCATGTGAGCAGCACCCGGCCAGGCTCCTTTTTTACTCCTGCCAGACTTCTGCGCAGTAGACAGGATACTACTTTTCTACTGCTTGTCCTCTGCATGGCAGAAAATCTGCTGGATTTTTTGCCCTTTTTGTGCATCAAGCATTATTTGTTGGCTTCCCAGGCATCCTCAGCCACAGCTCCTCATCTCTTCTCTTCCATGTGGCAGGAGTGGGTGATGTGGAACCCTGCCTGTCAATTGAAGCACTCCTTGTCTGAGAAGCAGAGAAGCCATCTGACAGGATGGTGTTATTTTCAGGTTTCTTTACAGTGAGCTGATGAAGTATGACCCGTCTAATCCTTCCTCTGCAGAAGAGAGCATTTTTGAGCAAGCAGGAGGAAAGAAACTCAGAATAAAGAGCAGTGTTACCTTTCACCTCTACGTCAGGTTTGTGGGGGGATATTGAATGACTGCTGTCAGCACCACTGTCACGCCCCTGGCCCTGACTGTTTTCCTTTACAGTCAGTGCTAACCAGAGAGGGTTTGTTTTCTAGCACAGCACCATGTGGAGATGGAGCACTCTTTGATAAATCCTGCAGTGATCAGGCAAATGAGATGGGACAACCCCAACACCAGCCTCTCTTTGAGAACCCCAAACAAGGCAAGCTGCGGACCAAGGTGGAGAACGGTGAGTGCAATCACTCCCTGCACAGTGGGGTGGCTTCAGTCCTCTCCTCTGAGCCTTTCTGGTGCTTCAGAGCTTCCTTACCCCGTCTGTGTGCTGTTGTGGGATTTGAAGCATTCAGGAACCAAAAGAGGTAGAAGGAAGGTTTTAGAGAGAGTCCCTTTCCCTTCCCAGCTCTGCCTGTTGCACTGCCATGCTTATGAAGTTTGCAGTTGAAGTTTGATGCAAAGCTCAGGTCTAGGTCTATGTCCTCCCTTTCAAGCAAAGTTCTATTCTGCTTCAGCCATGCTCAGTACCCAATACTGAATGCCAGATTTTTCCCTGAACCTGGTGTCAGATTCCTGAGTTCACTCTGGGTATCCAGAACTTTCTCGTGTGGTTGCTGATGGGGTTTTGATTTATTGAATACCTGGCACTGTACAGAAAATCTTTCTTCTTCTCTTGTGCAGGGGAAGGTACCATTCCTGTGGAGTCGAGTGACATTGTGCCCACATGGGATGGAATCCAGCATGGGGAACGGTTACGAACCATGTCCTGCAGTGACAAAATCTTACGCTGGAATATACTTGGCTTGCAAGGGGCATTGCTGTCACACTTCCTGGAGCCAGTTTATCTCCGTTCTGTTACACTCGGTGCGAAACCCTCTGTCTTTTTGGGATAAAACTAGGCTGCAGTGAAAACTCATCTCACTCCCTGGTGTGATGGCAAAATTCATTTGTGGAGGGTGTAGGAGTAATAGACTGAAATGTCTTTCTTGGCAGAGCTGTTTGAAAATGCAAAGAGAGTCTGTATAATTTTAGGCTGTGAGTAGAGTTGCTGTCTCCACAGTTCTGAATTTTTAGGAGGCACATGTGATCTAGGAGAGTGAGATAAAAACTGTGTGTTTGTGTCTTCAGTGAGAAATGTTGCAGTCTGTAGACCATTGTCTTACACCCAGGATACATGTAGCTGTGCTGATCCACGTGCTGTGACCTTTCAGGAGCCTGTGAGCAGTGCTGCAGTTCTTGGGGTTTGGCCAATCCATCACCCATGCCATCCTCTTTCCTAACATCTTTCCTCTGTCTCCACAGGTTACTTGTACAGTCAGGGTCACTTGGCCCGTGCCATCTGCTGCCGCATGGAGAGGGATGGGAACACACTAAAGGAAAATCTCCAGGCTCCATATCACATTAACCATCCTGAGGTACTGCAGCCGTAGCATCTCTTCATCTTTCTGACCCCCATTCCTTTGTCTGTGGGTTTGGGGGTCCCTGAGCCACTCTGCAGGGCGGGTCATTGTGCAGCAGCCCCCCAGCCAGGGGCAAGAATTAGTGACCAGAAACACAAAATCATACAATCAAGGGATATACTCAGTTGGAAGGGACCCACAATGTCTCATCAGGTCTAGCTCCTCGTCCTACACAGGACAACCCCAAGAACCTGGCCTCTTTGTGTCACCCCACAGTTTGGGGGTTACTGGCAATATCTTAGTCTGGAAAAAAGTACACTAAACTTGCCTCTCTAGCCTTCAGCTCAGTAAGAGTCTTACCCTTGCGGCTCTGGAAAGTTCGGGATGAGCTAAAACTGTGAGGGATGAAAGGGGCAAGAGACCACGCAGCAGGCCGAGATTAAGGAACCCTCTTGCACAGGTTGGGCGAGTCAGCGTGTACGACTCTGCAAGGCAGACGGGCAAGACGAAGGAGTCATCAGTGAATTGGTGTCTTGCTGATGAAAGCAAAGTTGAAGTCTTGGATGGCACCAAAGGGAAAGTAGATGGGTAAGGAGAGCCTTTCCTGACGCTGCCTTTTCCTGACATCGTCTGGGGGAAGGGGGGCAGGTCTGAGGTGGAGAGTACATTCTGCACTGTTACAGCACCCTACACGTGGGGAGGGTTGGACAGAGGAATTTCAAACAGACATAAGCAAGCACTCCTGAAGGAAAACAAAATGTTGCCCAGCCTGGACCTTACCACAGAGGCCTGCCAACCCCAGAGCTCCTCCATCATGGGATTTTACCTGAGTCCCCTGCTCCTCTTAGCTCTTTTCAATGTCCCATCCCTCATTGCTGCCATTGTCTTCCTTCTCAGTCTGAAGCTGGAGGTGTCTCGTGTGTCCAAGAGGAAAATGTTCACCTTGTTCCGGCAGCTCTGTGCAAAGAACAGCCGCAAAGACCTGCTGAGCTTCTCTGTGTACTCGGATGCCAAGGAGGCAGCCACAGCATACCAGGCAGCCAAGCAGTGCTTCTTCAGCACGCTGGAAGAGCTGGGCTATGGCAGCTGGATCCGCAAACCCCAAGAGGAAGAAAATTTCTCTGTCCTTGATGTGTAATGAAGCATTCACTCTGCAAGGAGTGGTGGGTGAATGTGCACAGGCTTCTGCGTGGCTGTGCTCCATCCTTCTTTCACCACATTTTTGGAGGGGAATCAGGACTGTGCCGCAGTTTCCTCATAAGCTTGGCTGCCTGTCACTCAGACCCTGAGTTTTTAAAATGTGCATATAAATTATTCTCCTTTTTTTTTAAGCAAGGGCAGGCTCAGTCCCCATTTGCTTTTTTATAGTTTTATCCCCCTTTTTTTGTTTTTTAAAAGAAGGCATGAGAAACCAGAGAAATTTTCAGGACTGTGAGCTTGAAACCTTTGGACCATGTACTGCAAATCCCTCTGGCAAATTTTGAGGCAAATTTTNCAAAAAAAAAAACCAGACTACTTGGTTTTCTGTATCTCTGTTGGAAGATGACTGGCAGCCCAGCCAAACTGGGACTTGGGACTAACCTCTGCAAGGTGCAGCCATAGGAGCAGCATAACATTCTGCGTTAATAACAAAAAAGAAAGTTTCAGTATTGTTGGCTATGGTTGTGTTAATTCCCACTGAGGTGAAGAGGGGCCTGTGGTGGAGTGGGGAGAGGGACAGATGAGTATTTGCTAAATGATGAAGGTAGCCAGATGGAGTTTGGAGTGAGCCTCTTGCTTCAAGCACAGGGCTCATTGGGCAGAGCCGAGCCTGTGAGGGCTTGGACTGACTCTGAATGCTGGGGCAGGGCCCTCCCAGCTCCTTCTGTCACTGCTAACTCTAGGATGGAGTGTCTTGTCTCTAGATGCCAGTAGTGGCTGCAGGCCCTGTCCTGTGTCTGAGCTGAACCACATGCCAGAGATGCTGGTGGAAGTTGAGAAGTAGCAATACTGTTGGTATCCAACAGCAAGTTGGATGTTGTTGGAGCAGCCCCTTTCCTTGTGCAAGGGAAGTGCTGGCTTTACGTGGGATAAGAGCTCTCTGTCTCATATGAGACAGAAACCAAAGACCTGTTAGCAAGCAAAGACTGGAGCAAGACCCCAGCTCTGGCTGTGGGTATCCACAAGACAGCCAGAGGCAGCCAGGCTGGGGCTAAGCCAAGTCACTGCTTTCTGAAAGTCCAGCTGACACAGGTTCACCCTGCCTGCAGCTGCCCATGGACATCCACTACCATGCAGAGCTGTGAGGGGTAGGACCTGCCTTGGCACCCAGCCCAGAGCAGGGCTGGGGGCCTGCTCTGTCTGCAGCTGCTCAGTGAGCTATCCCTGAGGCCCATAGCTCCTGTTGTGCTCCCCATACCCTCCCAATAGTCATAGATCTCTACTACTCCCCACTGGGGCAAAGCAGGACCCCCCCATCTTGCACTCACTCGAGGTTGGACCAACAGCAGAGGAGACACAGAGCTGGGATGAACTGGGACAAGCCCCTGACATGGGGCTGCTTTAGGAGCAAAGCTCTTAACATTTAGATACTGGGGTGCACCCCCAAGGCAGGAGCTCCAGGAGCAGCAGCTGCAGCAGCTGGGATTTTTCTGGCTGGGTGTAGTGCTGGGATTTAAATTAATTTCTAGCGTGCGGCTTCCCCTGGCCCTGTGTGTTGCCAGGCCCAGCCAACACCACTCCCCCCAGCCCTGCGGATTACTGGTATTTATAGCAAACACTCCATTTCAGTTTTCTCCAGTGAGGCCAAGGGCCAAGTCCTGCTGGCCAGGGGAGTGCAGGAAGTGCTGCTGGCCATGGCTGTCAGTCCAGTGACCTATAGTGGGGCCCAGTTGCCAGCAGCTCCCAGCTTGGTTTGATTAATTATGTTTTCCTTTTCCTTGTGCAATCCATCTTGTGCCTGCTCTTGGCTCCAGCACACTGAGCCTGGAGTGGAATGCAAGACAATGGAGCTAGAGCAGCCACTGGCACCTGCCTGCCTGCGGGTAGGACCTAAAAATAGCCTGCTCCTGCTTGGTCCATGTGTTCACCTCGGAGCCAGAACTGAGCAGCTCTATCCTCCTCCCCATGCCTCCACTCCTGCTCTGTCATCCCCTGGGAGCCCCAGAGCAGCCATGGAGGTTGGCAGCACCAGGCTGGGGCTCTGGCCCCACGTGGCCTGAGAGGAAATGCAGTGAGTGACTGGTG
Source organism: Pycnonotus jocosus (assembly GCA_013400435.1). Classification (NCBI taxonomy): domain Eukaryota; kingdom Metazoa; phylum Chordata; class Aves; order Passeriformes; family Pycnonotidae; genus Pycnonotus; species Pycnonotus jocosus. Next base: position 547,642 of record VWYP01013758.1, on the reverse strand, counting down.
CTCCCAGGAGCAGAGGAGAGAGCTGGACATGTCCCCATGGATCAGGTTTCATGCTCTTATACTGTCTACCTTGGCAGCTGGGATTTTCCTCTTGCAGAGCTGATGCCTTCCTAGCTTTCTTACCTTGGTCACAGGCAGCCAGAATTCCCCCAGCCCTGGCTGCATCCTGCTCTTTTAGGCCTCCAGAGCAGAGTGTAGGATGAAATGACACCATATAGAACCAGCCTGGTCCTGTGTGAGTATTTATTGGTTTGCAGGGGCTGCCTGGGCCCAGTACCCAGCTCTCTGGCCCTGGGACTGGCCATTCCCCATGCTATTTGGAGGTGGGGGTGCCCTGGCCAAGCTGCAGCAGGGAGTTGGTGGTGTAGTTCTGGAAGAGGGGCTGCAGGAACATGCCAATAGTGCCAAAGACACAGACGAAGACAAAGATCCACAGGAAGAGGCGATCGATGACCATGGCCACGTACTTCCAGTCCTCGCTCACCTGCACATGGCCAGGAAAAATGCTGGGTCAGGCTGGGGCCTTTGTTATTGCCTGACACTACCCCAGTAGGGAATTTGGCATATCCAAGCCTTTAATCTGCTCCCTCAGCACTGCAGCTCCTGGGGCTGCCTGCCAGCCTGCTGTGGGTCCCACGGGGCTCACTCCCTCTGCTGTCACCCACACCACTGAGCCCAGGAAACATTTCCCCAGTAGGCAGAGCTGGGGGGCTCTGCAAAATCTGCAGCCTGACAGTGCTGTGCAGGGCCAGGCTGAGAGCCTCCTGGGTTTACAGAGCTGCTGCTTCAGCCTCAGACTGCAGTGGTGGCTCAGGGATCAGTGCTGGACCCCCTGCCCAGGCAGGGCCTCATTGGGCATGGAGCTAGGCAGGGACCCCCTTGGCACTTGGGCACATCGCTTCCTGTGGTGCAGCCACGAGCCAGGACACACTGCACCCCACAGCTCTGCCTGCACCTCCCAGCTCTGGCCACCCCTAAGCACTGCCCACTCCCAGATGCACATCACCCACCCCAACTTACACTCTGATCGTCATCCTCACTGCGCATGTGGTCAGCAATGAAGCGCACGCCATCCACTGCTTCCTCCAGCCCGCAGCTGCAGCCAGCTGCAGCGGCTGGTGCCTGCCCCTGTCGCTCCCGATACCCATTCAGCCCCTCAGCCTTGGCAGCAGCAGGGTTGGCATAGCAGGTGCAGGTGCGGGCACCAGCCTGGACAAAGAGAGTGGTGGCGGCAGCACGTTCCTGGGTGTGCCGACGCTGGCGCAGACGCTGGCGTGCACAGTTCTGCCGCGGCTGCTTCATGAAGAGCAGCGCTGGGAGCTTGTGGAGGAAGAGGGTGCGGACCCAGGGTGGCATGGTGTGCGTGGTGGGTGAGCGGTGGTGTACATTGAGGACACAGACACTGGTGACGATGGAAAAGGTCACCAGCACCATGGTGAACATAAGATATTTGCCCACCAGTGGTACGTCCAGTGAGGTGGGTGGCACGATCTTGGAGATGAGCAGGAGAAAGACGGTGAGGGCAAGCAGGACAGAGATGCAGAGTGTCATCTTCTCACCACAGTCAGATGGGAGGTAAAACACAAGGATGGCCAGGGAGGTAATGAGGATGCAAGGGATGATGAGGTTGATGGTGTAGAAGAGCGGCTTACGCCGAATGATGAAGTCATACGTGATGTCCACATAAGTGGAGTCATCAGGGTTCTCATTGCGCCGCCCTGGCAGCGCTACGATGTCCCACTCGCCACTGGGTGTGAAGTCATCCAGGCTGGCCACCTCACTCTTCAGCACCAGGTCAATCTCAGTGCGGTCGTAGGTCCAGGAACGGAACTTCATGGTGCAGTTCTGCTGGTCAAAGGGGAAGTGCTTCACCTCAATCTTGCATGCACTCTTGTAGATGGCAGGCGGCAGCCAGAAGATGCTGCCATCATAGGAGATCACCGCGTTGGAGTAAAAGGAGACCTCATACATCCCATCAGCACTGGGGTGAAGAGAGGTGCAGTTAGTCATAGTGTTGTCAGCCCCACCAGTACAATGACATGGCCCCCTGCCCTGGGTGGGGTTGGGGAACACATAGCCTCCCCCAGAAATGACCTACTTGTTGTAGAGCACCACATCAGGGAGCCAGATGTGCTTGGAGGGCAGGCGGACCTTCTTCATGTTGTCAAAGTCCTCAGGCTTCCATGTGAGGCGATAGTCTTCCCACTCCTGAGGACAGGTGGGATCAGCCCAGCCACAGGACAGGGTCCTGGGGCAAGGGGGTGGGTCAGGACAGGGCAGACACAGGGGTCCCACACAGGCTTTATGGGGGGCTATGACAAGGCAGGGTAGACATTAAGGTCCCACACAGGGTGTATGGGGGGGGTCCCTATGATAAAGATGGCTCTCAAGGCAGGGGCTGGGGAGTCCTGAGGCAGGGTGGATATACAGGTCTCAGGGCCACGTCAGAGTCCAGGGTGCCCACCTGGGTCAGCCAGACATTCGTGGTCATGATCTGCTCCCGCTCATGCTGCAGAGAGAGAAGGGCCAGTCACTCAGGGTGCTGGGAGGGTTTGTTGTTGCCTGGTAGGCTGGGGAGTAGAGTCCTGGCCAACTCACCACGCTGATGAGCTGCGCCAGTGACACCATCAGCTGCACAGTCACCAGCTCAGAGCCATTGGTCGCCGGCCGGATCAGCTTGTTATAGCGTGCAGGGTCCAGCAGATACTCAACCAGTCGCTCCTCCGTGTCCGTGCCCAGGCTCCCTGACGCATGGCAGAGCCTGAGTCCCATGGTGGCGGGTAGGGCCCCCCACAAGGGTCCCAGGGCCCCCCAAAAGGGTCCAAGGACCCCCCAGGATAGAGCCTGTACGCGGCCTGGGGCTCTGTGCCTGACAGCCCGAGAGAAGGAATGATGGGGTGCATGGTGATGGGGTGTGGGTGTCATAACCGGGCACCGGAGGGACACGGGTGGGGGGTCATAACCGGAGCAGGGAGGGCTGGGGGAAGAATGGGCGGTCTGAGAGGCTTCATGGCTGGGGACAAGTAGCTGGACGGGACTGAGGGTTCCTCTCTGCACTTCCCTGCCTGTGCCCGCAATTCCCTGCCCGTTCATGAGACCCCCTCCCCTATTTCTGTCGGTCCCTGTCCACCCCTGGCACCGCCTGGGAGAGCCGGAGCCCACGGCGGCCGCATAGCCCCAGGGCAGTCGAGAGGCGCCGGAAGAGCCAGTGGCACTGACACCGCAAAGGGGCCGGT
>VWYP01013758.1:514982-543677 GCA_013400435.1 Pycnonotus jocosus | reverse complement strand
CGCCGGGCGGCTCCTGAGGCGGGAGCTGCGGCTGCTCGAGTCCATCTTTCACCGCGGCCACGAGCGGTTCCGCATCGGCAGCGCCTGCCCGGACGAGATCAGCTGCGAGTTCGTCCCGGGGGCCGGGGCCCGCGCCGGCGCCTCCGCCTCCCGGGGGCCGCCGCCGGGACCCGTCCGTATTCACTGCAACATCACGGTGAGGCCCAGGGGGTGTGGCGGGCCCAGGCTCTGCAGGGGCTCCTCAAGGCGGCCCCGGGACCAAGTGGCCCCTCCTTCGCGCGTATGGGGCTGCCGCCGTTAGGACCCAGGGTGAGCTGGGCCTGAGCCCCAACGTCCCTGGCGGCGGCTACGGGCCGCGGGAGTTGGCTGCCCCTGGCTCCCTCCTCCGTGGGGCCTGCGGGAGCGCTGTACGAGCCACCGCGAACTCCTCGGAGCAGCGGGCCACGCAGAGGAAAACCGGAGGAGAGTGCCCGACAGCCCTCCCGCCGTCCCAATGTACGAGAACTGGCCATTCGCCGTGCTATTTGAACCCCCTAGTCCTGTACTCCTGGGCTCGTCCTCAGTCATGGAGCCCGTCAGACCGCCCCGTGTACGAGACTGCCCACGTTTTCCCTGCTTCCCCCGGTTTTGTTTTGGAGGGTTTTCCGGGGTGCCCTGATCTTCCTGGAGGAGAGGCACCTGCGGCAAAGCGTTGGCTCTTCCTCTCTGCTCTGGCTCATCTGCACCAGATTTTAGGGATCCTGCTGCTGGATGGCTTGGCACTGGCATGCTGATGCCCTCTTTGATCACAGCTTACAACTGGTTTGTGTCTCCAGGCGAGGAGAGCCACCAGAGCTTGGATAGTCCCTGGTGCAGATTCCAAATGGGACTAATGACAAGGATTATCTGGAGGGGAATGTTGAGAATGTTGCTAGGGGCTTTGTCCTGGATTAAAGGTACCTGCTTGGCATCTGCCCTGCGTGGGTGCTGCCAGGTTCTCCTCCTGCAATTGCTGGAACTGCAGCAGCCTGTGGGCAACATGAGACGCCATCAGTGTTCTGCTTCTACTGCCTCCCACCCCCAATGGCCCCACAGGTGGCCAAAATGCCACTGTCCTCCCTCCATGTTCAACCCTGGGCTAGGGGGAGACAGCACAGAGCCAGTGGTCAGAGTGGGTGTTTGTATTGCCCTCAGCCCCAGGTTTTTCCAGGAGGCTGGATCAGTCACTTGGGGCCTGATCTCTGTGGTCCAGAGAGATCTGTTTGCAGAAGATGCAGGACTTCAGCCCCCATCCTGTCTGGCTTACTGCTCTTTGCACTGCAAGGGGCTCCATCCCACCAACACCACCTTCTCTTCCTCCCCAGGAGTCTTACCCAGCTGTTCCCCCAATATGGTCTGTGGAGTCTGATGATCCCAACCTGGCAGCTATCCTGGAGAGGCTGGTGGAAGTCAGGAAAGGAAATACGTTGGTGAGATACTCTCCACTACCTGGGAGAAGGGAGGGCTAGCAGCTTTGGTGGGGGTAACTCCCTGCTTGCATGTTCCCAGCTGCCTGAAGTGGGGATTGCCTCTAGTCTCATAAATGTTCCAGATATTTGAGATGAGCTGCTCTGACATTGTTTGATCCTGGGGTGAGATTTTGCACTTGTGTCTACCGTTGCTTGGAGCAGGAAGGAGCAGCCCTGGGGCCTTTGCTTGCTGGCTGCAGTGTTGAGGCTCAGCTTGGCACAGAGGCCCATGCACTTTGCTGACCCTCTGTTCTCTGGACAGCTTTTGCAGCACCTGAAACGAATAATCTCTGACCTGTGCAAACTCTACAACCTCCCCCAACATCCAGATGTTGAAATGCTGGACCAGCCTCTACCGGCAGAACAGGTGAGCGGCTCAGGAAAAGGCTCCCAAAGCTCAGAAAACAGGTTCCCTGATGTTTACTCTGGAGGTTTCTAGGGTTTACCAGAGGAGGAACACAATGGGTGAGGGGTTGGACTCATGTCCTGGGAGATGCCAGCCTGCTCTGCTGGGCCTTGGTGCTGTTTTCTGTAAAGGCTCTCAGATACTCTTTGCTTTTAATTTAGTTCTGCTTGTATACCCCCTGTTTGACCTCACCTTGGAAGTGTCTGGGAAGGCAGGAGAGCATTTTCCCAGGATGTTGACCACACAATCTCCATCTCTATTCTTCTCTCTCCACAGAGCACCCAGGAAGAGGTGTCCTCTGAAGAGGAAGATGAAGAGATGCCAGAGGTAACTGCCACCTCAGTGTGTGAGGAAATACATCAGAGAGCTGAGCATGGGGAGAAAGGTGCTGAAATGTGCAAGGGTTACAGGGGTCTTGCCAGGGAGAAGCTTCTGGGCTCCAGACAGGGAAGTTTGGATCAAATTTTTATAGTTCTCAGCATTTTGATGCTGAGGATTGAGGCACAGCTGGGTGCCACATATTCACAAACCCCAAGAGACCACAGAGGCTGAGCAGCGTAGCCATGGCTTCCAAAAGCATGCAGATGAGCTCTGAGCAGAGAGCTGCTTGGACAATATGTGCTATTCACTAAAGCTTGAAATTTCTGCAAGAGAGGTGGATTTCTGGATTGCTGTTGCTGGCAGGGAAGTCACTGTTGCAAGGGACTCTCATAGAAAGGATGAGGTCAGGTGGCTGAGTATGCAAGTGAGCTAATTGCCAGGAGTGGTGGAGACAGCCACACTTCACTGCAGGCTGAGGGCACCTTGCTGCAGAACACACAGGCTCTAGTTGTTTGGTTTGCAGCTTAGAGATCTGTGGAAGTGGGTGGAATAATCTTGAATCTCCATGGTGACGTTTAGCAATGCCTCACACACGAGAGCAGCATGGGCACTGAGTCAGCAGTGCTGCAGAGCCTGGGGGCAGGTCACTGAGCAGCAGCACCCTAGCAGTTGGAGGGCTTTAGCAAAGTTAATTGCAGCTAAAGGCTGTGCTTTGCCAGTGTTCGGGAGGAAAAGGGGGAGGGTTAAACTGGCACCAGCATAACCTTGTGAATCTGCAAATCTGCTGCTTCATGGTAAATCAGTGTGTGCAAGGCCTCTATTCCTGTGGGCTGGAAAATAAATCCCCAGGAGCTGAGCATTCCCCCTTGTGCTGTTTTCTAACACCATGCGTTGTGGAGGGAGCTGTCATGTAGAGCAAAGGTTTTGTGCTAAGCGGTGGGATTTGTTCAGCTGTGTGGAGGAGTGGAGCAGCAGAACTATGCCCTGGCACAGAGATTCATTATGCAGGTTAATCTAATCGAGAGATTTTCTGGGAGGATCTGTTTTCCTGTGTGAGTCTAAAAATGTCAAAGCACTTCCAAAAACGCTGCTCAATAGTCATGACCAGTGCAAAGAGGCCCAAGTAAATGCTTGTTCAGAGGATTTAGTGCCAGCACTGGAGCTGTGCATACCCACAGCTATTTCCAGGCAGCTGAACCCTATGTGCCTGGGGAGAGATTTCTGTAGTGGGCCCAGATGGCTGCAGCTGTTTTTTCCCATCAGGGTCTTGCATTGCCATGTGTTATTGTGGGGAACAGTGAGGGGCAAAGGCTCTTGTGGGGTCAAGTACTGCACTTGGAGTGTGGTGAGCTGATCTACAGAGAGACAGGCTGTGAAATACCTACTTTTGTTGAGGGGATAACGTCCCATGCAGCTGGATTTGGATGCAAGAGTCTGTTCTTCTTGTGGTGCTGGTGACCTGTGTCCCTGTTGGAGTTTGGCTAGCAAAGGGGCCCAGGTGGCCTGGCAACACTGTGCCAAGGGGCTGTGCTTTGTTCCACCCATACAGCAGCGTGGCACAAGCTGCTGAAGCCATGAGTGTGCCACGATCCAGGGTCACTCAGTTACATGGGGCTTGTTGAGGACTGAGAAGTTAATGGCTCCTTATAAACAGGCATGAGACATGGCAGAGGAGAATCCAGCAAACAAAGAGCTCACATGAGCCCAACTGAATGCCCAAACCCTGTGTCTTCCACTCTTATTTGCACCTCAGATCAGGAGGTGGGGCTTCCTGAGGTGAAAGAGTTACACTAGGAATCCTTCATGGGTTGGGGCAGCTCAGTACTCAGAGCAGGGAGGAGCAAAGGCACATCTTTTTGAGCTTTCCTCTTCCCTTCCCAGGACACTGAGGACTTGGACCACTATGAGATGAAAGAGGAAGAGCCAGCAGATGGGAGAAAGACAGAGGATGAAGGCATTGGGAAAGAAAACCTGGCCATTTTAGAGAAAATAAAAAAGAACCAGAGGCAAGATTACTTAAATGTACGTGTCGCCCAGTGGGCAGGTGGGCTGGGGAAGCAGAGGGACTCAAGGGTAAGAGTGATGGAGGCCCTTGCCAGCCCTCCAGCCCTAAATCAGAAGGGCTGTTCCCAGCCAAAGGTACAGCAGTGCCAGTTCTGTAGGGCTGATGGGGCTGAAGCAGAGAAGTCTGTGAACTGCCTCTTGAGCTCAGGGAGTGCCCCCAGGGCATTGGTGCCTCATGGGGCAGTCCTCCTGCAGCAAAATCTGGGGCTCCCTTCTTCCCCAGGAGCTGTGCCCCCACGGTCACCTGAGGCTGTGGAGGTGGGTTGTGCTTTTGTACCTCTGGGCTGAGATTCTTAGTAGAGAGGACACAGAGATGTTTCTGCTGCAGCTGTGCTGCCTGAGGTGACATATTTAGGGCAAGGGACAGACTGAGAGGTGATGGGCAGGATATGGTCTGGTATAGAGGCTGAACCAAGTTGTAGCTCAAGTATTGATCTCAGAGAGCAATAGCCATGGTTGGGTGCAGTATAACAGTACAACTTTCCCCCTCCCTGTTCCTTGCAGGGTGCAGTGTCTGGGTCTGTGCAGGCCACTGACCGGCTAATGAAGGAGCTCAGGGATATTTACCGATCACCAAGTTTCAAGGGCGGTGAGTGTTACCAGGAGCTCCATGGAGGAAGATTCCTTCTCATTCTGTGGGGTACGCTGTGGGCCTTGGAGCTGTGCCGCTCAGCTGAGGGGGAGGATCTGTGGTGCTGGATGGCTGTTGCTCTGTCAAGAGTGAACAAAACCACCTTACCCTCTCTGTTCCATGCCACTTCTGGGTAGAAGTGAGGAGCATGCTGTGGGTCTCAGAATTATCTGACTTTGGCCAGGGGGGTGGTCCTATGCCTTTCCTGAGCCCAGGGACTGGATAGGTGCTGCTTTTCAGGGAGGGACAGTGCCCAAGTGAAGTTGTGCTGCAGGGCTCGGGGGATTTGAAATCTGGATGATGGATCAACCTCCTCTCATTGTCCCCTGACAGTGATCCCTCTCTGTTCTCCTTGCAGGATACTATGCAGTTGAACTAGTGAATGACAGCCTGTATGATTGGAACGTCAAACTCCTGAAGTAGGTGGCACAGCTTGGGATCATGCATTTATGGTGGGTTTTGGTGATGGGACCAGAAAGTCCCTGTGAGCAAAGAGGACATTAGCATGGCAGGGGAGCACCAAGCAGACTCAGCCTCTCAGTCAGCCTTTTTCAGGCAGCTAGCTTGCTGTCTTCACGATAAAAAGGAGATGCTATCTCCAGACAAGATGAGGTAATCGGAGGACTCTGCAAGTCTTTGCTGTTCCTAGAGTCCAGAAAGAGGTGCAGCAGGCAAACCCTGAGGTTTCACACCCTCCAGACACCAGTGCTGCCTTTTCCTTGGGCTAGGCAGCCTTTATTTTTAAGCTGGCAGCATGGAAAAAGGGGTGTGATGGTCTTCTCTGCAAACTGGAAGCAGAATGCTGGCAGCCCGTGCTGTCGCTGCCCTCAGCAAGAGCCTGAGGGCCCATGTGACTGCCCAACTGTGCAGGTACGGCAGCTCTGGGGTGTGGTGGCAGTGAGCACGGCTGACCTGAGGTGCACGGCCTTGACTGACCCTCCGGGATTTTCCTGTCACAGGGTTGACGAGGACAGCGCTTTGCACAACGACCTCCAAATTCTCAAAGAGAAAGAAGGAACAGATTTCATCCTCCTCAACTTCTCTTTTAAAGTAAGGCTTCCCCTCCTAGAGAGATATCTGACTCAGCAAGGCATCAGAAAACACCCTCCTCAATGGCTCTGCTTCCCTTCTCTCATTCCAGGATAACTTTCCTTTTGATCCACCATTTGTAAGGGTTGTATCCCCAGTGCTGTCAGGGGGGTGAGTAGCTATCTGTCTCTCTCTGTTCTGCAGTGCTGCTTTCTGCAGCAGTTTTCACTGGGTTTATCCAGTGCTGCGCAATCCTGTGACTTCCTTGACATGGATTTGCCATTGGGAAGCAGATAGCAATGGTGGAGGTTTTAGCTTTTTTTTTCCATCAGAAATCTAATAGGAGAAGATGTTTCATCTCTGGAGGAGTGGGTGGGTACAATCACATCTGTCTGTGCGGTAACTGTCTGATTCCTTCCCAGGTATGTTTTGGGTGGCGGTGCCATCTGCATGGAGCTGCTTACGAAACAGGTGGGTGCTGGTCTCTGCAGAGACTGGGGGAGCTGTTCTGCCTACCACACTCCATATTCCTGGCAGCTCCTGCTGTACCACTGCCTGCCAGAGCTAGAGGAGGCCCTTTGCACTGGAAGCACAGTTTCTGGGGTGGGCCTGACCTCACCATGTGTTTGATCTCTCAGGGCTGGAGTAGTGCCTACTCCATCGAATCGGTGATCATGCAGATCAGTGCAACGCTGGTGAAAGGGAAAGCACGAGTACAATTTGGAGCCAACAAGGTAGGACCTGGACAGTGTAGGAGAGTAGGGGGTGGCAGTGGTGTGGCAGATGGGGGCACAGCCAGCTCTGGCCACACAGGGAAGGCGTGTGGGATGGCTTCCCCAAGGTTCCTACTGGACTGATGGTCTCCTTGCCTTCCCTCGCAGAACCAGTACAGCCTGACAAGAGCACAGCAGTCCTACAAGTCACTGGTTCAGATCCATGAGAAGAATGGTAAGGGCTGAGGGAGAGGGGTCTGCATTTTCCCTTGCTTGTTTGGGCTCCCCAGACAAGCTGCTCGAGTTTTATCCTGCCTCAAGTGCAGGTGACAGTGGCAGTGGCAGCTGCTGTAATACAGTGTGGCTGCAGAGTTCTGCTGCCCTCTCTGCTGCCCAGTACTGGGCTCCAGTGGCTGTAACTAGAGGCAGCAGCTCAGGCTTGATTGCTTGGGCTTGATGATCTGAGAGGTCTTTTCCAACCTAAATGTTCCATGGTTGCCTGTGTGGTATTGGGAAGTAAGCCAGAGGGAAAGCCTCCCAATAATTGGGGATATGTGGCCCTTTGGAAGTGGGACTTGGCTGCTTTCAGCAGCTTTTCCAGGTGTAGATCCTTGTTGCCCATGCAGTTTCCTCCCTCACAGATCTCTCCTCATTTCAGGCTGGTATACACCACCCAAGGAGGATGGCTAGTGTGGATGCTGCAGGACCAATCTGAATATCTTCTGAATGCTCTACTTGGATCTTAGTGATGCCTCTTGGCTTTCTCCCAGGATGTAATAGCTCTGCCTGTTGCAGGACAATACTGGCTGTTCAAAACTCTAAATAACTGTTTAAGGAGTTGAACTGACCCAGAGCACTTGCTGGGCCCATGCTAGCAGGCATTCTTGTTAAGACAAACTCTTGAGCCTCTTGTATTACTGGAAACTTCTGACGCTACTCCGGTCTAGAGCATCCTCCTTACCTATGCTATGGATTTAATTTATTTTCTTATTTCATGTACACTGCTTTTTTTTGTTACAGTGTATGATGGATGTGTATGGAAAATGTATCTTTGGAGAAAAATTACAGTTTGTTAATTTGACAATGCTGGTCTAACTAATCTTTTTTTTCCAAGCTCCTGCTGGGTGGGTTGTGCCCTGTAAACCCTGCAGCAGCCCTGATCCCAGGGTGGGCTGGTCAGTGGAGCTGTGGTGGGCCCAAGCCCTGCAGGAGGAGTTGGCACAACTGCCTTGGAAGAAGAAAAGCCCTTTTCTTTTTTGGCATTAAGGGAGCAGGGTTTCTGCCCCATCTTCCTTGGGTATACCCAGCTTTTTTCTATAAACTGCAGACTTGCAATTTGTAGCACACAAGGGAAGATCTGTGAGGCTGTCCTCTCTCCTGCAGTGGAGGAGGGGTTTGTGGATATATCCCAGGGCTGCCAGCACCTGCCCCACATTTCTCCCTATCCTCTTGCCAAGCAGTAAGATGAGCTGAGGCCTGAGCTTTTTGTTTCTCCCCACTAGCCACTCATGGAGGCTGAGCCCCTTGTCCCCATCCCTGCTGTACTGTGACTGCAGGCTGCTGCAGGGAGTGGAGTATGGACAATGCTCCCATCCCTGACCAGGACCTGTTCCAGCAGTGAACACCGTTCTATGGAGTTTTATTTTACTTTCCTTAAGCTATTGTTCCTGCTCGCCTTTGTACTCCAGCCCTCTATGGATGGAGTTGTGGTCTGTTGTCTTGAATCCCCACAGCCCTGTTTTGAGTCTGCTGGAAGGAGATCTGGCTGTTGGAGCTCCTCTAACTTGGGCCATGTCCTCGTCTGGAGGACAGAACTGACGCACTAGTGTCAAAGATGGAACCATGCGTATTAATACACTGTTTGAATAAAAGTCATTAGAAAATCAAAGAGCCTCTGAACCCCATTATCTGCTTCAGCAGCTGTTTCCTTTGTCTTGCTCAGACCCTTGGAATAAAAAGATGCTGTTAGGAGAGGGATTACTGACGGCTGCAGGAGTGGCTCTGGCCTCAGCTTGGGGACTATTTTTAAGTGCTTTGCTGAAGGACCGGAGGATTTGTGAAGCTGAACAGCTCTACCCTGCGTCCTCCAGCCCAGACCAACACCTCTCTGGGTTCCTGGTACCTGGGGCTGGGGGGGGGCACAGATAACTGCACTCAGCTCTCAGCTGAGTAGCGGGTTAAGTCAATTTAATGAAGATTTAAAACAACTGTGGGGCTTTCTTTGGTGAAGTAGAGGTTGTTCTGCTGAGCCCAGCGATGGGATTGGGTTGGGATTGGGTATGCCAAGTTGGTTGGGAGAGGTCATGGCACACACTCCCAAGTCATCGCAGCTTTACAGGCTGGGATGAGCAGAATTGAAGAGGACCCTGAAGGAAACTGTCACTGGAATGCTGACCTGACAAGCATTGATACTGAAAGTGTAGCAGGAGCAGGTCTCTAGCAGGCCATCTGCCAGTCCTGTCTGTTCACACCTGCCCAGTGAGGACCCATCCCACTCTGAGCCAGGCTTGCCTTCATTTGCCACCAGGCTGGCTCAGGGAAGCTTGTCTTCTCAGGGAAGCAGGTGTGCGGTGCCATCTGTCACCACTGCTGAAGGCACTCCCAAAGCCTTCCCCTGTGGGAGCTGGCAGAGAACAAGGATGGGGAAGACTTCCTGAAGGAGACATGTAGCACATTGGTGAGAGCATCACTGCACCACAAAGTGACTGAGACAGTGCTGCCTCCATGTCTGTCCTATTGAGGCCCCATAAAAAGTGAGGGGGACTGAAGTCTGTCTTCTGAAGGAAAGAAAAGGAGCCAGCACCCATTTACTGGTGGGGAAGCAGAGTTTACTTAAACCTCAGAAAGGCAAAGCTGAAACCAGACGAGATCCCACTGGCACTTTGAGCACCAGCCTGCCAGTGGCATCGCACCATTGCAAGGCACATCCTGCCCAGCAGCACCAGCAAGGAAATTGCCATCGCTTCCTACAGCACTGCCAGCACCCAACACCTCTTCCCTCTACAGAAGAGGAGCCCGTATTCTGCCACAAACTCTCATCCTGGGAGCTATGGGAGCAATTCTGCCACAAAATCCTCTCTTTCCGTGCAGTTGCAAAGGGGGAGGGGTTGATGTTGTGAGCACCCCCCAGCACTGCAGCCCAACAGGAAGCCAAACCACTCGGCTCTGCCGCGCTTTTCCGGCAAGGTGACAGCAGGGCCAGACCTAGAACTTGGCTGGTGTGGTGTGAACCATGGCCGCACACAGTGGTTGTGCCCTGTCAGGCTGTGCACAGGGTGCTGTGCACGAGGTCCTTGTAAAGGTGGCTGTGCACAGCGGGCTAGCGGGGTTGTGCACAGTCTCCGTCCCTAGGGAGCATACAGTCCGTGCCCAGCCTCAGTCCTTAGGGTCCATGCCCAGGGTCTACGGAGGGGGCCCACGCACGTTGGTCTGTGCTGTCCTTGGAGTCTCTGCCCGGGGGCCCACCCGTACAGTCCATCCGGGGGATCCATGTGCAAGGTCGTACCATCAGCCGGGCTGGGTCACGAGGTGTCTCAGCCCCACCGGGACGGGACCGGCACCGAAGTTTCCATATCTTCACACGGCTCCCCGGGCCCGCCGGGGTCGCGGCTGCCTGCCCGGCTGGTGCCGTGCCGTTCCCCGGGGCCGNCCCGGCTGCCCGTTCTCGACCGGGCCCTCCCGAGCTCGGAGAGACTCCTCCGGGCCCCGTCCCAAGGAGCAGCGGACCCCTAGAACCTCCCCGAGATTGCCACGGCGGGACTCCTCCGACACCCGGCGAGACCCCCCGACTCAACCCATTGCTGGAACAGATACCCCGGCCCCCTCCGAGACCCTTCCCCGGGGCAAGGGACCTCCGAGGGCACGCGGTTTCCTCCCCGGGCCCCAGGAGCCGGCACCCCTGGGGACCCACCAGCTGTCCCCGCCGGGGCGAAGGACGCCTGGAGCCCCCCACGAAGGCCCCGGTCCCCCGGCCCGCAACCCCACTCCCGGGCTGGCCCCAGTCCGCAGCGGATCCCGTTTCCAGGGCTGGGGGCAGCCGGGCTGCCCAGGGCCCCCCGGCTGAGTCGACCCTGAGCCGGCGGGGCAGCCGTGGGGTGTCGAGGAGCCCCGGGGGGGCTGCGTCGCCCTGCATCTCCCCAGCTCCATGGCGGCCAAGTGGTTCAAGGAGTTCCCATCCAACCTGAAGACGGTTTCAGAGAGGGCTCGGCCAGGAAGCGGTAGCCTTGGGAAGAGCCGCAAGGATTCAGCCGCTGAGCTGGGGGGCTACCGGGCGGCTGGGGGTGGCAAGGAAGGGGGCAGCCGGCTGTCACGGGACAACCTGCAGGGTCTACTCCAGGCCGCCACTGGGAAGATGCGGAAGAATTCCCGAGTGGAGGGAGGCACACCGGAGGGACCTTCCAAAACCTACATCAATCGCCTCATCAAGGTGGAGGCTTCTGAGAAGAACGGGAAGGGGCACCCCGGACCCCTGCCTGGCGGCCTGCCTGCCCCCGAGCAGGACAAGGGGAAGCCCCCCAAGGCAGAGACGGTAAGGCAGGGACTGGGAGCCGGGGGCAGAGGGAGACATGTGGGGAGTGCGAAGCACTGGCAGCTTTAACTGCTTTGGTCTCCGACTCATTAGCCTGGCTGACTTTGTCTTTTTATCCCGCACGGCTCCACTGCCTTTAAATTCCTTCAAAGCTGCCTTCATCCCGACTGCCCTTAGTCACCCGTGTGGGGGTGGGGGGGTCGTCGGGCATCCTCATCATGGCCCACGTGTCCCCTGCCAGCCTGACCCCAGAGCTCAGCTGCTGCTTATACAAAGGCTGATGTAAAGCTTTTCTGGGAAGCTGGTCTTTTACCCCTGCACAGCCTTGGGAGGATTGGGAGCCAGCTGGGGGGTTGCTGTCACCCAAAAGGGTCCCAGAGCTACCCCCAAGCTCCTCAGTACCACTGTGGTGCACAGGAATGGTCTGGACTGCGCCCATCCAAAGGTGCTACATCCTCTGGGGTTGTGGTGTGGCTCTATTTACTCCAGAAAAGTCACCATCCTTCCCTGGGGGCCCCAGTGTGCCTCTTCCCTGCCTGGCTCTGTGCTGGTGGCATGTCTGCCACCCCTGCTGGAACCCCTGCAAACACATGTAGACACCACCTCCCGAAGCCAGCAATGCCAATTCTCCGCTCAGGTCATCATCCTGGAGGATTATGCAGACCCTTACGATGCCAAACGGACCAAGGGGCAGCGAGATGCCGAGCGCCTAGGGGAGAATGATGGGTACATGGAGCCCTATGATGCCCAGCAGATGATCACAGGTATGTGCCATGTTGAGCCATGCTACAGCACCGCAGCTGGCACCGCTCCCCAGCCAAGAGTCTGTGGCTGCCCTTGGAGCCACCCGGTGCAGGAGGCTCCGGGAACAGGAAAGCTGCTTGCCGCTTCCTGCGGCTGCGCAGAGCCAGATAAGGAGTGGGAGCAAGGCCGGACACTGACCAATGCTGGCCGGCCCCTCAACTGTTGCCATGACCTGCTGCCATCATCCAATAGGCACGTGTGGCCAGTGCAAATCCCTCAATGCCCCCAGTCATCCCAGGGTACCACCCCCCAAGAGTTCCCAATGGCTGTGCCCCCCAGCCAGCGACACCTCGGCTGGTGTGGCGACTGTCCAGCTGGCCACAACAACAGGAACTGACTGGGCCGGAAACTGGAAATAAAAGATTTGCTGCTGATGTTATTTTTCCGTGCGAGGCAGCCCAGGCTATTAGGCAAAGACTGGCGCCGTGGGGAGAAGCAGAGAACTGGGAGGGGCGAGCCCCTGGGGTGGCCTCCTGCACAACTGAGCTCCAGCTTGGGGTGTTGCATCCTGCTGCCATGGAGCCCAGCTGGCCCCATTGGTGTGGGTCTGTGCCTGTGGTGCCAGCAGCCTCAGGGCTGGACAGCAGACCAGGGGCCAGCTCCAGCTCTTCCCAAGCTGGTTCCCAATGGGGCGTTGCCAGCATGGGGTCCCCAGCACACATCTCTCACTGAGGGCTGGTAGTGGGAGTGGGAGGGTCTCAGGGAACACACAAACCCATCCCTGACCCATCATCCCTCTTCCCCACAGAAATCCGTCGTCGTGGCTCCAAGGACCCCCTGGTCAAAGCCATCCTGTTGCTGGATGGACGTGGAGAACCTGGAGAAGGGGGTGGCAAGATGGATCTTCCCAAGCGGCTGGGCGGCAAGGAGGTGGCAGGGAAGGGGCCACAGCTCTATGACACCCCTTATGAGCCTAGGGAGGGGGTGGCTGGGGGGACCCCAGAGCGCAGGGTGAGGGCTGGTGATGGGCGCCTGCCTGAGAATGACGAGCGCCCGGCGGGGGAATATGAGCAGCCCTGGGAGTGGAAGAAGGAGCAGATTGTCAAAGCACTGTCAGGTAGGGGACAAGGACAAGATGGAAATGAGGATGGGGGGAAGGGACAGGCATGGGATGGGAATGGGGATGGCAACAGGGACAGTGATGGAGACAGACTTTCTAGCAGGGCTTGCTTGTCACAAGAGGACAAGAAGCAATAGTTTTTAACTATAAGGGGCACTTTAGATACAAGAATTTTCTTGGGATGAGGGTGGCAAGGCACTGGCACAGGTTGCCCAGAGAGGTGATGTCTGCTTGGTCAAGTTGGATAGAGCTTTGAGCAACCTGATGTGACTGAAGACATCCCTTTTCATGGTGGGGTGTTTGACCAGATGGGGACAGGCACATGGCTGGAGAAGGGGTTAGGACTGGCAATGGGAAAGGTGGTGGGGCTGGGAAAAGGGATGGAGTTAGGGGATTGAAAGTGAAGGGGCTTTGGGGTCTCACATCTTGTCCCTCCCAGTCCAGTTTGAGGGCTCAGAGCGTGGTAAGGAGGAGACACTGCGGCAGCATCTACGCCAAAAGAGCTGGACTCCCAAGATGCTGAAACCTGTGGGCACCGAGTACAGCGAGGGGGAGCGGGTGGACCCTGCCCTGGCACTGGAGAAACAGCCGTGAGTTGCCAAGCCACGTGTGGGAAACAGGGCGAGGAGGGATGGAGTGCCCAATGTTTTGCTAAGGCTCAGCGTCCCCTCCCTCTGTCCCCCGACAGCTGGTACCACGGGGCCATCACGCGGGCTGAAGCAGAGAGCCGGCTGCAGACGTGCCGGGAGGCCGGCTACCTGGTGCGCACCAGCGAGACTGGCAGCGGCAAGTACTCCATCGCGCTCAAGTGAGTGTTGGGATGGCCACAGAACAGGGGGGTCCCGCCCCCGGGGGTTCCCACCCTGGGGAGATGGGCCGAATCCCCACCCTGGGGCGATGCTGCGGCAGGAGTTCCCCCTAGTTGTTCACATCAAAGCCCTGAGCGGGAGGAAGAACCCAGATCCCGAGGGATGGCACCTCCCGATCCAAGGGGGGGACCCAGGCATACTGGTGTGGAGCTGGGGCGGAGGGGGTGGTACGGCGTGTCCCCCTCCCCGGCACATTGTCGGGAGCGCCAGTGGCGTTTCCTTCCTGAGGAAGTGCAGCCCCTGGAGTCGAAACAATCAGACCGGGACGGGAACAAACAGGGGTGGATACGGCCGCGGGGCAGGCGGGCGCCGGGGGGCTGGCGGCAACACTGATGCCTGTTGGCCGCCCAGGACCAGCCAGGGCTGCGTCCACATCATCGTGGCCCAGACCAAGGACAACAAGTACACGCTCAGCCAGGCCAGCGGCGTCTTCGCCAGCATCCCTGAAGTTGTGCACTACTACTCCACGGAGAAGCTGCCCTTCAAGGGGGCTGAGCACATGGCCCTGCTGCACCCCGTCCACTGCAAGCTGCATTAGCATCTGCTGATGCCACCCCCGAGTCGTCTGCAACCCTCACTCCTGGGGCGTGACACAGGGTGCAGCCACAGCGATGGGCATGTACCACGTGAAGGGTCCAGTGAGAACCCCTTTGTCATGTCTCCTGTACTGAAGGGACCCCACTCCTGGACACCAGCAGGTCTGTCCCCTTTTTGCTGGGACAAATCCTGACCATCCTGTGCCAGAACCGACTTGGCATGGGGCTGCCCACATGCCTGAAGTGGGGGCATGCAGTGAGACTGGGACATGTAATGATCTAGTAAAATAAACTTGTTGGCTGAGAGGGAGCAGTGGTCCTGGGGGCCTGGGATGGGCCTTGTGCTGGCAGAAGTCACCAGTTTTGGGGCCAGGGGTACTGGGGCTCCCCAACAACACATCTGCATCCTGCCAGGCTTTTTATAGCATGAGGCCAGCAGAAGGGAAGGGGAACACTGTCCCCAGGGTGCCTGAGCACCCTCTCCTCATGTCCTGTGGTTTCCTGCTCGGGTGCAGCTGCAGCTCCCCAGGGTGTGGCACAACCCAGCATAGGGTGGGCAGTCCATGACAGAGGAGGCATGGCCTGGGGGTGCAGGCCAGGGGGTTTGTGGCATGAAGGCATGCACAGCACAGGGGGTACAGTGTTTCACTGCACCAGTGAAACAGGGAGCATGGGATACACGAGGTGGGGGAGCATAGTTACAGGGCGCAGCAAGGGAGAGGGGGAATGAAGTGGGGGTGCAACCCCACTGGAGCCACTGCCAGGCAACAGGCAGGCTGCAGCGACTCTCTGTTACCCTGCTCCCAGCAGCCATTCCAGTATAAATCCAAAGCATTTATTTGAGCCACATTGTCCTGTTTCCCCAACATATGCTTTAAAATGGAGCCCTGAAGGGGCTGGAGCAGAGGTACGGGGCTGATCCAGCCAGGCTCTCCCTCCCTCCCTCCCAACCCCCATGGCACTGTAGGGGCCAGGCCCTTCCCTGCAGGACCCCCATACCCAGTCCCAGGCCAGCTCCCATTCTCTGGTGCAGCCATGCTTCCTGGGTTGTCACTCCTGGCCATCCCAGCTTGGCCATGGTGCTGAAGATGCCCCCCAGGACCCCATTTGGGGCCCTTACCAGCTGCTTCTCCATGGGGAGTGGCACTCATGTCCCTCCTCAGAGGTTTGTCCCAGCCACAGGACCACCAGCTAGTGGGGGAGAACCGCCCCCAGAGCCACATGACAGCCATCAGACCCTTCTTCCAACCCCCAAGCACCTAACAGTGTATTCAACCCCTGGTTACTGCCCTGAGGAGGAATGATCTGCATGAGTCATGTGGAGCATTCCAGGGGCTGAGGGGGCAGGGTGTGAGAGCAGAGGGGTATCACTGAGTACGGGTTGGGGGAGGCTTAGGGGGACCAGCATGTGCTGCCCCTCGCCCTCTGGCTTGGTTGTCTCCTGCCCACTTGTCCACCACATCTGCCTGTACCTGCAGGGGAGAAGAGTGGCTCCAGGTCAGAGGGTGCAGACAGAGCCTCCTGGACCTGTCCCCCTGGCACTCACCTTACCACAATGCCAACAAACAGGGAGATGCCCAGGAGCAGACTCCCTCCAGTAACCAGGAAGGCGTAGGGGGATGCCACAGGATGAGTGCTGGATTCCATGACAGACTCTGACACAGAAAAGAATCGATGGGCTCATGGTGACACCTGGGTGTCCCTGCCCCCCACTCCCAGTCCAGGAACCCTTCCTCACCACCAGCACCATTACTATCATCCTCCCCGAGGAGCTTCGGGGGCAGTGTCACCCCACAGGTGCTACCTTCCACAGGGACCTGCAAAAGGTGGGGGGGCACAATAGGACAGGTCACTGCTTATCCTGTAGTGTCCCCTTGTCCCACATGAGGACAGGAGACCCATTCAGGAGTGTGTGATGCTTCCCGAGGCTGAGACCATTGTTACCTGTGAGCTGAAAGGCTCCGTTTCAGAAGTGAGGTCCCAAGGGTCTGCACAGTGAGGGAGGAGCATGAGACTGGGAGACCCCATGCTGAGTCCCCAGTCTCAGGGCCCCATGTTTCCCACCTACCTGTCCAGGGGGTACCCACAGCCTCCTGGCTCCACTCGCTCCATGCACCATGGCCGAACTCATCCTTTGCCCTCACCTGCACCACATGCCTCATCCCACGCCACGCGTCACGAATGTCGAGCCACGTTGTTGTCACCTGATCCACCTGGAGGGAACACAGGGCTGGGGACAGTCTGGCCAGGAACAAGCAACATGCCAGCAAGCGGGGTCTCACCTCTGTGAAGGTTGAGGCAGGCTCAGGGCGGTAGCGGACCTGGAAGCGGAGCCAGTAGAAACGGGGGTCCCAGGATGAGGGGTAAGACCAGTTCACCTGCAGCCGCTGCGGCGCTTTCTCCAGTGCCTCCACTGTCACATTGACTGGAGGGTCTGGCTTCACTGCTGGGAAAGGGTGGGGCTTAGGGCATTGCACTACACCCTCAGCCACCCCATCTCCCAGCAACAGGGGCAGCACTCACGGACACTGCTGAGGGTGATGATCTTGTCTTTGCCAGCTGAGCCACCAGCACTGTTGCTGACACACGTGGACACGACAAGGTGTTTGGTGTCATCAGTGCCAGGTGGCACCTTCACCCGGCAAACAAACTTCCGTGCCTTGGAGAAGTAGCGGCACCGCTGCTCCGTGGCATTCTCAGCCACAAACCTGTGAAGTCACAGCTCAGGGGGGGCTGCAGCATGCTCGAGGCACAGGGGAGCTGTGAGGGACATGTCCTACGCTGTAAGGGTCCCCAGCAGTGTTAGGGAAAGAGGCTGTGGGGAGGGATACATTTTGTGCCATGGAGTCCCACACAGCACTGGGGAATGGGGCCATGGAGAAGAAACACATCCGGTTCAGTACACTCCCAGCTACCACTAGCTGCTAGGGAAAGGGTCTGCAGGGAGGCAAGCATCCCAAGCCATGGGGTCCCCGATGGCACCAGGGAAAGAGTCCAGGGAGAGGGACATGTTCTGTTCTATTGGGGTCCCAGCCCGTGGTGGATGCAGTGACAGCACTCACCTCCGCTTCACCCAGAGCATCGCCCGTGTCCCTGGGGATGGTCTCTCCTGCTGTGGCCACTCACACAGGACATCCTTGTCGTGGCTCCGCCGGTAGCAGGAGACCTGGGGAGTTTCAGGGGGCTCTGCAAGGCAGGGAGGTGCTGGGGGACAGGGGCCATCACAGGCAATGATGCCAGGAACATTCCCACCCCAGCGTGGACCCACCTGCCACCAGCAGCCGCAGGGAGCGCAGCAGGTGGCTCCCCACAGAGCAGCTGTAGTGCCCAGAGTCCTCGTAGCGCAGCCGCCGCAGGACCAGCGTGTTACCCTCTGCCAGCTGCTGCCCCCAGCCCTCTGCTGCCCCCTGCTCCTTCACCTGCCACAACACCGTGGCATTTTCAGGCACCACGTCCTGGCAGGTCAACGTGATGTTGGCTCCCAGGTGGCCCAACACTGTGTCCCGTGACAGCCCTGGAGGGATAAGAGGGCACCAGGCGATGAAGATGAGACCCCAGGCCCAGTGGGTGTCTCTGGAGATGGAAAGCACCCCATCATCTGCTCCCCATGTCCAGTGACTGCTGGGGGTCAGGGCACTGAGCTGGAGAGTGGCAGTGGTTCGTCACATGGTGGAGTACTGGACCCCTAGCATGGCAATAGGGACAGGCACCACAGCACCTGGCAGGCTGCATATTGAGGGCTCTGGTGGTGGGGAACACAGCTCTGGGAAGGTGGCAGACTGGGACCGGTATTCCCGGGAGTCCTTGGGTGGGGGTTCAGTGCCAGAGGGGTTAAGCGACTGCACTGGCTGGCAGCCCAGGTCAGGTCTGGGCAGCGCTCCCGACTCCCTCCAAAGGTCAACGGCCAGTGTAAACCTACTGTTCCCTTTGGCTCCTGCTGCTGGGAACACAGTAAGCACCCAGCACAGAGCACCCAGCACCCAGTACCCATCCAGCACCCCAGCCTCCACACTCCCAGTATTTCCAGGGGTGCTCCGTACCACCGCCCGCCCGTCTCTCCGGGCCTGGCTGAGCTCCTTCGGGGTACACAAGGAAGCGTATGTGTCCCCTCCCCGTGCCCGGATCCACGAGGCCCAGGTACCGGGAGAGGCTCAGGGCCAACCCCCTCTCCCGCCCCGCCCGGTGCTGATCGCACTCACCGGCGGGGCCGCAGGGCCGCCCGGCAGCGGCGAGGTAGAAGAGGAAGCGGAGAAGGAGGAGGAGAAGGAGAAGCGGCCCCGGCGGCCGCGCCATGCGTCCAGTCCCGGATAGAAAAACATCAGCGGCGCCCGCAGTTGTGAAACCGGGCGGAGAGGCGGGGCGGCACGTGCGCCCGGGGGGCCGGGCGAGCCGACACCGCCCCCTCCCACCCCTCTACTCCCCGGGACCTCTTTCGCACCCTCCCCCCGTCTCCCTCCGATACAGGACACGGCAGAATCTGCTCAGAACATTATTTTCTTTTTAAAAATAATAATAATAAAAATAAAAATAGCTGGTTTGGGGTTTTTTTTTCCCCTCAGGAACCATAAAATACTATTCCGCCAGACAGAAACGCGTCATAAATTATCCACCCCGATCCGCGTCCCCTCCACCGAAATAACCCCCCAAAGCCCCCAGATCCTCTCCAGCCCTCGCCAACACCCGTCTTAACAAGCTCCTCTTTGGTATCGCGCCCATGGGATCTCAACAGCCCCAGAGACTCCCCCAGGAGCACTCAGTCCCGCAGAAGCTGGAGAGGAGGATGAGGGAGGAAGCAGAGGCCGAGGGTTGCGCAAGACCACGCGTGGGAGTGAATCACGGCAGCCGCCAGCACCCAGCCTCCCTGTGGCACAGAACACTTCCTCTTTCCCACCCAGCACCCACTGTCCCGGTAAACCCTGAAGCAGGGGGACAAGGAGGGTGACCTTCCTCCCTCCTTCTCCCTGTACCCAGCCAAGAAACGAGTCGCTCTGTAAACTCACAGGATTTTTCCTTACTTTTTTGGTTTTGGCTTTTTTCTTTTTTTTTTTCTTTTTTTTTTTGGTTGCTATTTTGGGGGGGGTGGTCTTTTTTCCTTTTTTTTGTTTGTATAAAAAAAAAGACACATAGGTGAAGGGCACGGAGAAGCCACAGTCGTCCCAGAGCCCTGCACCTCTGGCATGATACATTCATGTGTGATAGGGCATTTGCACTCAGTGGAATTGAATACTGATGGAGGAGTGAATGGGGGATGGGGGGCTGATGGTGGTGACATCCATCCACCCACCCCGGGGAGGGAAAGACTATATTTTTTGGCTACAAGGCGACAGTCCAGACAGACTCCTCCAAACCTCAGCACTGGCCCCCACATCACCTCTACTCCTACCACTGTACCCCGCTGACAAGTGGCTTTGCCTCATCCAGCTGCACCAGAGGGGATGTGACCCCCTCCAGCCTCAGACCCTCAGAGTCTTGTCGGCTGCACCACTGGGGCTGCCAGCATTGCTGCCCTCGGAGCCCTTCTTCTTCCGCAGGGTCTCAATCCAGCTGGTACTGGGGCGGGGGGCAAAGCTGGAGAGTGCCAAGGAGCTGAGCCGCATGTTCTTGCCTGACATGATGAGCTCCCCAAAACCCTCCTGATGGGAGAAGGCATAGCCAGAGCGGCGTGAGCCCACACGCCCCGCATGCCGCATGCACCGGTGTTGTGTCTTCTGCTTCTTCCGTACCAGCTGAGTGTAGCGCACCTGGGGACACAGGGCCAGGTGGAACCACCTCTCCTCAGGGCTAGGACCCTGTGACCAGTCCTACAGCCATGCACTCTCACCGTATCCGAGAGTTCTGGTTTCAGGTCCAGCTTGAGGAAGCGAAAGGCCACAACGGGCATGATGCAGACTACGGCGGTGAGGGCGATGGTCAGCCAGACCGTGGGCTGGGCCAGCGTGTTCTGCGCAGTACCTGGGGGGAAGAATGAATCCGGTGAGGGGGTAGGCCGAAACAAGACCCTGTGCTGGGGTGAGGAGCATAGGGCACCAGAGGGACTCACCCACAAAGCGGAACTGGTTAGGGAACACCCGGAAGAGGCCGTCACTATGCATGGTGAAGAGGATGGCAAAATAGGCAGCCAGGCTGCCCCAGATGAAGAAGTGGTTGATGGCTGTCCAGAATCCTGTGTCTAACCCAATCTAGTGAGGGGCATGCAGGAGAAGACAGGGCTCAGGGGATGCCTGAGGTGCCCCGAGTGTCTGGGGCCAAGTAGCCACATCCCTACCTGCACACTGACGACAATCACAAGGGAGGTGGCGACAGTGACAGCAAAGGACTGGTAGTCGGCCAGCTGGGCACCATCATCACGGGTGGCGTCAGCGAAGACGCCATAGGGGATGAAGAACATGAGGATGGAGGTGTAGATGCCCTGGGCAATGCAGATGAAGAACTCCCGCTTGTTGAAGAGCAGGTTCAGCTGCCCAGGCTCATAGAGTTTGGGGTATTCCATGCTCCGCTGCTCTGGCACATCCTGGGGGCATGGGCACCTCTCTTTAGCCCTAGGCAGGACCAGCCTCCACCACAGCCCATGGAATGTCAAGGACAGCCTGACTCAGGCACCCAGGCAGCCCTTCTTCCCACAAGGTGGGCATGAAGGGAAGTGGCACAGACTCCTCACACTACCCCCAGCCATACCTGGTCAAAGACACCCATAGCAAGCACAGGCAGCGATGTGTAGACAATGTTGTACAGAGTGATGAAGTACTGGTCATACACTGTCTGTATGGAATAGAGCATTCAGCAGGGCACAAGATCTGCCTGCCTTGTGCCCCAGCCAGCCCCCAAGTCCCTGTGCCCACAGCTGCAGGGACAGGAGAGCTGTCTCCAGCCCCTCAGGACTGCCCACCCTGACCACAGACTTCTCACACACTGCACGCTGGATGCCAGGCTGTTCCTCCTGGCTCAGGATGAGTCCTCATAGGGAGTCCACGGACCAGAACACTCTTCAGAGCTGATGAGCCCTACAGGAAAACCCTACCCAGCTCTCAGTGAGAAAAGCTACCAACCTACCTGTGCTGAGAAGCCGCAGAAGAAGCCAAACCAGAAGTGGACCATGGTGAAGGCAAAGTTCTTGTAGAAGAAGTAGCAAAGAAACTTGCACATGCGCAGGTAGGACCAGCGGCCATGCACCAGGAGCAGGCGCTGTAGGAACTTGAACTGGGAGAAGGAGTAGTCGGAGGCCAGCACGGCCTGGATGCCTTCCTGCCCACTGATGCCCACCCCAATGTGGGCAGCTGTGGAGGGAAGGAGAGACTGGTGAAGAGAGGGCTGCCAGTAGAACAAGGGATGAGAGCAGCACCCCCAGCACAGGCACTTTGCGCCCGTGGGGCACAGAGAGGTGAGCACAGAGGCTCCCACAGGCCCCAGGATGGTGAAGGGCAGTGGCCTGTCTCTCCTGCAGTCCCCCAGATCCCAGGCCTTACTCTTGATCATGCTGACATCGTTGGCCCCATCCCCAATGGCCAAAGTCACGGCTTTCTTGTACTTCTTCACCAGCTCCACCACCTGGGCTTTCTGAAGGGGTGTGACACGGCAGCAGATAACAGCCTTGCAGGCACACGCTGTCTCCAAGAATTCCACCTCCATGTCTGCCTCCAGTGCATGGGCCTGCAAGGAAAACAAGGGACAGCTGGGGTCATGGTACACAGCCAGGCAGAGGGCCTTGTCCTGCCTGGCACTTCCAGGGCCCTACCAGGCTGTGCCCATTGATGACCAGGGCATATTCGCCCGCAACGGCTTCCAGCACAGAGGTATGTTTGGAGGAGAGTTTCTCCTGGTAGGAGAAGCCATTGCACACAGAATGAGATGCATCCATCATCTTCTCCCGGGCTTTCCTGAGGAGAGAGGGTACACAGGGTTCCATCTCAGGGCCCTTCCATATCTCTAGCTCCCCCAGTAGCAGCTGTGCCCCACGCTGGTACTGTTCTGTATCTTTTGCCCCCCAACCCTCACCTGAGCTCCTCTCGCACCTCCAGCACAGTGTGGCCTGTGACCACAAACACCTCTGTCATGTCATCTGTCAGCATCTTGCAGGAGTAGCCGATGTTCACAGCTGTTTCTGAGGACAGGAAACAGGGGCTGAGCCAAAGTCCATTCAGGAAAGAGGAGTAGGGATCCCAGGCAGGTGGAATCCAGCCCACAAACATCTTCATCTCCAGCCAGCACCTCAGCCACGCCTCACCCTGCTTGTCCCCTGTCAGCACCCAGATCTTGATGTTGGCCAGCGTCAGGATGGCAATGGTTTCAGGGACCCCCTGTTGCAGTTTGTCTTCAATGGCTGTGGCTCCAAGCAGCTTGGGGACCCAAACAGGTGGGAGATCAGTAGGGGCTGCCCCCAGCCACCACCAGCCTCAGGCTTCAGCCCACCTACCATCATATCATGCTCCACCTCATCGTAGAGCTGAGCCAGGTGATCCTCACGAGCCTCAGGGGCACTGCCAGCTCGGTGCAGCCGCTCAGACCAGTCCTTGTAGTAGCTCTCCTCCAGGTCTTTGTAGGCCAGCACCAGTGTCCGCAGGCCGTCGCCAGCATACTCCTGCAAATGGTCAGAGCTGGGTGTGCTGGCAGACTCTGATGGTGTCCCCAGACCCCAGCGGTATTCCTAGGACAGGGCACAAGCCCAGCTCAGACTCCTGGGCAGCCATTCTTTCCTCCCCACCCTGCCTGTCCCACGCACATTGAGGTGGTCGGTGGTGATGCTGGTGAGCTCCTGGTTGATGGGATGCAGCCGCTCCAGCAGGATGGTGTCAGCGCCTTTGCAGTACAGCCGGATCTTGCCCTCAGGGCTGCGGACTGTGGGGAGGAGGGGATAAGATGCTTGGCTCAGAGGTGCAGGATCAGGTCCCACTCTGACCCCCAGCCATCAACCTGCCAATGCCTTCACAGTCACATCCCCATCAGTGTTGGACTGGTTCCCCAACACACCACAATGAGCCCCACGCTGCAGCCCCACATGGCCTTCCCAGCCCCACAGCCCCTGTGCCATGCCCAGGACCTTACCGATGACGGACATGCGCTTGCGGATGTTGTTGAAGTCCAGGATGGCCAGCAGCTGGTAGGTGATGGCTTGACCCAGCTCATGCACCGTGATGGTCTTGGGTGTGCGGGACCGGAACACAAAGCCAAAGTTTCTGGCAGCTGTGACCAGCGCTCCCTCATCTGGGGACTGTGCCTTGTACAACAACTCCCCTGTGGACAGCATGGGAGTCAGTCACAATGTCTTGTGACCCACAGGGATAGATCGTGCCCCATGCCTACCTTCACTCTTCTCCTCGGACATGACAGTGTGACAGAGTGAGAGCAGGCGGAAGAACTCATGCACATGGAAGTCTCCCAGTTTGACGGCTTCCAGTAGGCTGGGGTCCCAGAACCGGAACCGTGGGTCCGCCAGTGGGTTGAAGGAGAAGTCTACTGGCTCTGACCTCTGGCAGGGGCAAAGTTGAGGTTACTCCCCTGTGGCACTTGGCATGGGCAGGCATCAAACTGACAGCACCCTTACCTCTCCCAGCTCTACTTTGTGACCCAGCATGTCCTGCACTTCACCTGCAAAACAGGGTATGGAATTAACCATGACAGAGACCCAACACCATGGCAGCTGCTGCTGCCCCACAATGCTCTAGCTATGCCCCCTTGTCCCCTGACTGCCCTAAATGGAGGTGGGAACACAGCATACCCCCACTCTGTGGGCAGCCCCAGCCTGGCTCTGGCAGCTGGCGCTTACCATAGCTGTGCCCGTTCACAGAGCACTTGCTGAAGACCATGATATTCTGAGTAAGAGTGCCAGTCTTGTCAGAGAAGATGTATTCCACCTGCCCCAGCTCCTCATTGAGGGTGGTGGTGCGGGCTTCAGCAGGTGTCCGGCGCTTGGCACAGTACATCTTCTTGTCCCAGTTGATGAAGTAGCTGTGCCCTAGCCGGATCACCTCAACGCTGCAGGGAGGATGGCTGGGTGTCACT
This sequence comes from Pycnonotus jocosus, assembly GCA_013400435.1. NCBI lineage: Eukaryota > Metazoa > Chordata > Aves > Passeriformes > Pycnonotidae > Pycnonotus > Pycnonotus jocosus. The sequence goes on along the minus strand of VWYP01013758.1, from coordinate 519,233 downwards.
GGGGCAGGGCAGCACACTCTGCGGAGCCAACGACAGGCATACACATACCCACCCCAGACCCTCAGTGCCCTGGGCACTCCAGCACCCCAGGTGCCCCCCACTGCTTGCTAGCTCCCACATCCTTCCCGGGGGCTGGCCTGCAACCTATTCCTGCTGACAGCCACAACTAAGCCAGGGCTGGGGACTGAGGCAAGGCACCCAAGGGGCAGCCCATGGGGCTCCCCAGGCATCTCACACACCAATGAACCATGAACCCCTCCCCAGCCCCCAGGGCAGACAGCAATGAGCTAGTGGGAGGGGTGGGGATGACACATTCTTACCTCGGGGCTAAGAGTGACAGAACCCATGCTAGGGAACGAAAAGAGAGAGAAATTAAAAGAGAGAGAGAAGGGGACAGTGCAGGAGCCTGGGAACTGTAGGAGGGCAGAGCAAAATAGCCAGTGTGCAGCCAGTGCAGGGAGAGACAAGCAGCCAGATAGACAAAGCCAGGGGGCCCTGAGGGGCCTGTGGGGTCCTCAGGTCTTGGGGTGTCCTTGAAGGCAGACATGGCCTGTCACCAAGAGAGTAGCCCACACCCACCCACAGAACACACCGTTCTGCCTTGTGGGATTTCCATCTCCCCAGAGGGCACCCCTAATTCCTCATACAGCCCCTTGCCCAGTCCCTCTGCCCCCTGCCCTACCTCACATAGAGCGAGATGGGCACCACAGTGTTGAGGATGATGATGTAGGACCAGAAGGAGAGGAAGCCAGAGAAGAAGGCACTGTGCACCCCCTCGTCCCAGGGCAAGTAGATCTGGAAGCAGATGCCCACCTCGTACTCCCAGATGGCATTGCCAATGGCCAGGATCACTCCCATGCACACCAGGAACCCGAAGATCTGGAGACAGGACAATACATCAGAGCCCTGAACGGGGCAGAGCCAGGACTCTCAGGATCTCCCTTCTGCATACCCAGAGCACCAGTGTGTTCATCAGCCGGTCAATGCTTGTCCGCTTAAATTTCGTCCGGCCGCTGTTCTGCATCAGCTTTGTGTCAGGTCCTGGGGAGGAGGAAGGCATCAGGGAGTGTCTTTCCCTCCCCTCTGAGCAGCACAGTAGCAGCTGCTGCCTCAGCCCACCTGCAAAGATGACAAGGCCAAAGCACCACTCGGTGTTGCGCAGGACACAGCCCCGCAGCAGCATGTTCTGGTTGCTCAGGGGGTACTTGTTCTCCTTCCAGTACAGTGTCCCACCAAACTTGTCCAGCTTGTTGTTGGGGGGTTCACAAATCACCTCACCTGGGTGCACAATACGGCTCAGCTATGACTTGCCTTCTCCATATGGCCAGCTCCATCCCAGTGCTCCCAGCACCATCCCTGACTCCCCAGAGGTCCGCTTTGAGCCACAGTATGACGATGCCACGTGGCTGGTCCTTGTCTACCCAGGGTGATGGAGCAAAGAATGTGGGGGCTGCCCTGTGGCAGAGGGCTGGTCGCAGGCACTCACCATCAAAGAGAGCCAGCTGGCTGGTGTCCCCCAGCTCCGCGGTGACGGAGATGGCCTGACGCACCTTCATGTTGGTCTCTCTGCAGGCAAGAAGACACCATATGCAGTTTAGAGACAGCATGGCAGGGAGGGCCTTCTCAGCTGCTGCCCAGCAGCTCCTGCCCTGCCTGCAGCCCACTCTCACTCCCACCTCCTGCCTTCCCTGGGCCTCCCAAGGCAAGCAGGGGCACCTACCCATCCAGCTCTGCAGTCTCTATGTAGCATAACCCATGGGGTTCGCTGCTGGAGAGGAGGAGGAGGTCAGCCTGCTGGGAGAGACTTGTGAAGGGTTGTGCCAACACTGGGGCTCCCCAATGCCTTCCCCAGGGAGGCACTGGGGCCCATCTGGCCCTTGGATGTCCTTGGAACTCCCTGGAGCACCTGCAAAGGCTGTCCCTGACCCCATGTGTCCTTTGCACCCGAGCCTAGCCATCATTGCTCCAAGTGCCCAGACCCTCAGAGTTCAAAACATGGTTCCACCATGGCTCCAACTCTCCAAACTAAATGCAGCTTCTAGGTTGGAAGTTCCTAATGTCCCCATCCTGGGAAGTGATGGAGGAGCACAAAAGCAAAGCAGGAGTGGCACCACACCCATCCATGGTCCCTGTGTGCCACCCACCCTGCTGGAACCATACATGTCTCAGGGCTGCACTCACCGCCACAAACTGGTTGTTCTCCAACTTGATGATGTCTCCAACACGGACATTCATCCACTGCTCCTGCTGAAGGCTGTAGAATGACAGCAAACTGTAGCCAGGCAGGAGCCCTGCCCACTGCCCTGTGCCACATCCTGCAGGGTCTCTGGCTCCCTCTCCACTGCTCTGTGCCCATGACACTCACACTCCACCGATCAGGACCTGAGACTGCCGGTTGTTCACCTGGTTGTCGCTTTTATGGCGGAACTGGGAGCAGGGGGAAGAGACAGCAGTGTCAACCTCTTGGGGATAGGGTCCTGTGTTCCCACATCATCTCAAATGCCATGGCCCTGGACACCACACCCCTACACAGCATCCCAACCCCCTGCCCAGTGGGCGGAGGGACACAGGGGGAACCACTCACGTAGTCATCGGTGGCATCTTTGACAGCTGTGATGGTTAAGACAAGAACCAAAGGCACAATGGTGGTAAACCAGGAGAGTGAAGAGATCTGAGGAATCAGCTGGGGACAGGAAACAGGAATTACATGGGAACCAGGCAGCCCCAGGCCCATGCTGCCCTTGCTTGAGGGTTCCAATTCTACCCACTTCCAAAGTATGGGACTACTCAGAGCCCTGCTATATGCCCAGGCAGGGAAGGACTGTACTCACCTGTAGGATGAGGAGGAAGAGGAAATAGGTGTTGGCCACTTCTTGGAACTGCTCGAAGAGGTTGACAGGCAAGAAGGTGACAATGTTGTACTTAGAGGTCTTGATGCAGTTGCTCTGGGGATGGATTAGGGCAAGAAGGGGGTTTATAGGCTGCTGAGGCCCCATAATCCCCAAGATCAGATCAATCTGGAGGGCAGGGGCTGTGGCTCACTGTGCTCTTTTGGGGGGTCAGGCTCCTGCTCCTGTGCTACCTCTGGCAGCTTCCTTGGGAAGCCAATTTCTCAGTCTCAGTCACCAGCTGGTACCCTGGGACCAGCCTCCTTCAACAGCAGCACCTGGCTTCCACAAAGGTGACCCCAACCCAGACCCCCTTTCTCCCCTCTCTACAGGCAGCTCTGGAGCAGCCAGGGATAAGCTCCAGCATGGGGGGAGGTCAAGCACTGGCATCTTCAGAAGCTGACCCATGATCTACACTGGGACGTGGGACCAGGCTGGGATCTGGGCAGAGCCAGAGGGTTCTTGGCCTTTACCAGGGATGAAGGGCTGAATCCTCTACATAGAATGCACTGTGCTTGACCAGCCCCACAGTTATGTTGGCATTAATGTAATCAGCATCATTTTCTCAAGGACAAACATCTATTTTGTAGTCATACCCTCTCCCCCACCCCCTCACTGGGTGATTCAGACCCTAGCCCCACAAACCTGCCCGAGGACCCCCGGGAAGGGGTTCAGCCCCCCTTCACTCACTGCGTACTGGAACTTCTCATTATACTCCCGCGCGTTGGCTCGCACTCGACGCTCTTCCTCTGCAACACAGCATCCTGTCACCCCCATGCACCCCGACATCCCCTACATCTGCAGCCAGACAGCCCTAAGATCCTGAACCCTGACACCCCAATCTCCTCTCCATCCTGAGAGCCAAGCTAGTCCCAGAATCCCAGGAGGCAGGGAACAGGGAGTCTCTCCAGTTGTGTCATGTGGCCCTGTGCTCCCCGTGCCAGGACCTGTACTCTCGCACACCTAGAACCCCAGCCTTGCTTAACTGTATCTCCACCCCCAAATTCTGCATCCCCAGATCCCCTCAAGCCTGGACTGCTAGATGCCCAGCTCTACTTACCTGCATTCCCAGAGCCCCAGATTCTGCATTCCACGTCTGACTTATCTGCTCCCCTAGCTTGGCATCCCGAACTCACCAGACCCTCACAGCCCTGCACACCCCCAGATCACACCTCTGCTCCCTTAGCCCTGCTTTGCTGTATTCCTGGATTCCCAGTCCCGCACCCCCGACCCTCTAAAGTCTCCAGCCCCGTTTAGCTGCAGCCCTGCTCCCCCATCCCTGCACCCCCTGCCCACCCCCACCCAGCCGCCCCGCTGGGATCGCGGACCCGCTGCCACTTCTCGGACATCTCCCGGGGCACAG
>VWYP01013758.1:422561-514972 GCA_013400435.1 Pycnonotus jocosus | reverse complement strand
GGCCCATCCCGCCCCGCCCCGCTCCGCCGCGTTACTGGGGCAACGGCCCACTGGGGCCCGACCGGGACCCACCCGGGCCTCTCCCTGGCCCTCCGCGGCCCCCCTTACCCGGGGCTCCGCGGGCCGCGCACCGCTCCATGTCCCGCGGCNCGGGGAAGCGACGGAGCGCGGCCGCGGGGGGCGGCCCAGACTGCAACCCCGGCGGCATCCTGGCCAGCGGGGCGGCTCCGGGAGGTGTCGGGGAGCCGTGTGAGTCCTGGGGGGTCAGAGACAGCCCCACGCGTTGCCAGGGGGCGATGCCGAGGGTCCCGGGGACAGCCCCAGATCCCAGTGGGGCAACCCCCACACTAGCAGCACGTGTCCCCAAGGCTGGGGCCCCCTTGCAGCCAGGCCTGACCGGCCTTCCCCTGGGGGCTGGGGGGCACGGCCTCTACCATATCCCTGCACCTCCATGTCTACAAACAAGACACCCGATGCCCTCAGGACTCTTTTAATGGTGTGACAGGGACTGTGGGGGGGGATACCCAGCAGGCACTGTCTTCTCAGTGTCCTTCTCCTTGGGCAACATCCTTATGTCTGGGTCGACGGTGGTGGTGTTGACTAGAACGATGGAGCCCTGCCCTGCCAGGCTTTCGCTGTCCTCCTCCGGGTGGTGGAAACTCACACAGAGCTGGTACAGGTACGTGCCCACGGCGGCCCCCAGCAGTGGTGCTACCACTGGCACCCACCACCATCCATTGCCCCTGCTGAGGATGGGACAGGGTGGGCTGGGGATCATTCCGGCCATCCCCACCTCACCCTCACCCCCTTCTCTGTACCCACCTGAAGACCTCAGGGCCCCAACCTGCCACATAGGTGAACAGCCGGGGCCCTAAGTCCCGCGCAGGGTTCAGGGGGCAGCCACAGTTGGCCCCCATGGAGGACTCAATGGAGAGCACCAAGAGAGCCACAGCCACTGGTTCCAGGCCCTTGGGGACAGCCTTGTTGCGAGCATCAATGATACCCAGGACACCCACTAACAGCACCGCTGTGCCAATCACCTGCAAGGACAATGCAGCAGCTCAGCACCATGGGGACTGAGGAGGCTGGGGGAACTGACAGTGGCACCCACCTGGTCCACGAAACCATTGGTGATGGAGACATAGTCAGCCGGGTAAGTGGCAAAGATGGAGGCAGTTTCTCGGGGGCCAGAGACAGTAAGGGTCCCATTGCTGTAGTACCAGATGGCATCTTGGGACAGAGGCAGAGCATGTCCATAAACCCGGCCACCGCAGCCATCACCATGGGACTCTCTAGCCCAATGCTACTCCCCCATACCATAGTAGAGGATGTAAACAGCTCCAGAAGATATGAAAGCTCCCAACATCTGCACAACCACAAAGATGGGAAACTTCCACCAGGGAAACTGCTCTATCAGGCACATGGCAAGGGAGAACGCTGGGTTCATGTGGGCCCCTGCAATGGAGGAGGGAGAAGGGCTGGGAGTGGAGGGTCCTGGGAGACTCAGAGCCAGAGGACAGCAAGGAGACTCCTTCATCTGTCTCACCAGAGATTCCCCCTGCCGTGTAGACGCCCACCATGACAGCCAGGGCACCTCCCAGGTAGCTGGTGATGAGGTTCCCCTTCACCTCAGAGCTGGTGATCTTCTGTGCAGAGCTGCTCAGGGTGATTATCTGGAGAAGAGGAATGTAGCCCCACCTTAGGCCCTGATGGCCTTGTGCAGAAACCCTCCCACAGCTGATACTGCAGGGCAGCAAGGCAAGGGCTATGCTGGTGCTGCCCTCCCAGTTTTGCTCCCCAATAATTGGACACTAGACAGGGACTGGCAGGGAGGTGGTTACTGCCCTTGCTTATGGTTTTGATGGCAAAGCAACCAAATTGTAAACAGTTAAGTAAATTACTTTCTGTGGGGAGGTGTTGGGGAAGAGGTGCCACAACATAGCTCCAGGGACACCATTTGCCATCATGGGATACAAAAAAATGCTAAGAACCGCACCAGAGCCCCAACCTTTGCTGTGAGGCAGGAGGTATCGAGGCACACACTGCCCAGCACCACACCCTGATTGCACCAGAGCCATGGCACAGGGCGGACCATGCCGTGGGAACAGGGTCCAAGTGGGAGGACAGGCGGTGCCGATTTGCACTTTTGAGTGTAGCGCAGCCCCAAACCCCTCCANCTCCCCCCAGCCCACCGGCCTGCCCTGCTTACAATGAGCATGAAGGTGGCCAGCAGTTCAGCCAGGCATTCTCGCACCAGCTGATTCCGGATGCGGAGCAGACCCCGGGCCCTCGTCAAGAAAGAAGTGGTGCCCATAGTGCCGACCACGGAGGGCCAGCAGTGACAGCAGTGGCAGCAGTGAGAGTGGTGTAGATGTCTCATTCGCAGCAGGTTTTATGAGCCCCAGAGCCAGGTGGGTGATTATATGCAGACTTTAAACCAATCATGGCTGCACCAAGGGAGACACCTGGTGGGGACCAGAGTCCTCTGTGCAGCTGGGGACACCTTGTGACGATGCTACACCCCAGTAGGGCCAGGCCAGGTGAGAGGACCCTGATCCCTAAGTGGCTGTGGGGAGCCAAGAGTTCACTCAGGTGAGCAGGCACAAGTATTTCCTGGCCAGGAACCCCCTTTATCCCTGCCACATCCCTACCCCAGCCACAACTGCAGTGAACACTAATAAAGAGGCCCTGGAAAGACCTCTGGGCTGGGCCAGGCCCTCAAGAGTGGCCCAGCGGAGGCATTAGCACAGCATCAGGCAGGGAAATGGGAGAGGGAGGTAAGAAGGGAGCAGTGCAGGCACAGGAGCCCAGCAACCACCTGCACCCCTGAGGCAGCCCCCCAGTATCATCCTGGTGGACAGGGGGAATCTGCCTCTAAACCCATGAGATTCCAGTCTGAAGGAGTGTGGAAGGTCACTGTTTAGCATAAAACTTTATTGCTCTGTACACACATACACTTGGCCCCCGCAGGGGTCCCTGTGGCTGTACAGCACTGCAGAAGGTGGGCAGCCTCCAGCCCAGACACCACTTCCCAGCAAGATCTGACTCATCTACAACAAAAACAGGTGGTAAGAAGAGGCTGCTGCCACTGCCTGCTCTGACAGGCCTGGCAAGCCCAGGGTCCCCCTAGCCTGCACCTGTCACACATATGGGCTGCTCACTCAGGACTGGACACAGCTACCAGCTCGAGAACCAGCGTCGGAAGAAGCTGCCCAGCACAGATGCGGGGTCATTCAGGTTGGCAGTATGAAGCTCATCTTGCTGTGGCCACGTGCCAGCAAACTGTACCAGCTCTCCTGGGAGGGCAGGGAGAATTCCCTCAGTGGGGCTCCCATCCACTCCTTGCCTCCTCCCCAGACCCCCACTCACGGTCATTCATGTTGACCACCTCCTCCTGGTAGTCCTTCTTCTCTCCATCCTCCTTGGTGGTAGTGATGAAGGCCTGGTCCCCCCTCCGGCGTGTCACTGTTGTCTCCCGGCGGCCCTGGCTGTCCTGCACAGTGTGGCACTCCTCTACTGCCTGTGCAAAGTGTGGAGCCCTAAGAGACTCCCCAGCCACAGGGACAGTGTCTCCAGGTCTCTCCTCTCTGCACCTGCAGGGACACTTACCCCATCAGGGAGGGTCACTTTGGTGACAGAGACACTCTGGAAGTAAGAGTGGGACTTGGGCTTGTTGGGTCTCAGGATCGTGCCCAGCCCCACGGAGGAAACCTCGGAGTCCAGGTCTGGGGGAAGATGTAAGATGGTGTCCGCAGCAGGGGTACATGCCTCACAGCCTGTGGTAGCACAGGCAGGGGGGAACACGGAGGGCAGAGGCCCCCCAGCCCCTGCTCCCAGCACCCACCTTGGTCTTCCTTGAGGCCAGGAGGAAATCGGTGAGCATCTTCCAGCTGCAAGACAAAGCCACATAGCACTGACACTAGTGACAGGAGGCAAAGCACGACACTGGGGCAACACTGCAACAGCACAGAGCTGGCTACTGCTGTTGAGCCTGCGGGAGGCGGATCTCAGACCCCTCACCCACCCCTAAGAAGGGTCTCCATGCCTGGGCCAGATAGCCGGCGCCTCCGGAGCTCCCCGGGGCCGCGCTGGCAGGGGGACTCTCCGGGTGCTTCAGCATCGAGTCCCGCAGCGGTCGCCTTGCGCTGCCTTCACCGGGGCCGGGCAGGGCGGGCTCTGCGCAGCAGAAGGGCGTCGGTAAGGCCGAGGGGCTCTGAGCAGCCCCAAGAGTCTCGCTCAGCCCTTCCCGAACCCACCGAAAGGCTGCTGGGGCTCGGTCCAGAACCCCCCCAAGACACTTAGGAGCTCGCCCATGTCCCGGAATAGCTCCTCGAAGGCGCCGCGAGACGAGCCAGGGCTGAATCCGAAACCGAAGTCCGGGGGGGGCTGCGACATGGACGGGCCGCCATCCTCCTCCTCCTCGTCCCACGCCGCGCCGCCGAACAGCGGGTCCCGGGGTCTGCGGGACCGCGGCAGTGAGACACCCGGACAGCCCGGAGCACGGGGCTGGTGGGGCAACTGGAGGTTGAGAGAGGGACAGGGTTTGTGCGGGTGGGGCCGGTGGGACCCAGGGGACGGGCAGGGTCCCGGCTACCTGCACCGTCCCGGGAACCCGAAGAAGCCACGAAACACGTCGTAGAAGCTCATTCCCCTCCGGGTCCCGCTCCCCGGTCCCGCCGCTGCGTCACGGTCGCGCTGCCGCGAAGCGCCGCAGCCGTAAAGCGCCGCCGGGTGTCGCGAAGCGCCGCGGCAGAGGGGCCCGTCCCGTGTCCTCCCCGGGCCCCGTCGGGGGCCCCCCGAGACCAGCATGGGCCAAGGCCCTCCCCATCTGACCGCCCCAGGTCCGAGGCCCCGTGCCCGGCCGCACGAGCCCGGGGAGTGTGTGCCGGGGCACCCCCGTGGGGACGGGTGCTGCCGGAACCGGCGGGGGAGGACTGGCGGGGTACCTGGCTGCATCCAGCGACACCTGTACTCCTACAGGGCTTCTCTGTGCGCCTAACTGAGCTCCATGAATCCATTTCAGCCGCCCTCCCACCAGGCCCACAGAGCACAGGAGGACTCCAACTTTGGCCCCAACCGCAGCAGCCCCAACCCCCCAGCCCCTTACCTTGCAGCGAGGACGTTGAGGGGGAACACAGGGTCAAGGGTAGTTCAGCAGCGACTGCAGGGACAGGTACTGCTTTCTGCTGCACTAGTGGTCTCACTGCCCACCCCTGCACCTGTGACCACGCTCTCATGACTGTCCCAATGATCTCATGGGGAGGAAAGGGCTAGGGAGAGCACCCCTCAACCTCCAAAAAGAGGACCAGCAGCACCAGAGCAGTAAGGACATAAGGCAGAGCACAGTAGCAGGCAGAAATAAAGGGTGAGGGTCTCAGAGAAGGGGAGGGGTAGGACAGTGGCATTATTCCTGTGCTGGCATCCTGCTGCCCAGTGCAGCAGTTGGGAAAAGGAGAAATCCACAAAAGGAGTGGACAAAAACACCAGCAAGGTGGGGAGGGGTGGGGGAAGCACTGCCCCCACTGCCCAGGGCCACCCACCCCCTGCACCAAAAATAGGGAATGAGGCTGAGAAGGTGGAAAAAATACACACATCACTTCGTGATCTTTATTCTCTTCAGTAAATCCCCGCTCGGGGCTGCAGCTGAAGGGATCAAGTGGAACTGAAAAATACAAGATCTGGACTGCATAGAAAAAAAAAAAATCAAAAAAACCAAACCAAACCAATGAACAAAACCCCACAAAACAAAACAAAAAAAAGAGAAAATAATAAATCCCCAACCCAAAAGCAGAAGATACTTACAGCGTGCAAAGCAGGGCAGGACCTGCACTCTGGGCCCATGAGGATGGTGGGACGCAGATGGAGAACATAAAATACCAGGGGGGACCCCTTGCCGGGGTGGGAGAGAAATGAGAGAACTAGAGGACAGCATGGGGTTTTTGTTTTTATATACAAGACACATTTATCCATTAAATTTAGAACACGGTACAAAAAAACCACTTCAACTAATTAATCTTACAATGCTGCTCATATCAATTACTGGTCTTAATCCTAATAATAAGGGGGTTTGCTGTAGGCGACTCGCAGCTTCCACTCCTTTAGATCTGACAGATTCTGGGGCAGCTGGATGGGAGAGGGCATAGAAAGGAGTAAAAACCAAAAAAGGCCCCTACGGCAAACGGTTCAGATCTTAATGTGGAGAGAGAAAAAAAAAAAAAAGGAAAAAAAAAAGAAAAAAATACAAATTCTATATTACATACAACAGGAAAGTGGCTGAAGACAGACAACGCAGAGGTGCCTGCGGCCTGCCTTGCGGGGCCCTGCTGGGGCTGGAGGCCTGGGCCCTCCCTGCTGCAGGGCTCTCTCCTCCCTGGGATCCTTCCTCATCAGCTGGGTCACTGGGATTCTCTTCCGGAAGCAAGTGGTGGCAAGGGCGCCTGGCCTCAGTTGGCACCCCAGCTGTAGCTGTTGTAGGCGGACTTGTTGGCCTGGGATTTCTGGGGGATGGAGCTGCCTTGGCTGCGCTGCCCAGAGCCGCTCTGTGGGAAAGGGCAGAAGAAGCAGATGGTGAGTGCAGCGGAACCACCCCCAGCCTACTCCACAGGGGAACGCTGGCGACGCCTCGGCCCCAGAAGATAGCCCCGGCCAGGTGCTCTGGGCAACAGCTCCTCGGCAGCTGCTGATCAGCCTCAGCCCAGCTGAGCTCCCTGGCACTGGGGTAGGGGGCTGCCTCCAGCACCTGGCAGCTGCACAGTCTGTGCCACAGCACCCTCCCTCAGCTCCACACCTTGCTCCAGGCCAGCAGTGCACAAGGCTGTGGGCATCTTGCACAGCCACTGAGCAGCAGGGAGAGGGGAGATAGGGAAGGGTTGGTACAGGTTGTGTCTGCGCGTAGGTGTGTGTGTGTGTGTGCACATACTGACTGAGGACCTCTCTCCTCGCCTCGCGAGGCCATGGGGGAGAAGGAAGGAACTACGTGATCCTGGGAAGCCTTAGTGGCGGGGGCAGAGCCCAAGGCAAGTGCAATGCATTTTCCAAGAGTTCATTACCTGATCTTCCTGCTGGCGTTGGCAGCACAGTATCATCTGCAAATATGGAAGCTGTTGCAGTACCAGGATATGTAAAATAAAGGGACAAACTATGACAATAGAAATCCATAGTTAAACCTGAAAGCTCCTGCAGGGTCATGGCTATGGGCGAGTAACCCCTTTGGTGCTGGCCTGCAGAGCTGCTGCTCTGAGGATTGGGGAAGTCAGGGTGGCCCAGATGTGTCTGCGTGAGGGGGCACTACCTGGCCATATCTGTGCAGCCCAGCAGCAGGGGGGTTGTGCTGAGTACCCACCCTGGCAGAGTGCACCCCAGGCCTTCCTTCTCACCTCATCCTCTTACACCCCTATGTGTATGTGCAGGTGCAAGCATGTGCATGTCAGCGTGTGTGTCCGCAGCAGAGCATAATGGAGGGAGGCAGGGAGGGAGAGAGGGACCAGGGAAGTAAAGGGGGAGCAAGACCCCTAGGAGATGCCCCAGTAAGGGGCTGAGGTGCCAGGGGCATTGCTTACCTGCCCATCCTGCTGCAGGTGGTGGTGGAGGATCTGCGAGTGAGGCTGCTGATGCGGGGTCAGGATGTGCATGAAAGGGGTAGGGGGGTATGCTGCTGCTGTTGCAGGGTTGATGGGGCCACCGCTGCCCAGTGCTGAAGGCAGGTTGAAGGAGGCTGCTGGGGTTCCAGTGTGAAATCCCTGCTTCTCGAATGATTGCTAAAAAGGAGATGCCAATGGCAGAATAAGGGCTGGGAGCCAGGCTGGCAGTGTGCCTCTCCCCATCTCTCCACATCACAGTGCCAGAGTCAGCATATGGTACAGGGAACAGACAGAGTCTCTTCCTATAGCTCTTTCTGGGCTTGGAATTGCTGTTAGCTGGGAAAGGCCAAGCATTTCCCTTCTCCCTGGCTGACTGATCCAAGGGGAAGAGACCTCATTGCCCAGGGAGGCTGTCTGAGAGCTGTCTGTTTGGCTTCTCCTCTCCAGCAATGCAGGAAGCACTCAGACACTAACCTGAGTTTTGGAGTAGACAGAGCCCGAGATGTCTGGCACGCCCGTATTACTGGATGTCACAGATACACCTGGGGAGAAGGGAGAGGTGGGTGTTAGGCAGCAGCCAGTGGGCCAGCAGGAGCTGCTTGCTGCTACCACCGGCACCTGGTGGAGCGCTCCAGCTGTCAGAGAAGATATGCAGACAGACTGGCCTGGGCAGTCAGGCCCTGGCATGGGCACACGCAAAGCACCCATGTAAGTTATTTTGCTCTGGACACACTGTTCCAAAATGCCTCCAGAAACCAACTGAAGGGCTGGCTGCCACTCAGAGAAACACACAGAGAACAGCAGGTCTGAGGAGAGCTGGGGAACGCAGTGGACAGATAGGGGGAAACAGCCGCAAGAACAGCCCAAAAGCTCCTTGAGTGTAGAACAGGCAACTGCATGTAAAAGCAACTCAGCTGTGGGCTGGGATGGCTGGTGCAGTAACTGACAAGACAAGCCCCATGGGATGTCAGCCCGGAGGACACCTCAGCCATCATTTAATGCCTGGAAAAAGTGCTGAAATGAAAGCAATTTGAAGGACTCAGCACCAGGTGACCTGGTACAAAGCTGAAATACCTTTGCAAAGAGAAAATACTATCTTGAAGGGCTCTAAATGCAGTGAAAAAAAGTGACAAAAGGAATTTAAACACTGAAGAGGGAGCCAAATGCAGCCCTGCATAAGTCAGCCAGACACCAACCAAGTACCAAAACAGGTAGGTTCATGACCTTTCCACATCTTTGAATCAAGGACACTTCCCTAGAAAGTGTCTGCCAAACACTGGTGGGAAACAAGTTCAAATCCAGAGCAATTGCTGTTCGATTAATCACATATAGACAGTTACAAAAATAATAAGCCAAACAACTCAGCAGATTAAGCTTCTGATAGTGGTCCAAGGGCCCAGACAGCTGACTGTGGGATGCAGAGGAGGGTGTGATCTATAATCCCCAAACGTACTCCAGACCTGAATGCAGAACAATCCTGGGCCTATCTAAGGATAATCAACCTATTTGGGAGAAGGACCCCTGGTATTTTTCTCTATTACTGCTGTAAGACAGCAGTCCCCATCACAGCCAGTAAGACTGGGAGCAAGTCCTGCTACTGTGGAAGGCGCTTTTCTGGGTCTCTTACCAGTGCTGTACCCATGAGAGCCATAGCCACTGGGCTGCTGGAAAGGGGTTGCTGATGCATTGACGCTGACATTCACACCATGCTGCTTGGAAGAGGTAGGAGCAACCTACAGAACAGAGAGGAACAGAGTGAGAAGAGGCTTTGCTGTGCCACCCTTCTGTCCAAATTCCACACCTTGCCTCTGGGAAACTCACAGGGAACACGGCGGGCCCATACTGGAAGGTGCTGGGGAGCCCTGGTACCCCTGTGTAGTATGGCAGACTGGTGTAACTGTAGCCAGGAGGCAGCGCTGGGTTCAGGAAGGTCTGCTGTGTGGTGTGGTGAGTCTGGGTCTGGCTCTGCTGAGGCTGTGCCAGAGTTGTTGCAGGAGCAGGGGAAGAGGCATCACCACGGCCAAATTTTGTTAAGTCACCTGAAACAGAGGAGGTGAGAGTGAAGAACAGATGCTAGATCCTGGCCCATTCCAACTCAGCCCAAAGGTGACCCAGTCTTTTGATAAACAGTGACTTCCATCACACTCCCCTCCACACCACCTCCTGCCAGTGCCAAGGACTGTGGCCTTCAGACCTTTGCACACTGATAAGGTGGAGCTGTTAATTGCTCCTTGGCCCTAACAGCACTACAGAGGCAAAGGGAAGCCACAGTAGCTAAGCCCACAACCTGGCACTCGTTAAACCTGCTAGCAGAGCCTGATGAGCTCTAGCAGAGCTAGAGCTGTCCCTCATCCCTCTCCATGCACCACCAGCAGGACTGAACACAACTCAGATCCTTGCCTGGGCTGTGCAGAACTTGGCTGCAGGGCTGGGGGAAGCTCCCTGAGCTGATCCTGATGAGCACCTGCTGGGCTCTTCCATGCAAACACTCTCCTATTCAGAGCTCACATAGTGCCACACTTGGCATTTCAGCCTCAGCTGGGCAAAAGCGCTTCCACACAAACCAGCTCCTGCCAAAGCTGAGAGAAGTGGTGCTGGAAAAAGAGCAAACCTCCACGTGCAACAATTCCTAAAGCACGTGAAAGTGCAGCACAGTCACTGCCCACTGTGGATTGGTAGTGCATTAATGCACTTACCAAGGTCAGTGAGAGGTCATACGCCTACTGAGTGCTTAGGTTGAGTTTGACAGGTCTCAAATTTCTCACTTGCTTTCTCCATGAGACTGTCCCATAGAAAAAAAATGTAATTTCTCTGTATATTGTGTTTCTTTCTATTTTTACTCACAGTACTTGAGAAACACTGCTTACCACCTGCCTCACAACCACCTGGAAAGCAGTCCCTCTGTTGCAGGCCTTGCAGAATCTTTCAGTCCTTTCCCACTCCCTTTCCAACTGCCCAATTAAGTCCTACTTTGCCCACATCTTCCCAGTATCAGACCATGACACAACCAGATGCTCAAAGGAAAGGCAAGAATTTAGCTGTGACAGGCACACTGCAGACCAAAAGCAGTGCAGGAGGCACAGTGCAGGTGCAGATGTAGCTCCAGTGGACAAAGACACAGGACACTAGTAGAAGCAGCACAAACCCTGATGGGATGGGAATCAGAGCAGTCTTTTTCCCTACCAGAATATGGATTGCTGCTCAGGCTGCCATCTCTTCCAGTCAGTGGTGTGGTGGGTGTAGGGAATGGGATGCTGTAGTAATCCTAATGAATAGAAACAAAAGGAGAAGACATTTTATCAGCTCTGTCCAAAGTGCAAAGCAGTATCTTTTGGGAGAGAGGAATTTCTGTATGGTAGTTGCAAGATATGTCTGAGTATTGCAGTTCAACCAGCCACATCCAGGCTGATCATGACAGCAGCCCCAGCTTTTTCTAGCATGTACCATCCCCCTCATCTGGCTATTAGAAGAACCAGATAAGGTCTACTGGCATGCGGTTCTTAAACTGCCTAGACTTCTCCCCCTGCTTCACAAGAAAATGGACATTTACTATTGCTAAATAAAGCCTATTCTCATCAGGTATTTAGTCACTGGCTCTGTCATGGATCAGGGGTGAATTTCTGTAACAGCCCTGCTATTGTAACTTGTGCTCCCTGGATCCACAAGGAATACTGCTGCATGAGTAACTCATGCTGCCAACTCCCAATGTGCCAAAGAGCAACTGATTAACTCCTCACTGCTGCTACGGAGAGGTGCACCCACTCAGTACTCCATTTTGCCGGCTCTTCAGGACTGCTGCTCGGATAGAGACTGCCCAGCCTCTATCCAAGCAGCACCAGTGAAGTGGTGTGTCCTTGTCATTCTGCAGTACTCACCAACGGGAATCTTGTCTGGAGCATTTGCAAGTCATCATATCCATACACCTGTGGCTAGAAAAAGAGCCAGAGATGACATTAGGGACATGGACTACATAAGGACACCTAATTTTAGATTAAACATTCAGATAAATGTGAGAGAAAGCCAGAAGTAACCAATAAGCAGCCACACGAGCCACCAGGTGCAGGCAGAGCCTCTACACAGCTTGATGCTGCTAGAAGTCTCAGTGAGTTGCTCAGAGGAAAGTGCTCCAGACCATAAAGCCACTCAACAGTCTTGCTCTGGAAATCATCCAAAACTGAAATCTGTCCTCACCTTTAGGAAAGAGTGTGACACACACTCCTAGACTTTGTGGCCATTGCTACCCTTGCCCTGACTGTTTGCCTTTTGTCACACCATGTTTCTAACACAGCTCTGTGCTTTCACACACTATGCTCTGCCCAAGGGTTCTTCAAAGGCTGGAGAGGCTTCAGGGAACAGGCATGTAGACTCTGCTCTGGGGTGATCACAACACACATTTACTCCCAGGGGCACATGGAAATCATAGAAAAAACAGCAAGTCCAAACTCTGCCTGTCCAAGGCAGCCCTGCTGGGCTATGTCACAGATTTTAGTTTCCCCACTATGTTACATCCATCACTGCTGCAGAGGGAGCTGGGAGGGACCTGGTGGCACATGACTGCAAAGTTCCACTCACCGGATAGGCATGTAGCAACCCTGGAGCCATGATGTATGGATTAGGCAACAACGGTGGGACTCCAGGAGGGAGATTGGGAGGGGCTTTTCCTGAAAAAGGAAGAGAAAGGGAAAGTTCCACAGTGAAGCAAACAGCAGAAGCTTGCTCTCTTAGCCCTCACACCCTTCTCTGGGTACAGCAGTACGCAGGAAAGTACCTGATGTGGTTGCAACAGAGCTGCGAGTTGAGGCTGTCACTGTGGAGTTGCTGCTGAGGCTGAGGCCCAGGCTGCTGACACTGCTGAGGCTGGATGAAACGCTGACAACGGGTGGGGCAGCTGACACCGTGCTGGAGGAGGTGGAGAAAGTACTAGCAGAAGAATGGAGGCTTGCTTCACTCTCCACACTTGTGTGCTAGGGAAGGAAGGGAGGAGAGTCAGGGGATTGGGCAGTTGAAACCAAGTGCACAGGTACCACAGGACACTCTCTATGCAGAACATTATGCACCTCTGTCTGCATCTGGATGTTTCTGCAGTGAGCCTGGCTTAAGTCCAAGGTCCTGACAGCAGCCTATCCCTAATGCTTACAAACCTCTCTTATGGTTACACCCCAACACATCTGTGATGAGCAGAGCCAGGGCTTGACACCACATTTGCAGCAGGGTGATTTATTCTGCTGTAGAAGCCAATACCCAGGAACTGTACTGCAAGAGCCCCAGCAGTAGAGATATTTATTGGGTTCCACTGCATCAGCTACCAGTTTGCTCTGACATGTGGCTGTGACTCTGCAGCACCTTCAAGGGCTACTATAGGCTCAAAAGAAGGCACTGCTCAGTCAGAAACAGGCAGGGTGTCAACAGCCTTGAGCCACAGGTGCACAGTGTTCTGACATAACCCTCTGTCATCTCTCTCCACACAGCATCCAAACTCCAGCAGGACAGCCAGCAGCCTGGCACCTCCTGTCACAACTGCAGCCCCAAAGTCAGGCACCCCAGCAGACCCCGCCAAGCCAAGCAGAAACGAGATACAGTGTGAGAGCACACCCAGACTCACCAAAAGAGTTGAAGTTGATGTTCGCCCGGAGGATGTGGATGAGGACAGACTGTTCTGCTGGGTGGGTAATGCACTGACAGAAGAGAAACAAAACGCTGTCAGACCAAGGTGGGAGAGTCAACATTGGTAGCAGCATCCCATTTCCCACCTGCTTGAATGGGATGAGTTATCTTAGTCTTCCTCATTGCATGAGACAGACTCTGATATTTGCTATAGATTCCTGCTTCTAGTTCTGTTTCTTCAGAAATCCACCCCCTCCATTCACTCACCTGCTGAGCTGGGCAGTGGTTGTACTGGGGAGCTCCTCGCTGTGGCTCAGGCTGCTCAGAGCTGTTGAGTGTTGGCTGGCTGTTGTCAGCAAGGACGATGCAGACACCCCATCGTTGAGAGGTGCAATACTGGGAGCAGAGGGGGAGTCAGACTTCACTGCAGGCCCTGTAGCACCTGAGGACAAAAGCCTTGGGTTAAGGGCAGCTACTGACAACTTCCAGAGGGCAACACAAGGGCAAGGATCAGCAAGTGCTCAGCTAGAGGCGCTGGGAGATTTGGAGCTTCCCTCAGTGCTGCCAAACAGTTATACACTTAAGATTGCGTTCTATGTCTCATTTCACCCCAACACTACCACTGACTCTGCAAAGAGCTTCAAGACCTACAGATGAAGTGCCTTCCACACACAAAGCAGAGTAAATTATTGTCATAGGTGACTCTTCAAAGATCCCAAGGATCAGCAGAAAGCTGAACATTTTATGGCAAGCAAATAATCTGAATGGCAGCAATTACTCCAGCAAAGAAAGGACTTGTTATCAGCACAGATAAAGCTTCTTATTCAAAGCAGAGAACACGAGCACAAGCGATGCGGGACACCCACTGAACTGGCAAGACTCTTACCTTCAACAGCCTGTGTGGTTTGTAATGGTGTGGGTTGTACAGAACTGAAACCATTCTGAGGAAGAAGAGAAAAAAGGAGTACTGGGCATTATAGCTGTGCATTTCCAGAGCCAGAGCATCACCTCTCTCCCACACTCCCATCCACAGTTATGAAAAGGTCCTGCTACCAGCCTGTGTCACCAGTGTCTGGGTCAGTCCCAAGGTCTAGCCCCATGCCAGCATGGTCCCCAAGTGTATATTAGAGAAATCAGTGCAAGAAGTTTCTCTGCTGCTGGTAGTTAGACTGCTTCAACATTCTCAATACAAGTTCATTAGCCAAACCTGATGTTATTGAACCTGTGTGCAGCATACAAGAACCAAACCCTTAACACAAAACAAAATCTTGTCTGCATGCCCCTCTCTAGCAGTGTAACTGTACATGACACAAAACATGCCCTGCAATCAACTTGACTGCTGTTAACCCCAGTGGTCCCAGCCCAGGCACAAAACACAGCAGCCTGAAGAGAGGTCTCATTAGAGAGATGAGCCACACAGTGAGGCTGGAACATCACTGAACCATTTCATAAGTTATTCAGCTTCCCCCAAAACACTTCACACATGAGGCTCACTCAACACAATGGGTGAGCAAAGCTGTTCTCTTACCTTAGCCTGGGTCAGATCTTTCTGGGGTGAGGAAGAGATAGAATTTGGGTATCGCCTTGTCTGGGTGGATCTCTGTTCGTACAGTGGTCCCTGAGCACTGTTCTGGGAGGTAAATGTTGCTGTCTGTATTGTGCCACTCTGGTAACCAGACTCCTGGCTTTGATTGGATGAAATTGTGGATGAAGATTCACTACAAAAGGAAAAAAAAAAAACATTCCTCCATTTTCCTTCAAAACAGCCTTGCAATAGGCTGTTGATCCAGACTGGGCTCTTCACTTCAAATAGTCAAAAGCCCCAAGCATCAGTATAAAGGCACCACATGGAGCAGCCAAGCCAAGAAACATGCCCAGAGAGCAGGGCTAGCCCAATCATGGACATCCACCTGCAGCCTTGCCTCACACACTGCTGTGCCTTAGGCAACACTTCAACACTGAACAGCTGCCACCACTCAGGTCCCAGTACTCAAGGGACTGGCCAGTTACTAAGGGTCAGCCCAACAGAAGACAAATGCACCATCACTGTAGATACACCTATCCCCCTGTGTCCCAGTCTGCCAGGCAAAAAGGACAAAGCACTCAGAATCTGTTCACCAGAGACATGGAGCAGTTGTACTGGGGATGTCTCTCCTATGTTTTCAACAACACAGTTTAAGGGCTGCAGAAAAACTGCTTTCTGTGCAAGTACCACAGGCCAAAGAGCCACGGAGCTGCCCAATGAGTCTGCTGGCAACTTGTGATTTGCTGTTGCATACATTGTCCCCCCTTTGTGACCAAAGCACAGTCAGAAAGGGTCTACTAGTATGCACGGTAATTCAAATCCACAGGACCAGAGGACTTCTAAAGCTGCTTGCTTGGATTAATAGGTTCCTGGTCCTCACCTGGCCGAGCTGGTGTAGAGGCTGCTCTGAGACTGGCTAACGGCAGCACTGGTGGTGGGCGTCGATTCGTACTCGGCAAGAACAGGCTCTGAACCAAACTGTAACGCACCAAACTGCAGGTTTAGCCCTGAGATATCCGACGAGCCAGGCATTTCCACCGCAAGTGCAGGAATCTGCAAGAGAGGAACAGGTCAATCATTCCCAGTGATTAACCCAGAGAATTACTTAAATACCCAGCACACAATGGCAGTTACAGGCTTGCAGCCCCTGAATTATACTGTTCTACCCAGGCAGGCACACAACTCCATCACCTCCACAAACACTCAGTGCTAACAGCAGGAAGGCCAAGCCCAGACCTTCCCTCAGCAGCCCAAATGGCTGTTTCTGCAGGTGTGACACAACTTGATGCCTCCTTCCCCACCACTGGTCTGCACCTTTGATGTTAATGATGCTTTTTTCTTTTGCTGCTTGAGCTTCTGCTGTGCTGGCTGGGGACTTGAGGACTGGTTGTCCGAGGACCCTGGGGACATCTGGGGAACTGGATTGGTTTTGCTAGGCAGTGGTGAGGATGGGGGTGCCGGCGTGGTTGTGGAGGCAGTCACCACAGGCTGTTTCTCTTGCATGAACACTTCTATCATGGTTGAAGTTGATGTGAAGCCCTGACGCTTGGTGAAGGGACTGTGCACGGAAGAGTCTGTGGGGTTCTTGAGATCTATGGGACAATACAGAGGTGAGTTAGCAGGGTTTGTTTCCTTAAAAAAAAATCAAATTGTGACACTTACCAAGAAAAAAAAATCCTTTTCCTCTGTTTCATCCTAAAGTCTGTTGGAGAGCAGAGAACTTAAGCATCCGTGCTCCCAGCCTCATGCTCTCACCCCCATCAATGCCAAGCCTTTCTAAGCACTTCTTCCCTCAGTTGCTTCCATCATTCCTACAGGACAAAGCCAGCTTGCACAGCAGAAGTCCTCCATTCTCCAGTCCCTCATGTGGAGACACTGCATGTCAGAGTCCTGCAGGCCACTTCCTTCCCCTCTGTGTTAACATTGCTGCATTCCATTGCCTCCTTCTTCCCCTGCAGGGACTAAGTATCTCCAAGCAACATCACTGCTTGGGGCTGCCTACCCTCAAGTCTTGGCACCAACTTCCTCTTCTGACTAAGCCTTTCCACAGTTTATTCAAAATCAATTCCTATTCTCTGTGACTCTCCTCTGAGGCTTCTTGTCTGATAAGGTCAGAAGCTGCCAACATTGACTGTCACAGGGATCAATTTTTCTTCAGCTTGGATTTGAACCAGAACCATTTCCCTTTAACAAGCACAAGCTGAAGGAAATGACGCTAGCACTCAACCACAGCAAAACTCAGCTTCTCATCTGAAAAGAGCCTCTCAATCTCTGTTTATTCCCTCATGCCAGCCTAGAGATAGAGTTACTTCTTGGCATTTAAGCACAAATCCCCTTAAAATTCCCTTGAAAGATAAGAGTTCAGCAGAGAGAGGAGACTGACAAGAGCTCATATTTGGGAGCTGTTTTCCAGAGGTGCCATTTCAGACCTTTTTCTGGTACAGCTTTACACCAGGAAGTAGTTCTTCACACCCTGAGAGGCTCAGGAATGCCAGATCCCTAGCCCTGAAACTGTCTGGAATGACAGATTCAACTGTTCAAAGTATAAAAGGAACAGCTATAGACTCACATACACTATTACATTTTAGTCTCACCCACAGCTCTCTTAATTTTTCCAGCTCAGCTATATTGGTTGCGAACTTGTGAACAGATCCTCTGCTGAATCCCTCGCACTGCTGCTCACAGCATGCCTCTGCAGTTCTGGGCAAACATGTTTCCCTCTGGGGAGCTGTGCTGCTTTTCCTTACCGTACTGCACCAAAGACGAGGTCTGTGTGGTGGATCCCATGTCCCAGGAAGCAGCAGTGGTGCTCCCAGCAGGCTGGGTGTGCTGAGCTGCCAGCTGAGCCAGTGCCTGGGCTGTCTTGAACTGCTCCAGGAACTGCGACCCTGTAGTACTGCTGCTTTTGGCCTCTCCAACATCTCCAAATCCTTTCCCCAACATGCTCACCTGCAATTTCAGCAACAAGATGAAGTCAATACCTCCCATGGATTGGAACTTGGCTCAGAGGACAGGTACATCTCTGAACATAAGCCCAGACACACTGTACCCTGCTGCTTCTCACTGGGTGCCTCAGCTCAATGCTCTTGAGCTCCAAATGCAAACGCACTGCTGGTAGGAAGGGCTCATGTTTCTCTCCCAGCCTCCATCATGTGTGAACACAGGTATGCTCATCTCTTTCCCAACCCATGCCACAGTACAGTGTCACAGGGGATTACAAAGGAAGTTAACAGACAAGATCTTAAAAAATATACTAAGTTATTCTCACGCATCTAGTTGCACTAAAAGAGAAACATCAGGAGATCTTAGCTTTATAGTCAATGTGGTTTTGAAAATCTTTTCTCAACTATTGCACCATTAAGTAAACAATTTTTATTTCTTTTTGCTAAAGTTACACAAAACAGCATCTGCCCAGGTCTATGCACATCCCTGACTGACTCAATGTCTCCCTTCTGTCAGCAGATGCCAGCATTCCATCCCACACCAGTTCCCAACCAGTTCTGTTTCTCAAATTGTCAGAATGGTAAGTCCTGGACCAAAAGAACTTTTTCTTTCCTTTAAGCAAGAATGAAGCATGTGTTGCAAATCTGACAAGGGCAGCAGGGGAGGAATTAACACAATTATTTCAAATTGAACAATGAACTTCAGGCCACTGCTTTTAAAGCAGACTAGCAAATTATTTGGCTCTACCAGCCCCAAGCAGCGAGCATAAGGACTGTATTTCCTATGTTACCCAAACAGACAACAGGGGATAAGCAACCTCAGCCAAACACCCACTGGCAGGGACCAGCATTTCCTTACCATGCTGTGGTGAGAGAAGGAGTTTCCAGAGGCAGGCTGAGATAGAGCACTCTGCTTCGAATTGCTGAACACCAGTGGCTGCGCCAGGGAGGGAGTCTGGGATGACTCCAGGTTTGTTGACTCATTCTCCATAGAAGAGGGTGTCTTTCCTAGCAGGACTGCGAGATCAATTCTGGGTAGACAAAGACCCACTGAGGTTATCAGAAACTCCCGCTTCCATTACAACAGTATTCCCCCTCCAGCCTCACAGCTTTTACTTTACAAATGGAAGAAATCTGCAGAATGTTAACTCACATCTGCCAGTAGCAACCTCAAAAAGACAGACTGACCAAGCAAAACCCTGCATGGCCTTTGATTTTAAATCACACTTTACATTAATTTAACACAAAATGCCCCCAGACTTGAAGAACCAGCAACAGAGCCTAGGAAAATTCTAATCCAGGATTAGGACCCAAAACCTACTAAGTCAACTCTTCCATTTAAATCCACTTCATCTCATTCAGAGCTGCTGCATTTTAGCTAGCTAGTAAGGTTTAGTTGAAGATGGTGAATTGCTCCGAGACTCATGTGCTACTTTTCCCAGGTAAACAGCATCACCATGGGCCCTCACCTTTGCCCAGCTGTGATTGTCACATTCTCGGCAGGCAGAGGCACTGAAGACACATTGGAGGCTGTGAAGATCTTTGTCTCTGACAGCTGAAAGATAAAAAAGGAAAAAAGAACCCAAAAGTGAGAACAGCACCTCATAACAGTCCCTATGACACAAAGCACATGAATGTTTGAGATAAACAGCCACAGAAAAACTCAAGAAATTCAAATGCTTAGACTGAAACTTCTCTAGCATTTGGCTCCCACCAGAACCAGCTTCTATTTAATTTGTTTCTTCTCAGGCAAGTGCACAAATCACCTGCCAGTGGGGGAAAAAAAACCCTCTCAAAACCTTCTACAAATTTCCCCATAGTCCACAAATCTCCTAGGGTTGCCCTAGGACCTTGGGCTCTTGCTCTGTGTCAATGGCATGCAGCACAGACCTGCACAAGCCCCTGCACAGGTAGGTGCAAGCACTGGTAGCAAAGTCAAGGCGAAACTTTGGATCTGTAGCTAAGCTTCCAATGATCTGGGCTGACTTGAATAATATGACCAACAGATCTACTTCAGCTATGGAAGGGAAAAGAAAATTGCTCAAAAACTGGTGGAGGGTTAGTGATGACCTGTGATACAGCCTGAAACATATCTGAACATGAACAGCTTCTATTCCAGACTGATGAGCTGCTACAAACTGAACTGCCAGAGTTTAAAAAGTAAATCCAGAAATCCTGGGAGCATCTCACACACATTGAAGGTAAGAAAGGCTCTCAGAAGCTCCCTTCTAGCAGAGACCTGACTGAACAAAGAAAAGCTGCTCTTATCTCCAAACACAGCAGTAGTGCTTCCTTCAGGTGGTGCCTGAAAAACAAGTGCTTCCTGTGCTTGCCCATTCTGCTGGCTGAGCCAAAATGAGCATGCAAAACTAGCAATCATACTAACATGCCCAACCCTGCTCCCATCTGCAAGAACTGAAGTCCTTCCTTGATTTGGAGAGGGACTGAAGCCCATTTCAGAAGAAACTTATAGACAGGCATTAACAGAAGGTGCTAACAATGTCCATTCTCTCCTGAAGGAGACGTCAGGTAGAGAACACAAGGTAGTGAGACACATCAAAGAGCACATCAGAAGTTAAAGTCAAGAGCCTCTTTTCCATCCAAATCACAAGGATCAGCAGGGACACACGATGTGCATGAAACTGCTGCTGGTGTGATCAAAGGCAAACCTCCCCCAGCTGCCACTCCATTAGAGGAGTGGAGCAAGAGTCCTGTGTGGAGTCAGGCCAGTTTTCGGAAGAATTCCATCTTGCAGTTACAGGAAATGAGAGGACCAGCTTCAATGCCCCAGGAGATATCTTCCTGTCTTGGGCTCCTATGACAAGCTCTATAACACATATCATGTAGAAGATGCAACAATTACTTATTCATCATAGCTCCCGGAGCTGGGAGCCTGCCTGGAGTTCTGTCCACAGTTTGGGGAGGATGGGCTTTGAGCTCCCTGGCAGCTCTGTCTGTAGAAACAGGACAGCAGCCTGCTGGCAGATGCACAGAGAAGATGGGTTCAGAAAATACCTACATCTTCATTCCAGTCCTCCGTGCCCCATTCTTCTGTCGCTGCCCTCCATGCACCTATAAGGACAACAACAGTTACAACAACAGAAGTTATGGATGCATCAAAGCTCTACCTCCAAGAGCTGGGGGAGCACTGGGCAGCTTTGCAGGAGGATTTCTATTTGCCAATCAGACAAGTTAAAGCAGTCAATCTCAACCCACACTCTACAGTCAAGCTACCATGATGGGATCGCCCCTGCCTTGCTGGCAAAGGCTGGGATGAAAGAGAGGGACTGCTGCGATGGCAGATAGGGCAATGCACACCCTCCCAACACCTGAAAGGGGAGCTGAGCTCTGCAAGGAAGCCCCAGCATGCTCCCCAGCCTCCTTGTGTAATTTCCCTGGCTTCTCCTTGTACTGCAGCAGCTGTAGGTTTGTGCACCTGCAAGTAGTCAGTGTTACCCCAGCAGCTTGGACAGAGCACGTCCCTCATGGGCTTCCTGACAGTTCTGGCACAGAATTTCATCTTTCATCATTCAGGCAAAATGCAAGTTTCTATAAAACTTAAGGATAACTGAGCCATTCCCATGATTCATCTTCCACTCCACAAAAAACCCCAAAAAACAAAACAAAACACAAAAAAACCCCAACCAAAAAAAAAAAAAAAACCCACAAAAGAAACACAACCCAAAAAAACAAACCAGTCTTGAAACCTCAGCACTCCAGAACCTCCTGTGCTCAGGCAAATGGGACTGGGATTCAGGAAAGAAAATTTAGGGGACTAAGCAATTACTGCATTTTCTGTGACCAGTTTCAGAGATAGTTTCAAAGTGTGCAGCTTTAAGTACCAGGGAGAAAAGCAGGAAACCTCAGCTGCAATCCAACACAGCACAATTTAAGCAAGCAAAAATTTACCAGAAAGTAAGAGTTTTGCCTGGCTGCATTTTCAACTTGTTCCAATCCTTGCTTCCATCACAGTTTAACCTCTGTACTTTGAATATTATGTGGCAATTTCAGACTCCATTTAACAACTAAAATTTGGTTTGGGAAGAGAGCAGGAGCTCTCAAAAAATCTCTCTCCAAAACCCTCAGAGCATAAAGCCAGTCCGATTTTGTGCAGCTTGTTTTCAGTCCACACAAACCAGATTGTGAAAATCTGGGAGCACCAACAAGGTTAATCCTGAAGACACTTAATGGAACAAGTTGGTATCAGCCCTTTTACAGCATAAAACAAAGGATGTAGAGAAGGAGAGCATTCTAAGCTCTTCTGCAGGACAAAGATCTCACCACACAGACTTCACTTGTCTTGACTTGGGGATTTAGTGCTTGATGTAAGTATCAGTGAGTTATTCTTTTTTCATTGCTTTTTTGTCTTGCTTAATAAGTTGAGCTAATTCAGAAAATCTCACAGGATTTACTTTTTTATCTATTGAAGTTTGAAATACAAATATTAATACAAACACACTTGCCAGAGTGCCAGGAGTCTTAAGGCACACTACCCCTTCCTCCATAGCCAAAACCATCAACACATTCATTGCGAAACACATCCAAATTTTAGAAACCTAAATTCCCACAATCCTTAGATTTTTGGTGCCCTCACAGAAGTAGCAGGAAGGCTGCTTTCCAAATTTTCATGGATCAGAAAGATCATTCTAGCCCAAGCCTTACCCAAGAGGTGAAGTGGGAACTGAATGTACCTGCAGCTGGCTCAGCAAGAAGACAGGAGAGTTACCCCAAGAAGAGTTTGTGCATGCAGGAACATAGCATGGGGCTCTTAAGTCTTGTTTGTTTGGAGAAAATAAGAAGAAAAGCAGCACTAAAAGCAGAAGGAAACCCTGCAAATGGAAGAACAGCCATAGAAAGGGCTTTCCCAGCAAGTCTACTCCTCATATACTGGACACTGATTCAGCACAGCTCAAGCTCCCCACACACACAGAGGCAGATGGAGAATCAAAGACCTGTGATGTGTAACTGGGTATTCACCAGGAACACTCCAGAAAGCTCCCAACTAGCACAGCATGGGAAGTTTTTTTTAAAGAATCCAACTGTATCACTGTCCATCAAGCTCTTCTGAAGAGGAGAGCTGCAACACAAGCAATACTCTGAGCCTTCTAACACCATTTCAGAAAGGTGGTCTTCTGAACAGCAAGACTTCCTCTCTGCTTTCAGAAAGCCCTTCAAAAAGCTGCTGGTCTTTAAGCTCCTCAAACCAAGAAAAAGAGGAAAAAATAAAATTAAGCCAACAACATGTGCAAATAGGAATGTGGTGAAGGAAAAAAAAAAAATCCCACTGTGCCTCCAAGTTTTTCAAATCCCTCCCCAAATACACTCTCCATTTTAAACTGGGTAATAACAACCCAGCTTGCTCCTCCCACAGCCCAGCAGGCAGTCAGCTGCCACTCAAGGACTGGATCCAGGCTTGTCACCCTGCACTAGGAAGACAAGAGACCCACAGGCCCGCACTCTGCACCTCGAAGGAATGTTAATTCAAACAAAGCCAAAGGGCAGCAAAATCACAATGGCAGTGCTGGAGCAGATGGCCTTGTGCTGCCTGTGGAAGTTAAAGATTAACCATGAGGTGAGAACCAGGAAATGCTCCAACACAGTAGTAGCATTCCATGTATGTCTGCCTGCTTTTGGGCCCTTGCACGACAGACTCCTTGGCCTCAACACTTCTCCTGCCCTGACCTTCAAGAGTCAAGTGGCAAGTTCTTCTGGAAGGCCCCTCAGCCTCAACTTCAAAACCTCAGGTTAGATGGAAGAGACAGTCAAACAGGATGTTGCCCTTACTGTGGACACCAATGGAATTCTATACAGGTAAGGCAAACTGCATCATCTCATGGGTGTCTCTTGGCCTCATAAGGATAATGGTATAAGAGCAGGAAATAAACTGGCCAGGCACAGAGCAGCTTTGCCATCAAGCATCTCTGTCATCTCAAAATTCCACCATCATCTTCAACTGCAGGAAGGTGAAGGGGAGCAGCCAGGCAGCCTGAGCATGACAGAGCAGCCATTGGGCACTGCTCACCCAGCAGCAGCCACAAGTAGAGGCAAAGTGCAGAGAGAGTTTAGCCAAACCAACTGCCCTTTCAGCAGTGTTGTGACCCTAAGCAGGAACAGCAGGGAGGCCAGCAGAAGGGCACAGGGACAACAGCAAGTCACAGCTTTGGGGACGTGAGACAAAGGAAATATGACTGAGCTGCCTCACACTTCCTGCCCTCAGGTGGGATACTATGTCACCAGCTCTGCAGGCGCAGAGCTGCTCTGGGCCTGGAGAAGCAACGGCTGAAGTTAAATTTTGCATAATCCACAGGAATTGGTGTTAGCTGCTCCCAATTTACACTCAAGGTGTCAGCGTTAGTAAAAGCACAGTCAGAACAAATGCCATATACTAATAAAAACTAACAAATTAAGAGAGAGAAGAATTACATATCCACAGATATTTCAGGTTTTTTTAAAAAAGCTATACAGTAAAGATATCCCGGGCAGTTAGTGCACCTGGATGTATCATACCAGGAGCAGTGTCAAATTTTCGGGGATAATTTGACCCCTCACCCCCAAAGAAATCAAGTCCTGAAACAAACAAAAAAACAACAACACAACAACAACAAAAAAAAAGAAAAAAAAAATAAAGACAACCAGTGAAATTTTGACTTAAAGAAGTGTAGGTGAGTTTCAGTGCCCCCATGTAACACCAGTCAAATTGTACCTGTGGATATTACTAACTTAAAGAGACACCTGTGGCTATTAAATTGGAAACAAAACAACCACACACAACACAGGTGACCAGTGGTGTTGCACAATGAATTTTACAGCTGTAGTGTAGTACTAGAGCAAACCTGAGTTGGTCAGCTGAATAATCTTCAGTTCCCCCTAATCACACTCTAACCCACTTCATTCCACAATTCCACAAAACAGCAACACAGGAAAAAGAAAACCATTCACACAGAAGCCTGTTCCCACTAGACAGTTAAACTTTCAGCACACAGAGCCTGTCCACTCCCATCCTTTTTCTGAGGAGGCAAGCACACCCACTGCCCCAAACACAATCCCACACTACTCCTGGTACTTAAAACCCCTTCTCAGCTGCCAAGATCATCACCCTGTCTGCTGGTGTTTCACAAAAACACCCTCCTTCCACAACAGCTGTTTTCTGAAGGAAAAAAACCTGAACAAAACCTAAACAAAACCCATGAAAACATAAACAAACCACCTCCACTCCTCTCCCTGACACCAACAGAATGCAGTATAAGGTATCCTAGTTAACACGACCTTAATTCTCTCTTTCTAAACCTATCAGTTTTTCAGCAAAACAAAGAAGTACAGAAGTGGCCTAAAGCACCATTAACACAGGTGAGGATGCTTCTTATACCCAAGACGTGGTATTTACTTAAATACTCAGTAATTATGTAAAAATTGTTTGATTTAGCAGTGGCACAAGATTGCTCCACAAAAAAGACAACAAACCCGCCAATTAGCCTTGACCCTCATTCACCCCCCCAAAAGGCTACTTACAGTCAAAGACTGTGACTGTCCCATTCTCACACTGCAAAATCTGAGTTCAGCCATGTCTCAATATTGTGTGTACGTGAAACAAAACCCAGAGCACCAGTTTTCCAGTGCAGGAGGATGTGCAGAGGCAGCTGGGTGTTCACAATCACCCAGCAAACACATTTGCTTCAAACAGGGAAGGAACCAAAATTGCTTTCAGGTCATTTCTGTAATAAAGTCCTATCCCACCATGGTTTGAGCAAGATGACCACAAAAGAAAGAATGCTCCCAGTATCAAAATGAAGATCAATACATCTGACTCTCAGTAATTCTCTGGAAAATACACCAAACACTGGGAGATCTTGGATCTGCTTACGACACTACAGTTTACAGAAAACACCTTTTCAAGCAGTAGCATGGTTTCTACAGGAAAACAAATAGAGGCGAGTGTTCCTGTGCCTCTGTTGGGCAACAGCACCCACAAGCTCACCCCAGAGCAATCATCCAGCTCCCATTTCTAATGTGCAAAGGGTGCAAATATCAGGGTCACTAAAATCCATCTCTGAACTAACAACCTGTTCCTCCACCTCTGAGCCAAAGACCTGCCTAGAATGTCCTCATTGCAAGTGGTTGGATGCAAAATCCACTCATCCTCTCAATACAAACCAGCACACATGCATGTGAAGACACTTACTTGTGCCATCATCCGGCTCAAAGCTCCCAGTATTGTTCCACGTGTTGTTGTTGCTATTCCCATAGTTCTCATCTGTGCTGGCTGGCTCAGCGTAGTCAGCTGGGTTGAAAGTTCTGTAAGAAATATTAGGATGGAAATGTTCACTCTGCCAAAGCATTTTGAAAGCAATTGATTTTATTCAGATCACATAGATCACAAGGCAGTTCTCTCAGCAGAGAGATGCTTCAGCTACACCAGCCATCCCAAGTTTAAGTTACCATGATGCAGTTTGGGCCTTATTAACGAAAACAAAACAAAACACCAAACCCAAAAAAACCCGGAAAATGGGAACAGAAACGACTGACACAAACAGTACCATTCATGCGCAGACTTTTATTTTTGCTGTGGTTTGTGTCAGTGAAACTTACCCCATGCCTTGGGCAGAAAATCTTCCCCCTCGCCGTCCAGACCCACCTGTAAACACACACACATACCTGGCTCTACATCACCAGGAAAAGAAACACTTGAACAACACACAGAGTTCTGATGACCAGAATACAAAAGTGGAGAGGATCTTCCTGGGTTGATGGAATTGTCAGCAACATCTATCAATGTATGGGAGTGACCTCAGCTGGCTAGCAGCATGATTAGCAACGCATCATTCCAGGCTCAGATGAGGTTTCCAGCTGGCACAAGCCATAAGTACCGGACCCTAGCTCTGATTTCTGCAGTATGTGACCTCAACAACAATTTCTAAGCAGCAGATTTTGGGGTAAAATTAATTTCTTCCCCAAGTATTTACAGTCCAATCCAGTGGTGGTGCTCAAATACATGTGCAAGAATAATGAGGATACAGGTTCTGGCGCTAATAAGCCATTGGCCTGCCTGCTAAAATAGTCAACCTTGAGTTTTTCAACTTCCCATCTCAGTAATAAAGCACAATTATTTTTTTTTTATAACTCTGTGGATGTGGTACAAGAACTAGGTGCTGTTTCTAGCATCTTTAAGATGGGAAAGCATCATGTATGCACTAAAAGTAAACATGAGAACAGAAAAATCAAGTGCATATTTTCAGTTTGGCAATTCCTCCCATAAAAGAGGCTTTGGAACCTCACGGGAGATAGATACACTGATTCTCCTCCTCCACCTTCTCCTCCCACCCCCAGGGGACCTCATATCCCATGTGTACCTCGGCCTCGGCCACGTCCCCGCCTCCCTCTTTCCGTGCCTCTTCCAGAAGATCCTCCGCTCTTACTACCATCTAGTCCATTCTCCTGGCCCCGAACTGAAAGACAGAATAATGCAAAGACAATTTCAAGACTCATCCTGCTTTAGTGGGGACACTAGACCAGATCTCAAACCCCAAAATGCAGTGGCAGTGTGGGGGACCACATCTCCACATGCTCTCTAAACTTTTGATTTAAGCTGATGGTAAGCGGGCATCATGCAAAGAATCATCTCAGACAGGGGAGCATTAAACAGATCCACACGCACACGGGTGGTTTTTCTCACAGATGTGTCTGCCCAAAAAGCTCTACTGATAGCTCTTATGAAGCAGAGTGCTTCAGTGTGAGGGTTTTGTGAGTTATTCAACAGCAGGTCCATACACTCTCTTCCACGGGTGGCACCTCGCCCTCGCCTCGGCAGCCCACCACGTCGTCTGCTGAAATCCCGCTCCCGCTCCCGGTTTTCTTTGCTTTCTTCACTGGGTTCTGTCTGTCCACTCTCCTTCTGTCCTGAGACACCTTTCTTCTTCCCAACCATTTCCCAGGAATGCTGAAGGTTTGCAAAGGGGAAAGAAATTAATCAAATTAATCACGGTTAGATCAATGAAAGGTGCATACACACAAAGATTTAAACATGCTACAGAGAGTGTAACAGGGGTCTCCACAAAAATGGTCTCCAGATCAATTTTTAAAGGAATCTATCAGCTTACACACAGCACATCTTCTTTGTTCGAGCCAAGCTTTCTTAGAGCTGACTAGCATGCAGTTTGAGGTAACAGATGAGTTATTCTATTTCTGCAAAGATCTAGTAAAATTCTTCAATAGAGAGGGCATGATACTTCTACAATTCAAAGCATGGATAAATTTACCTTGCTTAGGTGAAAAAAAGCCTGCCATTTCACACAGGTCACCAGGAGCTCTCAAAACAACCCAGGTAAATGTTTCATAGTGATCTGCAGTCAACATTTGGGGTAAGTTCTTTCTGCAGATGCAGAGTTATTGACAAAATCTCTCCCCTAAATATCATCTAAGATGGAGAGAAACATCACAGAACTTAAGCAACAGGCAAGTTCAACTGCAAAATGTTAAGTCTGCTGCCAGCTCACTGCCATGGGCCTTCATCCATATATTTTCTGACAACTGCAGTGGTTTCATACTCAAACTGATGCTGCACACTGTTAGAACAATTAAAAATAGTCTTAAGTCATTGACAATCACCTGAAAACACAACTGGCAGACAGCTGGGTTTGAATAGCAGCATGCAGGGACAGTGACAAAAAACCCAACAACATAGTGGCACAAACTGCCATCAAACCCAAGGCTTCCAAAGTCTTTCTCCATAGGTATCTGGCTCAGAAATAAACTTTAAAATTACAGTATTCCCAGTAAACATTTTTCAAGTAATTTTTTTTTACCAAATCTAATCTAATCCAAAGATCATACTTGCTCCCTTACTGTTTGAAATATAGTACATTACCAGTAACTAGCTAAGCAGGTAAGCTGTTTTCAGCACCAGAGCACCCAAGCAATTAGCAGGTATGTTTCTTATAAGAAAATCCCCTTTCTGGGATTGCTGCACAAACTGTATCCAAGCCAGAAGCAGCTCCAAGGCGCTTGACCAATGGCAGTGCAGGGGCTGCCTATGCTCAGTGATGCTGTAACTGCAAGGCCACTGCACTGGATCAGTAGCAGCCCAGCACCTCCTCTGCCAGCTCCCTGCCTGCCTCTTGATGGCCCTGCCCTGCAGGGCCTCATGCTGCTCATCCAATAAAGGAGTGCTGCACACTATCCTGGGTGCTGCTTTCATAAGCTATGGGTTTCTCTAGGCAATTAAATTGCTGTGATAGCAGGGGTTTGTTCTCTGCCTAGGAGTCACTGTTTACAAGAGATGTGGAGGAGAATACAGCCACGGCAGAGCTGTGCCTCAGCAATACATATCCCTATCACTCCTTTTTCTAAAAGGATTTTCCAAAAGCTATTTATTCAGTTGTCAATGGAAAGGGCTTTCTAAAGACAAGGAGGAATGCATATGTGTGTTGTACAGAACTTGTCTGAAGCCAAAGCAAGCAGATAATCAGACACTGGGGAGCAGCTGCAATATTCAAAATATAGTCTGAAGTATCCAGCTCATCCACATATCCCAAGGCTTATCACAGGAAAAAAGAGCTAAAGTACGATATTCTAAAATGATATTTAGACTCTCAACTCAGAGCTGAGTTGGCTCCAACCAAACCAGGGTGCCAAGAGGATATGTGATATCAGCAGCGGTTTGGAAGGATCTCACATTCATAGGCTTTTTCTTGGGCTGTAACACTACTTCCATCTCTGCTGTTTTTGTCACAAAAGGAATGACATCCTGCATGCAGACAGAAGGTTCCTCCTAAGCAAGCACTCTTTTTCTTGAGGTTGACCTCAGCTTGCCTTAGACAAGCTCTTGCATGAAAAACAGCAGCCAAGCCCAACTCCACAACAACAAGCCCCTGAAAACCATGGCATAGGCAGCAGCACAGAAGTAACTCAGTGCATCACTGAGAAATTATTCTTCAGGGCCAGACACACAAAAAACACATTGCTCTGAAAGAAAGGAACCACAGCTGATGCATACCTGCCTTTCAATGCAGGTTACTCAGCCCTGACCCATCAGGTACCCTGAAAGGGTACTGTTACCCTGAAAGGTAAGTTCCTTCACGCTCACTGGTGTGAAAGCACATACAGATGCCACTACATTATTGTTGAACTGCTTAGATTCAAAAGTAATAGGTAGGAAATTATTTATGCCATTTTCTCCTCTATTCCTTCAAGCCTAGGGACATTCTCACAGCTTGTGCAAGCCCACAGAGAGCAACGTTCAGCAGCCAGGTCACAGTCACACTGTGCATGCTCCTGTGGAACTAGTCAGTCATAGTGGCTCTCCTTATCTTGCATTACTGGATGCCTCACCTCCAAATATGCAGTTACACTGAACTAGGCCTCACCAGATTTACAGGACCTAATCCTACCGTGTCCGGATTGCCTTCCAGCAGCACATTGATGGCTCTGTTGACATCTCCGTTGCAGTCATGCAGAGCAATCACACACTCGTCCTGATTCTTGCCTGTGATGTCGATCAGCTGCAGAGAAGACAACAGCATAGTCAACATGTTCCAAACCAAGATGGCACTAAAATCTCTATGGGTCTCTCAGGAGACAAGCAAGTTGAATTCCAAACCAGAAACCTTTCAACCAAAAATTAAAGGGCTAGGGAATCTCTCCAGCCTTCTCAGCTTAACTATGCTCCTCAACAAGAAGTGACTGAGAGTGTGAATTTTTAAGTTACCAGTTTCGCCATGACTCTCCTTTCACTACAACTTCCTTGTCTCAGGGTAACGCTGTTACCTGCAGAAACAAACTACAAGTTCAGCAAGACAAAAGTTGCTGCACCTGCATCAAGGCAACCCCAAACACAAACACAGGCTGGGGAAGAATGGACAGAGAGCAGCCCTGAGGAGAAGGACTTGGGGGTGTGAATTAACACGACCCGGCCATGTGCACTGGGAGCCCAGAAAGCCAATGCTGTCCTAGGCTCATCCACAGCAGTGTGGGCAGCATGTGAAGGATGGGGGGATTCTGCCCCTTTGCTCTGCTGAGATCCCCCTGCAGAGCTGCCTCCAGCTCTGGGCCTCCAGCACAGAAAGGACAACAAGGAGGTGCTAGAGAGAGTCCAGAGGAGGCCATGGAAACGCTCTGAAGACAGGCTGGGAGAGCTGAAGGCATTGAGCCTGCAGACGTGAAAGCTCCAAGACGACTTCAGAGCCCCTTTCAGGGCCTAAAGAGACTCCAAGAAAGCCAGGAAGGAACTCTGGACAAGGGCCTAGAGTGACAGGACGAGGTAATGGCTTCCCATTGCCAGAGGGCAGGGTTATACAGGCTATTGAGAAGAAATTTTTCCATGTGAGGGTGATGAGACCCTCATACAGGTTGCCCAGAGAAGCTGTGACTGTCCCATCCCTGAAGTGTTCAAAGCCAGGTTGGAAAAGCTTGGAACAACTTGAGATAAAAGAAGATATCATCTTAGCACAGAGTGGAACTGGATACCCTTTAACATCCCTACCATGCTACCCAAACCATGCTATGATACAACTTAAAGAAGCCAGTCCAAGGAAATTCAGGAGCCAGGTGTGTCCTTCCCACCCCCCCAGCATTCACAGTACTCCCTGTGATCTCGCCTTCCTGACAGAATTCACCTTCATTTTCCACACTCACTTGTTTCACCTTCTCCTCAAAGTCAGCATCGTTGTGGTCCGAAATCATCTGTGCAAGTCGAATCTGCTCTGCAGTAGCCTAAAGAAATCAGAGAGAGACAGAGCACATCGTCAGAGTGGTGCACTTCCAAACCATCCTCCAAAGGCCATTCTGCTACACCAAGTTCTCTGGAACCTGTGGAAAGGAATCAGTACAGCAAAGAGAAGGCACAAACAAGGGTCAGAGAAGGAAAACTCCAAGGAGAAAGTGAGATGAAAAAGGAGCAAAAAGAGGAGTTCTGGAATAAAAGGATAAACTGTTGAATGGCCTCATGGCACCAGATGAGCAGCAGCCACCCAAACCACATCTGTTTTGGGGCAGACCTTATGACCACCAGACCACCAAGACACTTGCATTCATTAGAGTTTGTGAGGAATGGACAAATGGAAATAAAACCAAATCCCAGCAGCAGCTCCCACTTGAAGACAGACATGGAAACCTCAACGCCAGCAGCTGCCCAATTAACCTGGCTCTGGCAGCAGCACCTTGTGACACATGAGGAGTTTGTTAGGCGAGCCCAGCCATTAACACTGGACCAGATAGGAGTGCCAGGTCTCCACCTACAAGCTACCTGGTTTCTATTGACACTGCCCTTACCTGTGGCCGCTGCTTGTGCTGCGTCTGGCTCTGTGTCTGTGTTTGCTCCCAGTTCCCCCGGGCTCGGTTAGTGCCCACCGATGTCATCATTTACAGTATATACAAATAACAGTATTTACAAGGTTGAACTCTGTGGTGGGTCAGGGGAGAAGAGAGAACAGACTGTTAGATACCAAAAACAAAAGGCAGCACCAAGACTGAACAATCACAAGGGCAACAAAGCCAGAATGGCTGCTGTAGATCCCCACCCTCCCCACCAAATCCCTAAAACCACAGAGGACCAGGCCGCCATCACCACATGCTCCCAACACAAAATGGCCACTTGTACTTCTTGAGGTTTCTCTCTGGACACCACGGCAGAGTGCTCCAAACAAAATATCACCAATCAGGCACCAGACGCCCAAGGAAAATCCCAGCCTCACAGACTGGTTTGGGTTGGAAGGAACCTTGAAGCTCATCCAGTTCCACCCCCTTGGCATGGGCAGGGACACCTTCCACCAGACTAGGTAGCTCCAAGCCCCATCCAATCTGGCCATGAATACTTCCAGATGTGAGGCAGCCAGAGCTTCTCTGGTCAAGCTGTGCCAGGGCTTCCCCACACTCATTGTAAAAAAAATCTCTTTCTCAGATAATCTAGATTGACTCTCCTTAAGTCTGAAGCCATTCCCCGGACTTCAGGCAAAGAGTTTAACAACTTCTTGTTGAAACCCATGTGCGAGTGGGCACAGATATGCCATGCATCCAAGCTGAGGCTGTGGCCATCAAATGAAGCAGGAAGGCTTGAGAAAAGCTTCAAAGAAACTTCTCTTGGAGGATAGAGCATCTCAGAGCCTCAAACACATCACCTACTTTTCCTTTCTTGCCTTTAAAGCAGGGCAGGGGAAGCAAAAATGCTACAGCAATAATTGGTGCTACAGGTCTGTGGAATTCTTGTTGTAAGGAAAACCAGCCCTTGCAGAAGTGCCTATTTTTGCTTATTTAAATTATTCCCTCAAACTGGAAAAACTAAGTTTTTCTTAGTATTCTTGATTAAAAACATACCAAAAAATTGAACAAGGAATAACAGCCAGTAACACTGTTAGATAAAACTGCTTGAGGCAAAAAATCCCAAGAAGAGTTTGAGTGTCCAAAGCAAGCAGAGTTTTCTAACCTCACGCTGGGCCTCAGGGCAGAGGGTGTTGGAAAGGGATTAGCACTGAGGTTTTACCCTCTCTAGTGCCTTCCAGGCACAAAGGATGTGAGAGACATCCCACAGCACTTGTCAGGACTCACAGCCTCTGAGCCCCTGAAATTTCAATAATCACAGAATTCACATTTTAGCTTTTCATTATTATGACTGCAAAGCCTTCTACCAAAGCAGCAGGACCTACTGCTGTGCCCCAGACAGACATGAGGGACATGGGAAGGAGCCACAAACAAGAGTGTAGAAGCAGGGAGCAAAGTTTAGCAAGACAATCAGACCTGCAGGATCCATTCTGAAACACTGCTGTACATGAACAGGGCAGGACAGAGAGAAGCATGGTGTGTCAAGTAAGGAAGCTTAGAAGCAGCATTTGCAAATAGCACAGGAAAAGTTGGGGAATCTCCTGTTGAAGTTTACAAGTACTCGACTGGGTGAGAAATCCCTCCTGAGAGCAGGGAGGCCCCAACATTGCCTCTACACCAGACACACACAGCCTCCACACCTACTCCCATCAGTGCTTGGCCTCTCCCTGTAGGCAAATTTCTGTGTAATTGCTCCTGCAGCTACCCACAAAACCTCAAAATTCCCCCCCACAGCCACCCATGCCTCATGGCAATTTAACATCAGTTTTACAGCTATAAAATGCCAAGGTCCCTTATCAAGAAACAATCCAAGATACCTGCACAGGTACCAGGAACCCCTGAGATACCGGGGAAGAGCACCAAGCCTGCATTTCTGCCAAGGCAGAGCAGAAAAGGCCTACTATCTCCAGCCATCCCCATGGCATATGTTTATTTTTTCTTTCTTCCAGTTTCAAGTTTCATGCACAACTTGTTGTATTAAACCAATCACAGGCCCAGAGGGAAGTGA
Source organism: Pycnonotus jocosus (assembly GCA_013400435.1). Classification (NCBI taxonomy): domain Eukaryota; kingdom Metazoa; phylum Chordata; class Aves; order Passeriformes; family Pycnonotidae; genus Pycnonotus; species Pycnonotus jocosus. The sequence goes on along the minus strand of VWYP01013758.1, from coordinate 481,006 downwards.
TTCCATATATCCATAGGAACCCAACCTGCAACTTCCCTGGGCCACAGCTCCAGCAGAATGAGTCCAAACCTTGGGCAGCATCTAGGCATTGTTCAGCAGCTGCCATGCTCCGCCCTGCCCATCTGCATCACTGCCACCGGTAACACAAACATTTGTCCTTTAATGTGTAAAAAAACCGTAAGAAAAATAGCTATGACAAAAACCTCAGCCAGGCTCTGATTCTGCTGAGGCTGTCAGGTGATGGGGTGTCCACATGCAGATTCCATACCAGCCTTGAGGAAACAGGACTTGGCTACTGGTAACTTATTCCTCAATGGGGAAACTTGAGATAAGCCCACCAGCAGCACTGAACCACAGAACAGTTACCCCAAAGCCTGTGCTGGCCCTACAGCTACATGCAAGTTTCCCAGGTCAAAGCTGTTCTCATCAAAAGCACTTCATCTCTTCTCTTGAAAGAGCAAAGCTGCACAGATGCACCAAGAGGTGAAAGAGCAGCTCCAGCCAAAATGAGTGGTGACCAGTCCACCTCGAGCATTAGCGTTAAATGGAGGAGCACTCATACCTCAGGCCAACAGTGCTGCACTCAGACAGGGTTTAGGGAAAACAAGAAGTTTCACAGTTACAGGTAACACCCTCTGGTCAAAGACACTGCATCAAATGAGGCATTTGCTGATACCCCCACTCCTTATCAGATCACACCACTGCTTTCCCACCAGGCCTAAAGAGGAGAGTCTCAACTGCACAAGTGAGGTGTGGAGTCTCCAGAAAATGAGGGGATACAAAAATGTAACAAACTGTTCATTTTATTAGAAACGTCAAGTAAGTTACAGTTTCAGAACCAGGATCTATAGGTCCCATGGCTGTGCCAGACCTGCTGGCTGCTGCTCACACTGGCACATCCCAGTTTCAGTTTCCCTGATGTGTTAATACAGAAAAAAGGTATTTTCCTCCCCCTCCAACAAAGCTTAGTTAACATGTGCAGAAAGCTCCAAAGCCCCAAACAAAACGGCCAGAGAAGGCAAAGCTTTTCCTGCACATGGGGCAGAATGAGGACCCAAAAAGAGGGGTATCAATGTGAGAAGTTTTTCCCCAGAGCAAAAATATGGTGGCCGCTAACCGAGTCATTTCGTGTATGCAAAGCACGAGCTTTTAGGGAGATGCTCCTGGATATGCCTTCAGAGACCCCGACTCGGTATCGACGGGCAGCGCTTTGCCGGGGAGACTCCCGGGCCAGAGGACACAAGTAAAGCCCCCAGACCGGGATGGAGGGACGTGGAGCAGGGCGGCACTCGCTGGCCGGGGCTCCTCCAGGACCCCCGAACCGCTGCTGCCCGGAAATTTCACGTGTGCAGTGGAACCACCCCAGCCAAGGCCCCCCGAGCGCCACCGAGGACCAGTGGCAGCAGCGGGCCTGGCGGCCTGCAAGGAGCCCGGCAGGGCGGGAGCACGGCTCCCATTGTTACCGCCGGCAGCGGCGGAGACGGGCGGGCCTCGAGAGCGCGGCAGGGTCGGAGCAGCCTGACCCCGCGGCCCAGTTCGCGGCACACAATGAGGCCATGGACCAGACCGAACTGAAGAGCGCCGGTGTGGCCGGGTGGGAGCCCCCACGGCGGCGCCAGGCCGGGCCCACAACGGAGAGGCGGGCGAGTTTGGGCCGCTTCCGCCCTCATGGCCGCGGCCNACCACACGCAGCGGGACCGGGTGGGCGGGAGGCGGCGAGGCCAGGCAGATAGGGGACGGCGGCAGAAGCCGGTGGAGACGGGTTCGGGGCCCGCGCGGTACCGGAGCCGCCGCCACCGCCGCCGCAACTTTACCTGGGTCCGCCCGCACTGACAACTCCCCCGACCCCGCCCCCAGCACGTGACCGGGCGGGGCGGGGCTGCCCGCGCCGAACACGTGATGGACGCGGGGGCGCTGAGTCGACCCCGTACGGATCACGTGACTTGGGCTCCTCTGGTCACGTGGTGTTGGCGCAGTGTGGCTTTGTGGCCGCCATGTTGTGTGGCCCCGGGCCGGGCCGGGCATGGCGGGGGCCGGCAGCAACTGGCTCTCGGGGGTCAACGTGGTGCTGGTCATGGCTTACGGCAGCCTGGTGAGGGTCAGCGGGACAGGGCGGGACGGGCTGGTGTGTCTGTGTGGCCTGGAGTGTCCGCAGAACCGGACCATGCGAGTTCGTGGAGCCCCCGCGAGGGTGATCTTGGTGTGTTCGTGAAGTTCCTGTGGGCCCGGGCCCGAAGAGTCGATAAGGCTCCCGTGAGACATGTCCCGGACTGTCTGTGGGGAACCCCTCGGAGTCGGGCTCGGGGCCCTCATTGGGCTGCGCTGGAGCGCCCGTGGGCTCCTGGGGTCGGTGGGCGGGGAGAGGATGTGAGTAGAGATTAGGAGGGCGTGGGGCTGACCTGAGTGTCCGTAGGGCTCCTTGTGGGCTGAATAGGGAGCTCTGCTCGCCAGGGTCGGAGGGGCTGGGTACAGGCTGGCTCTGAGACCTCCTCCCCGGCACATGCCTGATCCTCACCCCGCTGTGGCTCCATAGGTCTTTGTGTTGCTGTTCATCTTCGTGAAACGCCAGATCATGCGTTTTGCTATGAAGTCCCGCCGTGGCCCGCACGTGCCTGTGGGACAGCACGCACCCAAGGTGAGTATTTTCCATTCCCTACACCCATGGGCCCGTCCATACCTGAAGGGATAGGCAGGAGCTGCTCCTGCATCAGAGCTGCTGCCTCAGAGTGGTGATAGGCAGTGGGGAGGGTGAAGTTTATCTAGGGCCTGTTCTTATCCTTTTGATCCCACAAACAAAGTGAACAGTCTGTAAATGTTTTTTTCCTGCTGTACAGGATTTAAAGGAAGAGATTGATATTCGACTGTCAAGGGTGCAGGACATTAAGTATGAGCCACGGCTGCTGACAGAGGATGACGGCCGGCTCCTGCAGTTGGAGACACCAGGTACTGTGCTAGAGGTACCATCCTGCACTTGTTCCCCTAGGAGCAAGTCACACCTGTGACCGCTCATGTTGATGTCCTGTCACATGAGATGGTGTCTCTTCTCCTGTTTGCCTTTCCTCGTTTCCCTCCAAGGTTTGCAGAGATCTCAGTTTGTGCTTTCCCTTTACCAGGCTGCTATAACTACTTGTACAGGATGAAGGCACTGGATGCAATCAGGACATCAGGTAAGGGAGCCCAGGGCAAGAGTGGGAGCAGAAGGGTTCAGAGCGACCCTGAATAGAGGTGCCAGCAGCCCCGTAGGGAGGCTCCAGGTGCTCATTAGGGAGTAACAGTCACTTCTCCCACTGGTGGCCTGAGGGTTGGTTTGCTCCATGTGCTGGGGCAGTTGGCAAATGGAGGCAGTGGGCATGGACAGAAATTTATCCAGCCAGCGATTCCTGACCATAGGGATGAGTACAAGCATTTTTACCTGCACTTCTGCTGTTGTGCCTTTTTGCAGAAATCCCATTTCAAGTAGAGGGCCGGTACCCAAAGTCTTTAATAGGGAAGAACTTCTGTGCCTACTTGCTGGAACTGCGGAATTCCAGCACCTCCTTTAAAGGCATCCGCAAAGCCTTGATTGACACCTTGCTGGATGGCTATGAGAGTGCCCGCTATGGCACTGGGGTGAGTACTGGTGGGGCACTGCTGGCCCTGCAGAGCATTCCTGTGCTCTGCACTGCTGCTGGGACTGAAGTCACACCATAACTTCAGCTGGATGCTCCATGGTCTTTTCTGCTTGTATCCAGGTCTTTGGGAAAATGGAGTATCTGAAGTATGAGGAAGCTCTGAACGAACTGGCAAACGTGTAAGTGCTGTTGCCCACATGCAGTGGTGGGATCCTGGGCCACAGCAGCCTGTGGGAAGGTGTGAACAGATACGGGTTTTGGGGCAGAGCTATCCTCTGAAACAAGGGCTGTCTGTGCCCATCTCTCCCTGTGGGTTCACTCCTTCCTTGCAGCCCATCTGTTACTGCAGTTTTGGGTATGTTCCATGGTCACAGTCAACATTCCTGCTTGTCCCTGACCACTTTGAGTCAGGGACTTGCACAGAACCAGTGGCCTTAGATTTCAAGACCTCAGTGAGTGCTGTCATCACAAAAGCAGATTTGCTTCATGTTGGACAGACAGATACACAGGCTGAGCAGCTCCTCTGGGGCAGCAGCAGCAGTAATGGTGCCTCTTCTCTGCCCAAAGGACCAAGGCCCGGGGTGGCAGCAGCCAGCGGCAGCACCAGTCAGCAGTGAAAGACCTCACCCTGTCCCCTGAAGTCTCTAACCCCACCACCATCCAGGTCACCTACCTTCCTTCCAGCCAGAAGAGCAAACGTGCCAAACACTTCCTGGAGCTGAAGAGTTTCAAGGACAACTACAACACGCTGGAGAGCACCCTGTGAGCGTGCAGGGGCCTGGTACAGTGGGTATGCTGGGCAGGTCTGGGCTGCAGTGCAGGCAGCAGAGAGGAACTAGCTGTGCTCTCAGATCTCCCCCCTCACACCACATTGGAGGTCATCACTCGGCGAGGGCTCCGTTCCAAGTGCTGCAGTTTGGCCCTCACCAGGAGCCTATTCTGGAGCTGCTGAGCCCATGAGGATCAGCCCCACAACCTTCTCTGCCACAGGCTTAGGACACTCCAGGCTTTGAGTCCTGCACTGTCTTCGACCCTGTGAATAAACTCATGAGCTTGAGCTTATTTATAAAGACATGGATCCCAGCCAGCACTCTCCTCTGCCTGTCCTTCCCTGCGGCAGCTAGTGGGAACTGATGTTTGTCCGTCCTGTCCGTGTGGGTCTTGGGCACTGGAGCCACTTGTCTGTTTTTTTTCAGAATAGTGAACACTTTCTCCATGACGTCATTGTTCCTGCTGTCAGCCCATTGTGCGCAGCCTACCTGTTCACCTGGATGGGGTAGAAATAGTTTGGTGCCTGTTCTTAGCACCATGGCTAAGCTACTTCTTTGGGCTGAGGTTTTTACTCATTCTCATGCAGCCAAGCATTTGGGGACATCTTGAGTGGACAAAGCAGTGTTAAATGTCCCATCTGTTCTGCTAAGGGGGTGTTTGTTCCCACTCTTACCAGCGCCTCGCATGCCAGGATCTGCCGAGCTCCTGGGGCTGAAAGCTCGTGGCCCCCACCTTGAGTCTGCATTCTGTCAGGCTGAGGACAGCGCTGGCAGCTCATCACTGTGGCATGGGCAACACAGAGTGGAGGGTCCAGCACTTTTTAAATACTGTTTAATAAAATGACAGTTTAGCTCAAGTAGTGTGTGTGCCACTGGCCTCTGACTACAGGCCCCATCCCTACCTGATCCCAGGCTGCATCCCTCCTGCAGCTGCTACAAAGTAACCCAGATGCCATTTGTGGTAGCCAGGATGCTGCCACTGGTGCTATGGTAACAGATACCATGACAGTGACTGGCATCCAGGTATAGTGACCAGGATTCCACCATTACAGTAACTGAGAGTCTGTTACTGTAACTAGGGTGCCATTACTGCAGAGGTATTCTGTTAACACTGTGGCCGTTGCAGGGTCGCTGTGGCACTGGCCATGGCAGTACCGAACAGCCGGAGCTCTTCACTGCAGCCAGAGGAGGTCAGACAGGGCAGGGGTTGGGAAGATGGGAGCTGTCCTGGGAGCAGGTGGGGACAGTGGGCTCCAGTGTGCCCTGGTGCAGCTTAAACCCCAGGCCACACGAACATTGCTCTTTGTTTGCAGATCCAGGTGAATGGGAATGCTGGCGCAAGGCTCCTGGAGAGGTAGAGCTGGAAGAGGACCCTGGGGGCTGAATTCCTCATACTGGGGATCTGTGGGTGATGAGGAGCCCTAGCTCCAGGGCAGGCTGGAGCCTGTATCCTGTATCCCTGACCTGGCCACCCTGTGTCTCAATAGCTGTGGGCAGGAGGCCAGGGAGCACCCAAAGTGCTGGGTATCATCCCTTGGGGTGCTGCAGTGGATCATGGAGTCACGGCTGAAGAAGTGTGTGGAGTTGGAGCTGCACCTTGCAGGCAGGGAGCAGGCAGTGGTAAGGCTGGGCATTGGTTGAGTCCAGCTGGGGTATCCCAGCCCTCTGCTGCCAGGGGTGGGTGCCCCACTTGTCCCACTCTACTATGTCCTGGGGAACAATGTCTCCCAGCGCTGAAGAGCCAGGGGGCTTTGGGGGTTCAGTACAGCCTCTGTACCTGGCAGATCCGCCGAGACGCCCTGTCCCAGCTCGTCCTGGATGAGCACTTACAGCACCAGCAGGAGCTGCGCCAGCAGGGGAAAGCCTTCTATGTAGAGAGGCTCTGACTGCTCAGCCCAGTGTGTGGCACTGGCCTGGCATTGCCCAGCTCCTGGCTTAGAATAAAACATGTTGAGCGAGACAGGCTGTGTCTGCTGCATGTGAGGCATGGGACAGCCCAGGGCAACAGTGAGGGAAAGACGCAGCCCAGAACAATTCCTGTGGCTAGGACCAAACATATCACCTGCAACCCTGGGTTGCCCTGGGTGCCCTGGATCCTGCAAATTTCATCTCGCCCATGGGTGCGCCAGGAGGTGGCAGCACGGCCAGCATGCCTCACTAGACTGGGCGCTCCACACTGGGTCTGTGTCCTGGCACAGGTCCTGCTGTGCCATGCCGTGTGGCACAGTGCTCCTGGCCGTGTGGAACAGCCTTGCAGCAGCAGGGAGAGGAGCCTGGCTGGGCTGCAATGCTCCCTGTCCCCACTTGCCATCCAGGCAGCCCAGGATCCCTGTCTGCTCCCCAGCTGGGAGGGCCCTGTCCCCCACCTCCCATCCCTTCTGCATGTGCCCGACCTTGGTGTCTCCCAGCCCCAGGGCCCATCAGTGCCCGATCTGGCTCTACTTATTGACAGGGCTAGGGGCTGCTGGGCCAGCACCCCCCACCATGGCCCTTCATTAGCTCAGCTGTCAGGCTGCATCACATCACCCACACACATGCCCCCGGCTCTGGCACTGCTGCTGCCACGTGTGTCCCTGCTGTCCCCACTGCCACCTCATTGTGTGGCCACCTCAGGGGGCTGCAGCCCCTGACCCCAAGGCCAGGCTGTGTCCCTGTCCTGCCCATGGCACTCAGGATTCTGGCTGCCCCATGTCCTGTCCCGTTGGTCCCCCAAAGCTTGAGACCCCCACAAAGCCCCTGGTGCCATTCCCAAGGATGATGTGACTCACTGCAGCAAAGCACTACTGTGGTGTGGGGAGGCTGTGCTTCCAGCACTTCATGATATCCTGTGTACCTCTTGTCACTGGACACCACCACCCTGGTCCCAAGAGCTCCCTCAGTGTGGGTCGGGGTCCTGCCTCTGTCATCCAGCATGAGTGGGGCCACATCCTCAACATGGATGTGGCAGGGTGATAGGCAGCCCCTCCAGCTGGTCCTTGCAAGAGATACTCCCATGAGTTCCAGCAGCTCCCCCAAAGCAAGGGGGTGTGAGCCACAACTCCCCTGTGTTGACGGGGCTTGTCCTTGGGCAGGGTCATGTGCAGCCCCTTGGTGGCACAGGGCCCGCCGGCCAGGGCTGGCTGCCCAGTATTGACAGCCCCACTAATGACAGGCAGTGTGACCAGGGGCAGGAGCAGGCGGCGTGGAGCCATCGATCGCATCGACTGGCAGTGCTGAGCAGCAAGGATGCAGAGGTCCATGGAGGGGGCAGGGGGACGTCAATGGGTAGTAATTAATGGGAACGAGGCCACATGTGCAGGGCCAGGGCTGTCGCTGGTCACGTCCCTCTGCTCGGTGCAGCCGAGCACGGTTATAAACAGCGGCCAAGCAACCCCCGAGCCAGAGCACAGCAGAGGCCCCCAAACCAGCTAAGGTAAGATGGTGATGGATGTGGGGTCCCTTAGGCGCGAGCATTGCCTGCCATGGCATGCTACTCCATGCCAGTGCATGTCACGGTGTGCCCTGATATGCCATGCCAGGAGACCAAGCCTGCACGGCCCTGCTCCGGCTTCATCTCAGCCACAGGATGCCTCTTGTTCCAGCACCGCATCCCAAGCATCCCAGTACTGGCACAGTTGCCCAGCAGGCTCCAGGCACTGAGGTGAGGTTGGGTGCTGCCTCTGCAGTGCCTAGGGGGTTATACCTGGATACCATTCCTGCCCCAGCTCTCATTGTATTCTTCTCTTTCTCTTACAGACAGCTGAGCTCCGGGTCCTCCCACCTCTGTCTGCCCCTGTCTCTGTTTGATATGTTTGATATTAGGTTGTTTTATTGGAAAACCAACTAAATATCAAACATATTCTTACAGCGCCAGGGACGCCCAGCACTAACTTGGCCAGATGCTGCCTGTGCCCTGCTTCAGGCAGGAGGGCCCTCTGCACCCTATCCTGCACCCTCTGCTAGTCCTCATTGCCGCAATGAAACCTGCCTGCACATCTCCACGGGATTTGAGAGAGGGAGCCCAGAGCCATCCCGGGAGTTGGCAGAGGTTTGGGATGGCAGTGGGGTCAGCGCTTGCCACCTGTCCCCACGCTCATGCCGGGAATGATGAAATTACAAAGGCCCGTGGCCCTGTGCCCAGCACTGCTTCCATTGCCTTGGCATGGGGGCATTATTTATGGAGGTGTAGTCACTGCTCAGGGCCCTTGCTGGGCACTGTCCCCCCCAGTGCCCTGCCCAGGGTGCCTGGACCTGCCACCAAGTCTCTGTCCCCCAGGTCTCTGGCTGATGACCCCTTTAGCCCTCAACATCTGCCCCTGGGTAGGAGCAGTGGGTCTCTTCTATGGGAGATCCTAACCTGATTTTATGGGGCCAGTGGGATCTCTGGGCCAGCACGAGGAGGCTGCAAATCTCTCAGCTGTGGACAAAGTGCCACCACTTGCCCTGAGAATTCCTCCCCGCATCCAGGGAATCGGCTCCTCCAGCTGTCAACGGCGTGCTCCACCTTAGCACCAAGCACCAGCACAGCCGGAGCTGGGCTCAGGGCTCAGCGGGCTCCTGGGGGGCTCTGCTCCTGCTGCTCCCTGTTGAGCCAAACACCCTCGGCCAAGGCCCTGCTCCCAAAATAGCGCCAGGATGATCTTGCCCTTTTCAATGCCACCCCCGGGCAGGGGTAAATGTCAGCCCAGGGCCACCAAAACATCCTAAGCGCCCCCCCACCCCAGGACGGCAAATGGAGGGCGAGGACTTTGTGCCAGTGCTGCGCAGACCAAGTTCAACATCCTGAGGAAGCGCTCGGGGCAATAGCCAGGGTGTCCTGTTGCATGGGGGAGGGGGCACCTGGGACAATGCAGGACCCCCTCTCGCAGACCTGCTGCTGCTTTTTATAACGCCCCAGCTGTCCTCGGGAGACCAAATAAGGCCGTGACCACCGGGAGCCCCTGGGATGCACAATGGGTCTCGAGCACAGACTTTTTGGGAAGGTGAGTAGGCGGATCAGCCCAAGAAAGGCAAAGCCCCTGTGCTGGGCAGAGCTGATAAACGGTCAGTGGGGCACAGGCAACACAGCTGCCCTACCCACCCATTGTTGTTCTTCATCCCGCTGCCCACCTCTGCCTGTGTCTCACCAAGGATGGAGGCCATCAAGAAGAAGATGCAGATGCTGAAGCTGGACAAGGAGAATGCCCTGGACCGGGCAGAGCAGGCAGAGGCTGAGCAGAAGCAGGCGGAGGAGAGGAGCAAGCAGGTAGGGCAAACAGCAAGAGCCCCCAGCCCAGGGGTGTTGGGGGGTGGCTTCTGCCTGCGCTGGGTCGTGCTGAGCCCAGACCCAACAGAGACCCTGCCTGGAGTATGAGAGTGCGACAGCTGCCACTATTCCACAGCTCAAGGGCACACAAAGGACTGTCCAGGGCTCGGTTCCTGTCAGCTAGTGGGCTGTGGTAAAGGGACAGACACTGTAAGGCAGAGTTGGTCCCAAGGATGGGGCAGGAAGGATGCCATGAGCCTGGGATAGGGTAGAGCTGAGGCTGGGATGGGGCAGGCAGGACTCTCTTGGGGTGCAGGGGTTCAGAGTGGTGTCCACCTATGGTAACATCACTGTCCTTCCAGCTGGAGGATGAGCTAGCGGCCATGCAGAAGAAGCTAAAGGGGACAGAGGATGAACTGGACAAGTACTCTGAGGCCCTGAAAGACGCCCAGGAGAAGCTGGAGCTGGCAGAGAAGAAGGCGGCAGACGTACGTATGGGGTGCAGGGTGGAAGCTGACTGCTGGCTTGCCCCCCTTCCTGGTGGGATTGCAGCCCTTCCGTTTGCCTTGGGGACACAGAAAGGTCTCTATCCAGCTCAGTGTACTCCCAGTAAAGCTGTGTAGGTGTCTAGGAGCAGAGAATGGCCCTGTGAAGTACGTATCCGGAGGGCAGAGCCAGGCAGCGAGCAGCCCATCAAGTGCGGCATATGGGGTCCACGCGATCCCAGGAAACTCTGAGTCACGGCTAGCAGTGGAGAAGCCGAGTTTCAAGAAGGAGAAGGAGGAGGGGGGAGCCCTCATCCCTCTGCGGGGCGGGGGCTCATGGGCAGCATGAACATTTCGCAGCCCGGCTATTGTTGTCCACTGTTTCCAGGAAAACAATGGTGTGAGCGGTGCAGGGTTTCACCCAGTGGCCGCTCTCCTGCCATCACGAGGCATGATGCCTTGCTCATCACCTGTCAGGACCTGGCAGTCCTTGTGGGGTCGGGATGTCTCAGGATCCAATGTCAGAGCGATGCAGCCCAGCTCTGACGCAGAAAAGGCAGGAGCCATCCTCTCCGACCGTGCTCATCAGGAAGTGCCTGAGCCTCAGCACAGCACCTGGGCTGCTCTCACTGGGAGCTGCAGAGCCTCGGGACATCTGTCACCCTGCAGTTTTGCTTGCAGGTCCCTGTCACCAGCTGTGCACTGGGATTGGCTTGTGTCGAGTGCAGCATTGCAGAGTTCTTGGGAGCCCCTTGCCTCCCTCACACCCTTCTTGCCTCCCTCTCCTCCTTGTTGGCATTTTCCCTGCTGTCACCACATCCCCTCTTGCTTCCTCGTAGATCCCTCTCTGTGCACCTGGAGCCTCTTTTCCTGGCTGCTGCCCCTCTCCCCCTCCCCCAAGTGGCCCATGGTGGTCCCCCAGTTTCCCCCTGGCTCTGGGAAGAGGGATTTTGCACCCTGGAGCATTGAAAAGGCAGAGCTGCCTCCCAGGTGCCTCCAGCCCAAAGAGCCCTTTCAATTCCCACCTCATATCTGGAAACATGCTATGCCATATGTGCCATCCTAGGCAAATGCTCCTGCAGCATCTACCTGCCTGGCTGCCGAGGGTTTCAGGCCAGCACTTCAGAGCCTTCCCCTTCTATCCACATGCTTGAAGCACTGCTGAATAGGCTTTGTGGGGAATGAGAGCAGAAACAGCACTCAGTGATGTGTTTATTGAGCTCTCGGGAGGCTCCATGATCCTTATGACACTGAAGAACACAGCTCTCAGCTCTGACAAATGCTGATCTTTGCAGCACCATCTGCCCTGAGACAGGAGCGTTTTCACCCAGCTCAGGCTGTTGCACCATTGGGATTTCGCACGTGGAAGTGGAGTGGGAGCCTGGCGGCCACAGTCCTTTCCCTGGGTGGAAGGAAGGAGGAGGATCTGCTCCAGGGCTGTGGGGGCTTCCGGCCCTGGCAGAGTCTGGGGGTTCTCCAGGGGTGTCAGTGCTTGAACCCGGGGCGGGACCGTGCCCAAGTGCAGCCCGCGGGGCTGAGGGGCGTCCGGCAACGGAGCGGGGTGGGTGTGAGGTTGGTTGCGTGGGGCAGGGCAAAGAAGCCCGTATGAGGCCGGGTGGATCCTCCAGGCCCTGTGAGGCTGCCTGGTCCCTCTGACACATGAGGCCGGTCCCGGCGCCCCCATGCCCATATGAGACGGGTCAGCGGACCCAGGTGCCCGTGGGGCAGACCCCAGTGCTTCCCCGCGGCCCAGTGCCGGTGCCCCATTCTCGCGTGCTCCCGTCCCGCTAGGGCCGATCCCGGTGCGTGTCCCCTGCTCGGTGCCGGTGCCCCGTTCCCGCCAGGTGCCGGCGTGTGTGCTCCACCCGATGCCAGGGCGCCCATTCCCGTCGGTCCCGGCATCGGTGCCCCCGCCACGCCCCGGCGGCCGCTCTTCATCTCCCCGGTAACGCGCCCGCGGGGCGGGGTGGAAGTGACGTCACTTCCGACCGGCCGTTCCGGGCGCGGTCCCGGTGACTGGGGGTGGCGGGGCTGGAGCGGAGGGACCGAGCATGGCCGGGGCCACCACTATCGAGGCGGTGAAGCGCAAGATCCAGGTGCTGCAGCAGCAGGCAGACGATGCAGAGGAGCGGGCGGAGCGGCTGCAGCGGGAGGTAGAAGCCGAGCGCCGCAACCGCGAGCAGGTACCACCGAGGCGGCCGCGCGGGGGCAGAGCCAGACGGGCGGCGCGCCCGGGGCCGGGGGACGTTCCGAGCCGCGGGAGTGCCGGCGAGATGCTGACCCAGGCCGAAGTGTCCACTGGGACCGGGGCTCTCGCTCTGTGTCCGTAGCTCTCTCTGCGTCCCTGGGACCCGCCCGTGGTGCTGAGCAGACGCCGAGGCCGGGGGGATCGGCCTGTCGTTGTTTCGCTGTTACCGGTGTCCCGGGACGGATAGAAGCAGGACGGGGAGGGGGGGCCGGGGCGGGGAGCCCTCCAGGAGGCGGACGTCCCGGCCATCTTGTGCGGCCCCGAGCCCGGAGCTTCGCGGGTAAGATGGAAGGAATGAGCGGGCTCCCTCGGGATATGGCCAGCGCAGGAGTCCTCTAAAGCACTCCCAAACTCCGCGTCCTGCCCGGATCTCGGGTCTCCGCTGCCCCTGAAACTGGCAGCCGCGAGGGAAGACGGCCTGGGGTGGGATTGCCTGAAAGGGAGGAGGGAGCAGCGACAGCAGGATCTGAACTGGCAGCGCTCGCGCTCACCGCCGGACTGGGAACACCGGAAAGGCTGGGGACAGGGATGAGGTGACAAGGGCAGGACCTCGAGGTGGCCGGCTCCCTTGTGCCTGGGACACAGGCAGGGCTGGTGGTGTTTGAGGGACAGGGATAGGGATGACACAGGGCAGGTCCTGGGTCGAATGTAAGCGTGAGTCTTGTGGAATTTGCAGTGACTTTGCTGCATTTGAAGCCTGAAGCTGAGCGGTCCCCGCTGAGTGCTTGAGCTGTCCGTGACAGCGCTGTGGCATTGCCGGGGATGGATCAGGCTCTGCTGCCCAGGCCCATGGTAGAAGCTTCTGCCACTCCTGGTCTGAGCTGGCTCTTTCTTTGCCGGCCCATAAGAATTCTCCTTGCAATAGCGCATTGTCATGGGTACAGGCGTGTTTCTCCCTGCTCCCTGAACCTCCTTCAGGGGAGAGGACCAGTGGTCCCTGTATGGTGCCCAGGGCTTGCCTGGCCCCGGGTCCTGGGGAGTCCTCTTGCATCTCTTGGGGCAGCAATGGTGAGTCCTGAAGGCCTAGATGAGCTTCTCACTTGATTTGCTGGGCTCCAGAGTGCTCCCTAGTTCAGAGCTGCCTTCGTGAAGGAAGCATAGAATAAGAGGAATGTGCCACTTGTAGCAGGGGTGCCTGGAAGAGTCACCTGGAAGTGTCACCCTGTGCTCTGGGAAAGTTTGACAGTTTCATCTGTATCTAGAGAGAAGCAGCCGAACAGGAGGTGTAAGGGCTCTTCTGCAGCAGGGGAGAGGCACTTCCTCAAAATTAACGGTGGTTTTGGGTGGGTTGAACACTGCCTGCACAAAGTCAGGGCTAAGTGATGCAGTTCAGAGGGTCAGGAAGTGGAGGCCCACTGTGTCTCCATTGCCTGGGAGAAGGAAGGAGGAGGTCCTCCACCTCAACAGCTGGTAGCCCCTTTAATGGGGAAAAGATGCATGTCAAGGAGTCTCCTTCTTGGTTCTATTTAAGGTATTGTTGCGTTCCTCTTCAGGCAGTCTACTTCCCCTTTCAGCGGGGTGGGTGTTGGCTCTGGGCACCAAAGGGGTGTGGGCTTCTCCAGAGTTGGGTGTACCTGCATGCGAGCTCCTCTGTGCTCTCCCAGCCTGGTCTTGGAACCTGCCAGGGGTGCTTCAGTGCCAGTAGAGGGGAGAGCTCGGACAGCTCCTCTGGGAACGGGACACAACTGGTGTTGGGCCCCACTCTAACACTGGTGCCTTTCATTACTCTGCTCCTCCCTCCTCAGGCGTGGTGAGGAGCAGTGTGTCTGGGATGGATGCTTTGTTATGTGCAGCTGGGGTATTTTGTGTTTGTCTGGCATGTGCCTGGGTCTTTGCAGAAGATCACAGTGCTGCCCTGGAATGGCTGCACTCCTGCCTGCCTTTGTAATCCTGTTGGGGAGCAGGATTGTGGACTCCCCAAGGGGGATCTGGTGGGGTGTCAGAGTCCCTAAAGTTCCTAAAAGTCCCTAAAGACAGAGTCTGGGTTCTCCTGGGCTTTGGCTGGAGTTAATGTGGATGTGGCTGTAAGCAGGGGCCTCATGGCCAATCAGGTCATGCCCCCAGGGTCCCAAAAAGGTTGCAGCAAGTCTCTAGTTGACTGTTTAGTCTGGGTCTGATCCAGAAGAGGAGTGTCACTGAAGGGGTTTTCATCCTTGGCCTTGAGGTGCTTTGTTTTCAGCAACACTGAAGGGCAGTTCCTGTCCTCTATATCTGCCCTGGCTGCGTTCTGACTCAATGCTGGAGCAAGCCACAGAGTGATGGCAGTGCTGTATTGCCTTACAGAGCACAAGCAAGTGGCTCTGCCACACGGGTGATGAACTGAGCACAGAGCTGCATGGTCTGTGTTCCCCACCATCTCTGTTGCCAGCACAGCGCCATGGGGGCTGGCATGTACCTTCTGGCCTCTTTGGAGGCTGACTAGGAGATGGATTGCAGTGGCTGGGGGGTGGGATGGCTTCTGATCTATGCCAGTTCCTTAAAGCCTCAGTCACATTTCTGGCAAATGTCTGCTGGCTGTCAGCAGTTTCACCAGCTCTCAGTGTGTATGACTGAACCAGGGCAGCTGTTGCTGGGGAACAGCCTCCTCAACCTGTCTCAAGCCTGGAGAAGGCTTTTGCTCCTTCTCTGGATTGTTAGTGAGTCCTGGGAGGAAGGAAGTCTCAAGGACTGCAGTCTCTCTGCTGGGGCTGTGGGCACTGCAGCAACAAGCCCTGGGGCTGGGCAGCACCTGTGGCCAGCCCAGCCTGCCAGCACCCAATACAGCTTCAACCCTGAACATGTTAATCATGTTAATCCTTCTCACCTTGCTGATGAGAGGGTTTGCCTCAAGCAACTCATGTCCATATCAAGCCAGTAAACTGACTCGCTGTTAAGTGGCAGCTGTCACCACGCTCTGGTGTGGTGGATAAACAGGGCTATGATGAATGGTCTGGCAGGATCCCGGCAGGATCCCAGCAACTGCAGAGGCAGCCTTTGGTGTAAGTCATCTCCTCAGTGTTTGTGGTTTGAGCTGTCAGAGCAGCGCAGGCTGACAGTGAGAAGTCTGCAGAAAAGCTGCTGTGCAGAAAAAGCGTGCATGAAGTGTTGCAAAGCTAAGTGTGCTGCTTGCCTCTGGGAGAAAGGCTAAAGCATCTTGGGTTTGCTTTGGGCTCCCATGTGCTGCTGCTGACCCAATGGCAAATTTCAGCTGCCCTACCTGAGCTGGTAAACCTGCACAGGCTGAGTACCCTCCTCTGCTCCCTCCAGGCTGAGGCAGAAGTGGCATCTTTGAATCGCCGTATCCAGCTGGTAGAGGAGGAGTTGGACCGAGCTCAGGAGCGCCTTGCCACAGCTCTGCAGAAGCTGGAAGAGGCAGAAAAGGCGGCAGATGAGAGCGAAAGGTGAGCAAGGACTCCTGCCTGCACTCTGCCAAACATTGAGTGTTCAATGCCATCAACTTTTTGGGCTTCCCAGAGTCGGGGAGAGGATCCCACATCAAGGTTGGATGTGGGAGTCGGTGCCTCCTTATGCAGAGCAGCTAAAACAATGCTGATGAACCTGAGGCTGCTGATGGCCTTGAGTGTCCTGAAACCTGAGGCTAGGGAGGGAGGAATTGCCATGTCCACCATGCATCCCTGCCTCCAAAGAAGGAGAAATGGTTCAGGGACACCACTGCCTTGTAAAGGTGGGTGCTGTTGGGGCAGCTTCTCTTCCATCTGCCTCTGCCAGCAGGCTCCCTAACTGGCAGATGTCCCCTGGGACCTGGCCTGTGATTCAGAGGGGAGTGGTCCACTTCCAGCTGTCTGATGTGCTTCTTCATGCACATACTGTGAGCAGCCTGACACAGCTGGTGACCTGCTGCAGAGACAGGTTTGGCTCTTCCTGCATTCCAGATGGGGAAGTGCTTGACTTGGCTGTGCCAAATCTTTAAGACCACTGGGTTTGTTCTCAGCAGCATTGCACTTGCCTTGGCCTGGAAACCCGGTGATCTGCTGGAGGAATGTTCTGAGGAACAGTTAATTCCAAACAATTGAGGTTGCTGTATTCACATCAGCCCAGCATCCTCTGCCTTCCTGTGCCACCTTGTGCATTCAGAGGAATCATGGCTTATTGGGAACACTGTGCTTCCAAGGCAGTGCTGTTAAAGCTCTGAAACTCATTGCACTGCTGGCTTGTCAAAGATTGTTTCACACATCTCCCCTCCCTGTGCTTGCTTTTGGGCAGAGGCATGAAAGTAATTGAAAACAGAGCTCTGAAGGATGAGGAGAAGATGGAACTGCAGGAGATCCAACTCAAGGAAGCCAAGCACATTGCAGAGGAGGCGGACAGGAAGTATGAGGAGGTGAGACACTCGGGTGCTCTAATATGACTGATGTGGGCCAGGAGAGTTGAATCCTCTTCCTGCTGACAGCAAACCTAGGGGCAGAGCCTGTCTCTCAGCAGAGCTACATCAGTGCCCTGCTTGGCCAAAAGCTTCTGACAGCTCCAGTGGCTCCTTCAGGCATTCTTTCCATTACTTTCACTGCTCTGCAGAACCTACAAGCGCTAAACTATCCTCCTTCCCCTTGACTCTGATTCTCCTTTCCAGGTTGCTCGGAAACTGGTGATCATTGAAGGAGATTTGGAGCGTACTGAAGAGAGAGCTGAGCTCGCAGAGTCGTGAGTAGTCTGCTTGCATGTACCTGGCAGGTCTGCCTCTGCATGGGAACTAACATTGCATTGCTAACCTTGTTACACAAGGCCTGAAGCATAGAATGGGTTTAGGTGCGTGAAGGAAAGGGATTAAAGCACTTCCCTCCTTGAAACAGGATTTGCTCCACCTAGGATATGGAGTTTGTGATGCGATTTGCCTTGGGTGGAGGTATTCTGCCCATTTGCATGGAGGCACTTCCTAGTCATGGAGGCTAGAGAGCCTTCCTCTCCTCAGCATTCACCAGCACTGCTTTGTGTGTGCAGTAACAAGATCATTCACGTTGCTACAGAGCACGATGCTTGAGCTGAAGTGGCTGAGGCCTCCTAGGCCAGGGGCTGAAGTGGCATATGGGGTGGACAAGGGCAGAGTTGTGGCTGAGGCTGGTCTCTGGGCCTCTCCGAGTATTTGCGGTAACCACTACAGGCTTCTCCACTGCTGAGCAGAAATCTGGACTTCCTCTGCTCAGAGCAGAGACACAAATCCTGGCGTTTGGGCTCCTTTCAGGTGTCCAGATGCTTTAGCTGATCCTTGAGGAGCTGGTCAGGGCCTTTCCGTGCTCTGGGCCTTGTCTAACACAGTTAGTGTGTATGCAGCAGCAGCACTGTGCTTCCTGCCCAGACGTGGCATGTTGTGACCATGACTTTTTTGTGTTTCCCTCCACTTCCTTTTTTGCTATGTGGTGGTGTGGTTTTGGTGCTTCTTTTGACCTTGCCCCCACCTGGCTTGTGCCCTTGTGTGACCGTCACTAACAGTCATTGCCGGGAGCTGCAGGAGCAGATCAGAGTGATGGACCAGAACTTGAAGTGTCTGTCTGTTGCCGAAGAAAAGGTACTAACCTTTCCCTTCTTGAACCATTAAACCAGAACTCATGTGGTCTCCTCACTATGCTCCTCCCCTCAGCTTAACTGCGTCTCTCTCTCTCTCTCTCTCCTGGAACATTCTGTCTTCTCTGCCCATAAATATCTGTCTGAGAGATGGTGGCTATCCTCCTGTCCGTCAGAACAGCTTCCCTCCATACAGCACACTAAATGAGAAACTTCTCCTTGGAGACTCCAAGTCTGGCAGAAACCTGTGTCCATATCTCACTGCTCAGCTCTGTGCCCCGTGCATGTGCTGGCAGAATACTTCAAACATGAGCTCAGAGGCAAAAAGGGAACTTGCTTTCTGCACAGGTGCCTCAAAGCAGGGTCCTATTCAGTCTCATCTCAGACAGTCTTCTGAAGAACTTCCTGATTTTCCCTGCACGTGGATTCACTTCTTGTCTCCTGTCTTTCCCTCCCACTTCTTCTTTTCCTCTTTTTTTCCCCCTTTCCATACAAAACCCCACAGTAAATGTTCCGAGCTGGAGGAGGAACTGAAGAATGTCACCAACAATCTCAAGTCTCTTGAGGCTCAGGCTGAGAAGGTAGGGCTGCTTGTCCCAGGGCCAGAAACATTGCTGTTGTGCTAGGAGGGTGTGTAAACAGCAGAGCACCTGCTGGGGTGGAAATGATTCAACAGCATCTTAAGCAAACCAGGAGCACTGTGCTTGCTCTGTTGGGAGGGCTAATTTCATTGGAGGGCCATGGAAGCTGGAGTGAGGGAAGCCTGGCTGCCCTTCCCTGCCTTGGGGCAGACTCAATCAGCCAGGATGTTGAAGCTGCTAAAATGTTAAGATGAGAATTTTTCTGCATTCAAGTTTGTGTTCCATGCATGATGTGAGACTTGCCACCTGACCCAGTCCTGTTGGACTTGGGTAAGGATGTGAACAACTCCCAGTTGGAAGGTTCTATCGGCATGTGTGCTGCAGTGAGGAGTTTATGTCACCCTCTGTAGTTGTGGGCTCTCTGGAGAGGGGAGGTATCTGGGGCTGCTGACTGCTGACTCCTTTTCCACAGTACTCTCAAAAAGAGGATAAATATGAAGAAGAGATCAAGATTCTGACTGATAAACTCAAAGAGGTGAGTGACCATGTCAGGATGGCTCAGGTGGGTGAGCTGGCCTCAGCTTGACTGGGAAGAAATGTGGAGGGTGGGAGATTCCATGTCCTCAGACTGATGCACTTTGCTGTAGAGCTGTTGCACTAACTGGCTTATTTCTGTCTGGCAGGCAGAGACCCGTGCTGAATTTGCTGAACGCTCTGTAGCCAAGCTGGAGAAGACCATTGATGATCTGGAAGGTACATTCTAAGGATAGGAAACCAAGGAATGTATGTTGAGTGAGAAGCTAACGAGGGCTATCTCTTGGGTAGCTGGAGAGCAGAGAGGCTGCTGGGCTCCTCATTACTGGGAGCATAACCCGACTTGGCCTCCAAGGTGAGGCTTGGCAAGAGTCCTGCCCTGTGCCTCTGCTCTGAAAAACAGTTGCCCAGCTGTGCTGCAGCAGGTCTCAAGTTCTTGATCCAGACACCTGGCCTAATCTAGATAGCTGGTACATTTTGATAGTGAGTTCCTCAGGAATGCAACTAGATCCCTGTGCTCCAGCTTAATCCAATTAATTTAGAAGTGACATAGGAAAGGAACACCTGAACTTGTAAGAACTGCTCACAATAATATCCCTGCGTGCAGAACATCATGCATGTGCTGGCTACTGCAGACAGTGTCTTGCAAGTCAACCACAGGAGTCAGTGAGTCTTGAAACATGAAGACTTAGACTCCCCTGTGTGAGTCCTGAATCAAGGTTAAATCACCAGCAGTTCAGTCCATGGGGCAGTCAGGCTGTGGGTGGGTTCCTTTCCTCCTCCCGCTCCTTCACACAATTCTTCAGGAGCACTCCTGAGGCCAGCCATCACAGAACCTTGCCCCAAGCCACAGAAGATTTCAGCTGCCTCCCTTAAATCTGGGACTGTGGCCAAATTCTTCTGTGAATTGCTGTGGCTGGAGTAGTGGTGCTCGTAAACTAAAACCCTTACAGGTCTCCTACCTTGACCGCAGGTGTGCCTTTGTGGTCTTTTAGTGCCAGGTCTTGGAGATACAAAGCACCATCCTACTGTCTGGAGTCACTCTGGAGGTTTATTATCTAGAAATAGCAATGGTGTCAGCTGAGCTGTTCCAGTACTGCAGCCAAGCAGCAATCTGAGCTCATGATCCAGGACAAGCTTTTATTTGGAACTGCAAAAACTCCTCCAAATCTCTGCATGCTCCCCTTGAAACCTGTTGATTGAGAGTTGGCTCTGGTCTACAGCCTTGCTGCTGAAGTGACCTAGTTTATGATAACTGACAAAATACCCCAGGCTCTGTGAGGCTGTTAACAGCATGCCCAGCTGTTCTATAGCCCAGGCAGCCAGAGCTGGAGCAGCCTGTGCCAGCTCTGCAGGGCTCAGGGATGCATCAGCACAGTTCCAGGCCCGCCTCTCCCTGGAGGTGGAGAGCTGCCTGTCTGCTCCATTATCTGATGGAGAACACTGGTGTGGCCAGTCTGCTCTCCCACCTCACTGCATCCTGGAGGATTGGAATTTCCTCTGATGCCCAGCTCTATTACTTGACTGACTTCTCCCAAGCCAGTCTTTGCATTGAGACACAGGTGAGAACAAAGCTCCCCAATTATCAGTGCTCTCCTTAGGTGTAACAAGCATCTCCTTAAGTGGATGGAGTTGCCTTTCCCTGCTGCTCCTGACACTGGTTCCTGCTGACCTAGCTGGACAGCTTGTTTTTACAAGGTGATGTGGTTTGAGTGCTTGGCTCTGCTGCCCTTGCAGATGGATTGTAATCCTGGAACACACTTCCCGGGTCAGTTGGTCCTCAGGCTGGTGAAACCCTCCTGTTCATTTTTGGGGATGAACACAGAGTCGTGATGGCTCCACATCTAACTTCATTTTCTTCTGTTCATGAATCCCATCCTGCTTTTCCTGCCCCAGAGTGTTGGAAGAACTCCTTTGCCTTCCCTCATTGTTTTCCTTTTGTTCTCCTCCTAAACCTCTTCTAGATGAGCTCTATGCCCAGAAACTGAAGTACAAAGCAATTAGTGAGGAACTGGACCACGCCCTGAATGACATGACTTCCATGTAAATATGAGCTGGCTGGTGTTCGCCTCTTGCTTAAGCAGGCTGGACCACCAGTGCTTGCTTGGTTTGCTGTGGTTTCCGTAGTTGGAGAATCAATGGTGCTGTGCTATCCAGGTTACTTCTACAGATCTGCCCAAGGTGCCTCAGCATGCTGTCCTCTAACTCTAGGTCCTTGTGATCTGCATGTGTAACCAAGTGCTGTGCTGGCCTGAAAGGGTTCTGACTTAAATTTGAGTGCAGTTCCCATTCTCACTGGGAAAGGCTTTCTCAGGAAATGTTGCTTTGTCATCTACTGGAGCCACTGGGCCATGGTCTCAGATTCCTTCTGGAAGAGGCTGTGGATTGTGCTCAGGTGGATTCCTTAGGAATTGCCACAATAGGCTTGAGATGGGCCAGATCATGAACTGATCTGTGGAAGTAGCTGAACCTGTGTGTTTCTGCAACTTTGCTCCTCAGCTTTGTGTTCAGATCTGCAGTGGGTGCTGCTAACAACTGCTCCATCTGGTCCTTGCACTAACCCAGGAGAGACCAGGTCCTCACGCCACAGAGAAGAGCCTTAACACAACTGTCCCAAAATTCCCTAAGCAGAGTTTGCTGTGCACAAACATTGAAGCTTCTCTTAAAATTAGTGTCTCCTTCTGTCTCACACAGATAAGTCTTGTGATTCCAAACTCCACTTTGGATTTGTCTCTCTGCTTGGTGGCTTGTTCTGCATCTGCACCCGGCATTCATGCTCTCTTCGTGTCACTCTGAATTCCAGTACCTTTTTCCAGTTACTGTGCACAGGGCATCCCTGGGAATGGGTGCTGTAAAGACACGGAAGCAGCAGCAGCAGCAGTCCCCCCCAGTTCTGCTGCACTTGCTCCCAAACAAAGCTCCCTCTGTGTGACCTGATGTGCCAGACACAGCCTGCTCTGAGGGGCTGCCCTTTCCATGTCGGGGGAGCTGGGAGGATGTTGTTCTCATCTGCATATCTTGTATGGAGCCATAAAGCTCTTTTTGTATTTCTCTTGCCTCTTGCTCAAGCATGATGTCACCTTTTTTAAGGAAAACAGTTCTTGCATAAATGGCTTTTGCTTTTGAGAAATGAGTTTCTAGTGACCACTTGCTGCTTTAGAGTAACTGTTTCAGCATTGCCTTCAAACCAGTGTCACCCTCGGTGGAACACAGACTTCACTAGCACGCTGGATTTTTCTTCGAGCTGTGTTACTGGCTCCCAGATGTGATGGCAGCTCTGCAGACAGGGCCTGTGGGGTCAAACAGGAGGCTGGGGGTTGCAGCAGGAGGCCCTGGAGCTTAGCCTGACTGAAGACATTCCTCATTCCTGCCTGCTTTGGAGTGTTCACCAGTACCGGTTGCCAAATGCTGGCTTGCATTGGGAGGTCACACACCTGATAGTCATTAGCCAGGGTATGGAAGCCAATAAATACTGTGTGAGCTGTGGCTGGTTTCTGCTGGGGCACAACTGGTTGGGTGTGAAGCTTCTTGCTTCAGGAATGAGCAGGCACTGCAGCAGGGCTGTGAGCATCTGAGCCAGGGAATCTTTTGCAGAGCCCTCCCCTCCCCATGCAGGGGCTGAGGGCTGCAGGATCCTTCTAGGAGCATGGCATAGAGCTTCCCACTGAGCATTGCCACTGGCAGTGGGCTGTGAATGCCTGATGTGTGTCACTGCTGGCGCTGTTGCTAGTTGATCTGGTATGATAAACACTCGTCAGCCTCTCAAAACAGTATGTGCTGCCTCATGGTGGTTAGTCAAATATTTTTTCCTTTCTGGATTGGTTCATCCGCCACAGTGCCCGAAGAGCCCTTCGTGAGCAGAGTTCTGATGAGATGGGACACTTTCTGTGGCTTTCTCAGGTTTGTGCCCTTCTGGTCTTCACATGATAGCACTGGCAGTCAGGATAATCTTGGCACACTCACCTGCCCCAGCCTGTCCCACTCTGTCTTTGGTGGCAGGTCTGGGTGGGGAAAGGAGGGAGCACTCAAGGAATTTCAAAGTGTGATCTGACTCTCCTGGGATGTGGGGCAGTAGCTGTGCCCTCTAAACACAAACCAAGAACCCAGAATTCTTCAGTAACCCAACTGCAGCTGGAGTTGAGGATCTGGATCCTGTGGGAGGGGCAGGGCTTCTGTAAATGTGAAGGTTTCCAGTCCAGTGTTCCATTATCAGCTCTTAAGACAACAGGGACATCATCATTGTCTGTCAGGATCTGAAGGGAGGATGTCAGAGGATGGACCAGTTCTACTCAGTGGTGTTCAGCAGTAGGACAGGCAACACATAGAAACTGATGCCCAGGAAGTTCTACCTGAACACGAGGAAGAATTTCTTTGATGTGTTGGTAAATGAGCACTGAGCAGATTGCCCAGAGATGGTGTGAAGTCTCCCTCACTAGAGATATTCCAGAATGATCTGGATACAATCCTGTGCAATGTGCTCTGGGATGACCCTGCTTGAGCGGGGAGGTTGGACCAGATAACCCACAGTGATCCCTTTCAACCTCACCGATTCTGTGATTGTTGGTGGGAAGTGGCAGCCTGCCCTCAAGAAGTGCCTCTCTCATGGGGAGGTCTAGTTGCATCCTGATTCTTGCTGTGGGGGACTGGTGGCTCTTCTGCACAGTGGTGTTCCTGGGAATGTTATCTGAGGCTGGGCTGTGGCAGGCCTTTTCCCCCACTCATCTGGAAGGAATCCACTCTGGGTGGTGGACGGGTATGTGGGTGGGTAATGCAGTGTTTACCCTGGGAGGTTTTGGAGGCATCTGGTCTGACTGGATTGCTGGGCTTGTGCAGGCTGGTTACTGTGAGCTGTGCTGTGATGTGGGAGTGCTGCAGACATAGGTTAACTGACCAGGAGGGCCAGGTCCTGGGGTTCCTCACATCCTGGGGCTCTCTGAGTGACAGAGATAGCTGGTGAGGCTGCCCTGGGGTTGGGCAGAGAAGGGAGCAGGCCAAACATGGCATAGCTGCTGCAATCCTGGGCAAGTGTGCTGTTCCTGAAGTCTGGGGAGTTTAGTCATGCTAAACATTCCAGTCTGCTACCTTGTGTGGTTGAATCATCAGGTCCCTGTACACAAGCAGGAATGTTTGCTTGAAAGCTCTGAGCTGTTGCACCAAGTCATGTTGAGCACATTTCACTCTCATCCTCTGCCACTCGGGAGACCCAGGACCAGCCTGGATCACTTGAGTCTGGGGACTGGCATCGGGGCTGCACAGAGCCAGCATGGAGCCAGAGTCCCTTGCAGCAATAGTAGCTGTAGTGCGAGGCATGGATCAGGATGCTGTATACCCACAACTTCCCTCAACTTCCAGATTGTGGTAGGACAAAAATCACTGGCTTCTCTGCCTGTGCCTTGGTCCCTTGGTGGCTTTAAAGAAGGGGCAATCAGTCAGTATTACTGCCCTTGCAGAGCAGGGTGCAGTTAGAGCTGTTTCTCAGGACTGAGAAGCTGAGGGTGAAGCTGAAGTTGAGCTTCCCCCTCTGTGTGCAGGTGTTACACTGGAGGGACTGAGCTCAGACTCTGGGAAGCTTTGACTGCTCCATGTAAACCACTCAACTTTCTGGAATTTTACCCAGCTAGGTCTTGTTCAAGAGCAAAATATTCCAAGATTGAAAGCAATGGGGAATGGTGTAGCTCCCCTTCAGAGGGTGCCTGAGAGTCCTAGGACCTCATAGTACAAGGATTAGAGTGGAAGCCGAAGGCCAAAGCTGTGCTCTAGGCTCACTTCTCCAGCAGAGGCATCACGCTTTGTGTCACTGCAGGTGGTGCTGGTTGGTTCTGCCAGGCTGGAAGATAATGTGTAAGGTTTTTTCCCTGCCTGGAATTCCCCTAAGTGCAGGAATTGGAGCTGTCAGGCTAGGAGCAGCCGTCATGCAAATGAGCAAGGAGAGATGCTGAATGTATTCTCTGTAGTGACTGGTTGTGGCTGACAGGCTGTGTGGCAGGACATTGGCCACCCAGCCCTGAGAAGTGACAGATCCTGGAAAGGGACCAAACATGCTGATGAGCATGAGTGCTTGGCATGAGCCTCGAGAATGCGTGTGGCTGCTAGACCTCTGTGGGGCTATAAGGACAGGGACTGGAGAAGCCACAGCTGCTGAGACAGTGGCAGCTTGTGCCCTGCTCACAGAGTTGTTCTGGGGCAGATGTAAAAGAAGACCCTATGCTCCAAAAGTCCTTCTGACCTGTACCTGAAGCAGTTGCTGCCTTCGGTCCTGTCTTGGTTGTTAATGTGGTGCCAGGCGTGTTCTCAGAGGAGGGTCCTCCAGGCCAGGGATGAGATGTTATCATTCTCAGTTCTTCTGGTGTGCCTGTCCTGCTGTTCAAACCCTTTCAATCCTACTGCAGTGTGGTGTGGCTCCCTCTGTAAGCTATTTCTGGTACACCTGTGGCAGGACTCGCTTTTGCAATGTGCTTCACAGGCTTAAAGCACATCCCAGATCTCTGTCCTTGCTGGGGTCCAGCCCAGCCCTGCCTGCAGGCTCCTCTTCTGGTGTCTCCTCTTCCTTTCTTTGCCTTTGCACATCTTTGGCAGCACTTTCATTTCTGCCCACACTTGGTTTCCTCTGTGATCTAAGCTGAAGCCACAAGTTTGAGAAAGACAAACTTTTGGGAGTAGCCCAGGCTGTCCTCAGAAGCACATGTTATGGAGACAGCTTTTTTGATGTGCTCATCTTGGTGCTCTACTAACCTTCCCTTTCTCTCTTTTTCTCTCTTCTTCTTGTTTCCCTTATCCTATTGCTGCTGCAGAGCGCCTGTACAGCCAGCTTGAGAAAAACCGCCTGCTCTCTAATGAGCTGAAGTTAACGCTGCATGATCTGTGTGACTGAGAAGGGGCCCACTAATCCCATTAAACAAGCTTATTGCGACCACCAGTGCTGTGGACCACAATGAAATCTGATCATTAAGACTGGCAGACTTGTGAATTTTTTGCAATTGCTGCTTTTAAATGAGGCACTTGGATTTATCCTGTAATTTATTTAAGCATTTTTTAATATATCAAGGTAACCTCTATTCTTGGTGAAGTCACCCCCAGACTTGGCTGTTTTTTGAGCAGTCTTGTTTGTTTGTCCAGGGGTTCCTGCCTGGCTCCTCCATGGAACCAGAATAGCTACACCCCCCAAATGAGGGGTGGGGTGAAGTTAGACTTAAATCTGCTTGAAGCTGCCTGTCAAGTGCTACAACTTAACTCACTATTAGCTGAATGATTGTAGGATTTCCTGGTTCATGGAATGATGGCTTCTACCAATAAATGATTGACCTTGTGGTCTGTGAGACACTGCACACCTGCAGTACATTCCTGTCTAGGGGAGTCCTAACTGAGAAGGTTTGAGAGCAGCAGTAATTTCCCAGGCCTGATCCCAGTGCAGCTACAAGAGCCCTGAAATGGGTTGGGAAAGCTCACACATCTTGACAGCAAGTGCCAAAATGCACAGCCTGAAGCTGTGTCCTGGGTGCCTTCAGGGAGTATTTAAATGCTGCCATTGCTCATGCTCGAGGAGGGCTGTTCTCTCTCTGTGCACAGTTTCTGGCCCTGGAGAGGTTGGGAGTGGCTTTGGGAATCTGCCTGTACCTAAAGGACATTTTTCTACAGCCTGTCTGTCCAGCGTCCCAGCGTGTGGATGTCTCCAGTGATATGGGTGGGCTCACCTTTGGAGTAAAGCCTACTTAGAGCACTAGCTGCTGATCTGCTCTCCTCCTGCCTTAAGGAACATGTGAGAATTGACTGCACAGCTGCCTGTAGTGTCGGGCAGAGTGCAGCTCCATCACTCCTCACTTTCTGCCTGTCACTGCTGCAGCTCCTGCCCCACTGCCCTCCAGGCTGGCGGTCTGCTCCCTGCTGATAGGCTTGGCATCCCTGCCCTGTGCTGAGGGGAAGGGGGGCACAACCAGCTGTAGTTCCAGGGGATTGTTTCCAAGTGTGTTTTGCTCTTGGGTGCCTTGCTGGGCCACATGTGCCAGCTGTGGAGGTGTGGAAGCCCTGGGAAGAGCTGGCTGCAGTCAGAGGTGCCTGCATGTGAAACACTGCCTAGAGCTCTGGCTAAAGGTGCACTGTGGCCATAGTGACTGGGAGCACCAGCAGTGTGAGAGGCGAGGGCTCCACACAAGCCAGGTAACCTCAGAGCCTCCAGCTGCACCCAGCCAGGCACTCCGGTCCAAGGATCGCTGTGGCAGCATGTGGGGAAGGGGCTGGCACAAGCTTTCTTTGGCAAAGGACTCTCAGTTGTTTGATGGTGATTTGTAACTCTCGACTCTTGCTTCCTGCCAGATAAACTGAAATCCACCAAAGAGGAGCATCTCTGCACGCAAAGAATGCTGGACCAGACCCTGCTAGACCTGAATGAGATGTAATGGATCCCTGCCACTGCCTCCGCCATGTGATGCCAGCCCAGCTGCTGCTGCCCTCTAACCCTGGGACCAGAATTTACTTTCTGTTGCCACCTTGACCAAACACAAACCTTTGTTCCAGGGTTAAAGGCCACCAGGTTGGGCAGAGCTTCAAACAGCATCATTAAGGGAAATAAACAATGCAATAATGTTTGGAGAGCATGTTTGAGATGTACACATTTTGTAACTACCTTTTTTTGTAGCAACCATTATAAACATTCCGAATAACGTGTGAGGCTGGTGAGCTACACTTCACAGCTCTTGGCTTTAAAATTTGGTATTAACCTTCTGTTAATCGGCTCTGGGCCACCCTGCTTTCACAGGGCAGGAGATGGATATGATGGTTCTGGCTGGGTGTCAGAGTAGTCAGGGTAGGGATGAAAGCCTGTTGGGAAAACTTCCTTTCCAGGAGCTGTTTGCCAAAAGCACAGTTCAGTTTTTCAGCTTTAAGGTAACTCTGTGTTGGGAAGGAACAACTTGGGTGAAAGGCATCTTTTTTTGGAGTTTGGTTTGTTTTGTTTAAGCTAAGCCAGTCATCTGAACAATTGAACCAATTGAACCTTCACAGAGATTGTGTCCCTTCCCTTCCACACCTGAAGGGCTTGGAGAAGCCATTGTCCATGTAACCCATTGCTACCTTGGGGCTGATTTTGCCTTCACTAAGTGCTGATGCACCAAGCTTCACTGCTCATCACTGGGTTACACTTAACAGCTTAAGTACTTGTGTTCTTGGAGAAGTGTTTTTGCCTACCTGGAGGGAGGGAGCCAAGCCTTCCCTCCTGCCCAGGACTGCTCTTACTGTCTTAACTGAGTACAAGCCATCTCACTGTGCATTGCTGATGTGTTGTGGTTGTGAGGCGTGAGTGTGACAGTGTCACACTTACAGTGTGTAGTTTGTGGTTTGAGCATGCTGCTTGGTTGTGGCAGTTTTTGGGGCCAATCTGGAGACAAAAACCCTATCCAGTGTTTTGATACTAAATTGAAAAATTGTGTTACTGTCTTTTGAAATAAAACTTGATCCCTCCACACGGCTGTTGGCTGCAGAGCTTTATTATGTGGGCTTGTGGGGGATGAGGATGGGGATGAAGACTGGTGTACATGCTCATCCCTTGGGGGTGAGACCAGGCCTAGGGTAAGTAGCACTTCCCAGAGCAGGAGTGCAAAAGCAGGACTGTGGTGATGAGTTCCTCAGTCAGTTTGGAGACGACACTGAGTTGGGTGGAAGTGTTAATCTGCTGGAAGGCAGGAAGGCTCTGCAGAGGCATCTGTACAGCCAAAGCCAGTGGTGTGACAGTCAACAAGGCAAAGTGCCAGGTACTATCTTTAGGTCACCACAACCTGCTGCAGTGCTCCAGGCTTAGGAAAAATGTGGCTGGAGAGTTGGAAAACAACCTGGGAGTGCTGGCTGACAGCAGCTGCACATAAGCCAATGGGTACCCAGATGGGCAAGAGGCCAAGGGCACCTGGCCTGTACCAGCCACAGTGTGGTGGTGGGACCAGGGCACTGCTGAGGAACTGCAAACCCTGGGGTCAGTTTTGGGCTCCTAATGGCAAGAGAGACTTTGAGGGGCTGGAGTACATCCAAAGAAAAGAACGGAGCTGGGAAGGGTCTGGAGCACCAGGAGAAGCTGAGAGAGCTGGAGGGGGCTCAGCCTGGAGAAAAGGAGCTCAGGGGGGACCTTCTGGCTCTGCACAATTCCCTGACAGGAGGGTGCAGCCAAGAGGGGATAGGCTCTGCTCCCAGGGAACAATGAACAGGACAAGGGAAACGGCCTCAGCTTGTGGCAGAGGAGGTTTATATTGGATATTAGAGAAAATTTCACAGGAAGGAGCCCAGCCCTGTCACAGGCTGCCCCCATCCAACCTGGCCTTAAACGCTTCCAGGGATGAGGTAGTCACAGCTGCTCTGGGCAACCTGTGCCAGGGCCTCACCACGCTCACAAGGAAAAATTTCTTCCCAATATCTCTGTATTGGTTTTGCACAGCCTGGTTTTTGACAGCAGGGGAGCCACAGAGGTGGCTCCTGTGGGAAGCTGCTGGAAGCTTCCCACCATGTCCAGCAGAGCCAATGGCTGATGGCTCTAAAGATGGGCATGCTGCTGACCAAAACTGGGCCAATGAGAGAGGTTGTTAACACCTTTGTGGGGACATATTTAAGAAGAAAATCACAGTCACAGATTTTTGCTTAGTTAGGGAGAGGGAGGTTGAAAACAGGTGAGGGAAAACAATATGGCAACACCAAAGTCAGTGGAGAAGGAGAGGGAGGAGGTGCTCCAGGCGCCAGAGCTGAGGTTCTTCTGCAGGCCATGGTGAAGACCATGGTGAAGCAGCTGTGCCCTTGCAGCTTGTGGGGATCCAAGGGGATGCAGAGATCCACCCACACACTGTAGGGATCCATGGAGGATGCAGAGGGCCGCTCTCAGCCCATGGGGATCCATGGGGGATGCAGAGATCCACCTGCAGATCTCTGGGGGAGATGCTGATGCCAGAGTGGGTGTATGCCTGGAGGAGGCTGTGATCCAGTGGAAGACCTGGAGGAGAGGGCCCTGCTTCCAGGCTAGAGCAGCATGTCCTTGGAGGACTTCTCCTGTGGCAAGAGAGACCCAGGTCACAGCAGTTTTGGGAGGACTGTCTGCCCTTGGGAGTAATTCATGTTGCAGCAGGTGCAGTATGGTGCTGCTCATGAGAGTGGACTCATGCCAGAGAAGTTCTTGGAGAACTGTCTCCCCTGGGAGGGACACCACAGTCTCACAGGGGAAGGACTCATCTCTCAGAGCAGCAGAAGAAAATCTTGGTGATGAGCTGACCCAAAAACCCCTGTGCCCTGTTTCCCTGCACTGTCGATGGGAAGAAAGAGAAGGCTGGGGGGAGAAGAAGGTATTTTAAGGGCTTATTTTACTTCTCATTATCCTCCTCTGATTCTGTTAGTAATAAATTCACTTTGCAACCTTAAGCTGAGCCTGTTTTGCCCTTGAAGTGTTTTCTCCCAGTCCTTATCTGTATTCAGTAAACTCTTTGTTATTTTTTCCTCTCCTCTACCCAGCTGTGGCAAGGGAGGATGAACAAGTGACTCTCCTGGGTGCCTGGCATTGGGCCAGTATCAAACCACTACAAGGCTATCTAACCCTGCCCTCTGCCAGCGTGAAGCCATTCCCTCTCATCCTGGCACTCCAGGCCCTTGTCCAAAGTCCCTCTCCAGCTTTGTTGGAGCCCCTTTAGGCACTGGAAAGCTGCATTTTCCTGAGCTAGGGAAGGTTTGGAGAACAGAAGGAACCATCTTGAAAAAAAAACCCAAATCCTGAGCTCAGGGTCTTCCCATGAGGGAGTAGACACGGCTGTTGCTGCGAGGCAGGAAGCTCTCACCTGGTTTAGTGGCCTGGCAGTCCAAGAGACTGCTGCAAATCTAACAGGGAGTGGGACTGAGGGGCTGTTGTCCTGCCTGTGCTGGGCGGTGGAACCCATGGTTGTGCAGTCAGAACACAAGGGCTGTTTTCTGAGCTCCTACTGTTGACTAGTGTCAACACCAAAACCTGTAGCAGAGGGACCATCAGCTGTTGCACTATTGTGCAGCATTCATTGCTGGAGTTTGGAAAGGACAAGGCAGACAGTCCGGGGTCAGCATGCAAGAATTCTCTTTATTCAAAACATCTAACTCCATTATATACACTGTACAAAAATCACCAATTACTGGTCAGTAGCATGTCACCTCATCACCTGGATTGGTGAACATCCCAATCACTCAAATGCTTCTCTCAGAGTAAAAGAATGCAAACATTTTCTCTTGTTTACATGAAAAAGTGTGAGAACTCTTTCTGAGTTCTAAAATCATTAGAAGGCTTAGCTTTAATATCAAAAAGC
This sequence comes from Pycnonotus jocosus, assembly GCA_013400435.1. Taxonomy (NCBI): domain Eukaryota; kingdom Metazoa; phylum Chordata; class Aves; order Passeriformes; family Pycnonotidae; genus Pycnonotus; species Pycnonotus jocosus. Next base: position 449,770 of record VWYP01013758.1, on the reverse strand, counting down.
AAGTTTTAACATGCAAAAGCCCGGTGACAATCAGCTGAGGGACAGTCAGCTGCTTTTACAGAATTAGAATTTGCCCTTAAACATTATGACTTTGAACATTGCTGTGACTGTGTTATGGCACCTTGAGGGTCTCACATTCCTCCAGCAGTTCAGCAGTGAAGATGGGCACTGTGCAAACTGTGTGCCTGGCACAGCATACTCCTCTCTTTGTTCATCAGAGTCCCCTTCGACACAGAGGTCCAGCTGGATCTGATCTCCCAATGTGTCTCCATCCTCTTTCCTCTTTATTCGTCATAGGTATGACCAACCAGATTTGTAGTAAAAGAGACCATAAAGGCAAACAGGACATTTTGGGGCCTGATTCCAAGTGTCTCCAAATGCTTCAACTTCCCTGAGTACTTACTTGGGTGCTCTGAGGACATCCATATTCTCTTTTGATAAAATGAAAATAATGCAATAATTCCTAATTCCTGCACAACAACAAGGATATTCATATGTCAGCCCATTTGCTCTTCCTAATTGCACTGTGTTGTAGAAGCTGGATTTTAGGCAAAGTAAATTATAAGCTTAATTATAAATCCCTTGTGTTTCCTTTTTCTTCAGGAATATACTCTTTCTTTGTAACTGTATCCATCCCATTGGCAGTGGACAGCTCAGTCTTAAGGCAGAAGCAGCTTGCATGCTTTTAAATGCAGTGATTTGAAAACCGAAGTTGGCATTTCTTCACTTGATGGGCCTCTCTCTGAATCACACTAGTTAGCTCAGCTGCAGACTAACAGAAGTGGAGCCCGGAGCTGGGAAAGCCTATGTCAGGATTGCCTTTGTGGGACTTCTCTGCTGCTTGCTAGTTTTTTCATTGTGGAGTGTTTGAATTCAGGAATTAGTTGTCAAATGATTTGGATACTTAGAGGATGAAGAATGAGAATGCTTCTGCTTCAGTTCCTAATTCCTGCCCAGAAGAGTTTCACAGTGACCATTGCTGCCGCTGCCCTGTGCCTGTCCTCTGTTCCTCACTGAAATCTGAGCTCTGGCAACAGGAAGATGTGTCTGTTACAGAAACCAGCATTGCTGCCTCCCTCATTGCTCTGGGGCAAAACCTAATGCAACTTTCAGGTTTCCAAGCCAATTTAGGAGCGCTTGCATTTCCTAATGAAAACCATGTTACCAAGTTGTTGCTGATGGCTCTTGGGACCAAACCTTGTGTTTTATGTCAGGTTTCACCATCTGTGCAGGAGACAGGAGGACGCTGGAAATGAAGCTGTATGTGGTGGCTATGTAAGTTTATGACACCAAAGTGTATTTATCTGATGGGAATATGTGTTTACTTAACGACGAGCAGCTGCCAAATGGAGTGCTATGGGTAACTGCTACAGATTTTAGCACTAATAAGGAAATGAGAGTGGGAAGGAACTTAACCCTCACTGTGATGTTATTTCAGTCTCTCCCTCACACACAACTCTATTCCCATATATTCACCAAAAATCCTCCGTGTGACAAACCACTACAGAAATGCAAAATTCTGGGAGTATTTTTGGAAAGTGCACTGGGTTTTCCTTGGAAGGGAACACACTGTCCACTGATTTCTGCCAATTCACAGAACCTGAGAATAACTCACCATTCTAAAACAGAACTGTTTTCTGTCTGCAGGTAAGAAGCAAAGGTAGTAATTGTCTTCAAGTTTTTTTCTCTAGTCCTTCAGGTCATATAATAACCCTCTTGTTCACATCTGTGTGAAAGAAACTGCTCTGTGCTTCAGGTTATGCCATATTCCATAGAGCTCAAAGACTCACAGACTGCTTTGGGCCGGGAGGGACCTTAAAGATCAACGCATTTCACCCCTTTGCCATGGGCAGGGACACCTTCCAATAGACCAGGTTGTTTTTTTCAAGTCTCTGGACACTTTCAGGGATGAGGTAGTCACAGCTTCTCTAGGCAACCTGTACCAGGGCCTCATCACCCTCACAGGGAAAAATTTCTTCCCAGTATCCCATCTCTCCCTGCCCTCTGGCACTGGGAAGCCTTTCCCCCTTGACCTGACACTCTAGGTACTTGTCCAAAGTCCCTCTCCAGCTTTGTTGGAGCCCCTTTAGGCCCTGGAAGGGGCTCTGAGATCTCCCCAGAGCCTTTTCTTCTCCAGGTGAACACCCCCAGCTATCCCAGCCTGGCTCCAGAACAGAGGGACTACAGCTGTTGGAGCACCTCCGTGGCCTCTGGACTCACTCCAGCTGCCCCACATCCTTCCTGGGCTGGGGATCCCAGAGCTGGAGGCAGGTCTGCAGTTGGGGTCTCACCTGAGCAGAGCAGAGGGGCAGAATCCCCTCCTTTACCTGCTGCCCACACTGGGGGATCAGCCCAGGACAGGGTTGGCTTTCTGTGCACTGGTCTGCCAGTGCACATTCTCTATAAAGTTTCCATAGACAATCCCTTCTGCAGTTCCTGTAGCTGTGAGCTGATTCCAAGAGGTCTCAGAAATGTGCGAAACCAGACACTTGGATAGAAAGGCCAAGAAAAATGGAACTACAGCAGCAATTACAGCAACAACTCTTGAGCTTTGCTCTGACACAGGAGCAGTGGCAGTTCTCACACAAGCCAGGTGCAGCATGGCCTCTCCTTACCTGACCAGGTGTAGGTCCCTGCTGCATTTGCTCTGTGCCAAGTAGTGTTCTTGCAAATGATTTCCAGACAAAGTTTTCAAGTGAAGGTGTCCTGGGACCACTCCCCAACAGTGAATTAGATGTAGTTTTTGAAGCTGATGAAGCTGTTAAGCAAGTTGTTCTGTGTCAACTGGTCTCAGCAGCTGGCAATATAAACTAAATGTGTTCAGGACCTATGAATGTAGTCACAGACTCCTGTCTCTAATTTTATACAAAGCAAGACATTATGGAGGCAATGCAGCACGACAGAGCAACAGTTTGACTACCAAAAAAAGAAACAGAGGTTTGATACATGTTTCTTAAGCTTAGGTTTCTTAAGTCCTAAGCAATTGATAGAAATCTTCTCTGCTGTATTTCAGGCCTGTTCAGGCTCATATCAAGTGTCTAATTCTGGCAAGGGTGTCCCTGTTTCAACGGGGGTAGAGTTAATTTTGCCTAGTTCCATTACTTGTCATCAGCCAACAGTTCAAAGCTTTCTCCCTTTGGTGGTAAACTGCTGTGCAGGAAGATTGCTCCCTTTTCCCCTAGCTTTAGGATGGCTCTGCAGGTCACCTCCCTGTGCCAGGCACCTGTGAACAGGACATGAAGATTTACCTTCCCATCACTCTGTCACTTGTTCTTGCATTTCCACATCATCCTTTGGAAGTCTGGTATCAATATAAACTTCAGGTGCAGTAGACTATGGAGGGCTTCTTGGTGTAAGAACCTCTTCCAAAAGGGAAGCTAATTAAAAACTCTGAGCCAGTTGAAGCATAAATTAGGAACCTGAGCACTAATTGGGTCAAACTATTTTCATTTTCCTTCTTTTGTCTTGCAATTACTGTTCTGCCACGTTCCTCCCTCGAGCAAACCCCATTTTTTGGGATAAAGTCCCATACTCTCTTCCTTTTTCTAGAGATGCCATGCTCCTGTCCTCAAATGTTCTTCCCCTCACCCTGTGCTTTTCCTCCCTCTTCCTCTGTCATACCCTTTGGTTGCACTGCTCTCTGCTCCTATCCCTGTATTCCCAGATTGTTTTGCTGTTCACTCAACTGTGCAGCAGTCAAGTTCACTTGGATTTTTGATCTGTTGACAGCAGTGTGTAAGAGCAGCCAAGAGAGATGCACTTCTCCCCTATTCTTTCCCAGACTTCGGTCTTTGATCACCTGAGGTAAATGGTCTCCCTGTGTCTGGGCTGGGAAAATGGAGTTTATTTGGTTTTCCTTAGGCTGTAAGACAAGCTTGAATGTAGGTCATTTGACTTCTGATAGTCCATTGCAAGACATTACACAATTTTGAAAAGCAATTTGAGATGTTCAACTGTGAGAAATGCTGCTGCTGGAATTGCTTAGGGTTTTCTTCATTATTGTTGGGGGCAGGAGTGAAACAGCCAGGTAGAGCAGCCATGCCCACACTACACCACAGACAAACAGTCCAGTCCAGCTCCCTGGAAACCATTGTGCCCACACTAGCCACACACAGCCTGCTTCCCTGGACACCACTGTGCACATGTGGCACACACATGTCCCAAGCCATGTGCCCTTTGCCCAGACCCTCCCCCAGCCTTCCCCCAGGGCCAGCAGCAGTCACCAGTGACCGCCCCCCCCCTCCATTCCAGCCCACCCCCTCCTCTGGCTGCTGCTGCCCTGCCTCAGTGTGAGGCAATTGGATCTCCACATTCCAGTCTGGGGTCCACTCTTTTGCTCCAGAAGACTCTCTCATACACTGGCAGGAACTCCCAGACCATCTCTGCCTGGATTGTGGCCTGGAAAGAAGAGGCACCATCTATTGGGGTATACAGAGTCCCCCTCCATTATGGCCACTGAGCTGGGGTGGACCCTGTGGCTCCCCAGGGCCCTGGGTGGAGGGGTGCAGTGGTAACACCCTCACCCAGCCAAATAAAAATAATAAAACCAGACTTTGGTCCTGGCAATACAGGCAGGGGAGGGAACTGGTTGATCTGTGGGGTGAAATAAGTCATTTTAGGGGATCCCTGGCAGGCAGAACCCTGGAGGCTGCAGGGAGGCTCAGAAGATCTGGTGGGATATGCCTTAGCTGTGTGTGGATGTTCTGTCTGCTCACCTGCTCCACTCTTACCCCCAAATTACTGTGGTTTGGGCACCCATCCATCTGGACCCCAGTGGGTAGTGGGACAGGGGAGCAGCAGGCACTCCAGGGCATCCTGAGCAGGGATGGTGTCAGCCTCGGACCCGTTGGTGGCTAACCCAGTCTGAACACCTGGGTGTGGCAGGTGGTAAAAGCCACCTGGGACCAGCAGAGCGGGAATAGCCCGGGCACAATTTCTGCCTGGAGGTGTCAGCTTGGTCACACAGATCCTGAAAAGCTTCTGGGCTTGGAGCAGGACTAGGGCAATTGCTTAAAGATCTGGTTGGACTATGGGCTTAAATGAAGCAGGATCCCTCCTCTGGACCTGCCCCCTCTGGCCAGCAGGCATGGGGATGCAGAGGCTGTGATGTGACCATGGCACCCACCGAGCCTACAGGTCACTGCACGGGGACATGGTGATGTGGCAGCAACAGGGACAGCAGCAGGGCCATGCCTAGATGGGACAGGGACACAGCAAGGTGGAGGAGTTGGAGCAGGGACACAGGAATGAATGGAGGTGTTGAGATAGGGACACTCATCAGTAGATGAAAGAGTTGGTATAGGGACACTGGCAGAGGATGCAGCTGGGACAGAGACATGGTAGCATGTGGAGGAGTTGGGACAAGGAGATGGCAGTGGGTGGAGTAGCTGGAACAGGGACATGTGGCAGCCAGGGTTTGGGAGGCACTCAGCCCTGTGGGAAGCCTCACCCAGGGACATTGTCCATCCCTGTGTCCCTTGAGGGGCTAAGCCCCTGCTAGTGGCTGTGATATCTCCTTCACCCCCCACTCCGTGCTGTGACCCCCTCTCTGCTCTGTACCACCACCCCAGGCTGTGTCCCTGCTCTGGTGTGATTGCCATGGCCAGGTCCATGCCCCAGCTCTGCCCAGGTCTGCCCCAGAGCACCATGCAGCACTGCCAGAATGTTCCAGGTGTGCCCCAGATGACTCTGCTGCTCTCCCCCAAGCCAAACCCTGCCAAGGGCCATAAGCTGCTCCAGTTCCTGGTTCTGAGGTGGCAGATGCATCCTCTAGAGGGACACACAGCCCTGCAGTGCCTGGCTCTCTCACACCATGGAATCACATAGGAGATAGAGAGGGAGTGAGAGGCATTAAGAGGAAAAGAGGGATGAAAGGACCACAGCATGTTGTCCTCCCTCTCCCCCAGCCTGGAGCAGCTCGGGTTCCCAGCAGTGTCCCTGCACTGTCCCCTGCCATGGCCAGCCTCGCCTTTCCCAGTTCTCTTTAGTTTTCAGCTGCTCTAACAGAGCAGCTGGGATTAATCAGAGCCACTCCTGCGGGATCCTGTGACTTCAGGCCCTCTGAAGCTGCTGGTCCCCATCCCCATGGATTTGACATGTATACCTTATGCTCTGAATCCCTTTGCTTTGCCCCTGTTCAGCCACAGGGTCAGAGGTGACACCATGGTGGCAAGGTGGTACCAGTGGGGCTGTGGGTGGGGAAGAGCCTGCCCAGCCATGAGGAGCCCTCAAAGACACATATCCCCCCAACAGCTCTGTCCCAGTAGATCTGAGGACATGGCAAGGGACAAGCTCTGTCCCCAGAGTGGGGCAGGTAAGACAAGGAGCCTCAGGGCTCCTCCAGTCCTAGGGCAGCTCCTATCTCACAGCCCTGAGGTGAGGGAAGGATGGAAAACACTGTCTGCTCCACTAATGCGTCTGTTAAAAGCCACAAGGAAATGGAAACCCAAAATAGTGAGGAATTGCAGCTTGGCTCCTGTTAGGGATCAACTTAGCTGTGTGCTGAACTGGCTTGGCTCCGGGGCCTCCACTGCACGTGGGCACAGGACTTCCCAGGAATTTCAGAGGCTCTGCAGAGGAAAGAATCCATAAGCCTCTAGGAGCAAGATATGGTTAGGGTTTGATGAGGCTGCAGAGGGGCCTGCCAGGTGGCCTAGGGTGGGATGCCAGAATGGACTGGAACATCAAGGGCCCCAGGGAAGCATCACTGTTAGCAGCTGCTGCAGGGGTCTCTGCTGCAGCAGATGCATTGGAGAATGGAGGCAGGGGGAGGGGTCTTTGCTGGACTTGCAGTGTCTCCAGGATAGAGAGTGTTGAAGGTGGGGATCCCTGGAGGACAGGATGGTGAATCTTCTTCACTCCTCTGGGGAATGGAGGAGGGGTTTCCCTGCTGCCCTGGGTGGAAAATGCGGGAGATGGGGGGAACCCCTCTCTTCAGGGATGAAGATGGGTTCTCCGTTGTCCTGGTGCATGAAGGTGGGTGTCTCTGCTACCCTGGAGGGTGGAGGTGGGAGCCTCCACTGAACTGAGGGTGAAGGGATGATGCAGGTGAGGGCATCTATTGGCTTGGTGGATAAAGATAAAGGGTCTCCTCTGCCTGGGTGTTCAATGAGGGATTTTCTGCTCTCCTGGGAGATAACAACAGGGGTCTCCACAGCTGAGTTTAACTGGGATGTGTGGGCATTTAGCCAGGGCGGGTGGGCAATTATCCAGAGTGAGTGGGCACAGGCTGGTGCCATGAGGCAGCAGTTGCCAGGTTTTCAGGCCGTTTCATCATGCTCAAGACACCGCTAGGATGGGCCCATGCCCTGTCCTAGACCTCAACGAGTGCTGCTGGTCCAGCCTCCATGAGTCCCTGGGCAGAGGGCGAGGGCAGAGCTGATCCCCTGCCACACAGCCATGTGCGTTCCCTTCACAGCCGGGCACTCGCACCCTCACAGCCTGGCCTGGCTGGGGCCTACCATCCTGCCAGGGTCCCACTGGGCCCTGCTGCTGCCCCCGGCTCCTGGAGCCTCTGGTGCTCATCATTGCTGTTTAATTTGTTTGGATTTGCCTTTGCTGTTCCTGTTTCTGCTCCTAGTCCTGAAAATGGCATAGAGGGTCTCCCCAAGTGAAGCAGAGACTGCCACCTTCATCTGCCAGGTTGCAGGAGGCCTCAGCCTCATCCCTCAGAAAAGCTGTGACCTTTGCGTTGATCCACCAAGATGCCTTCATCTTACAGGACAGCAAAGACTCTCACCTCGATTGTCCAAGACTCTAGAGACCCCTACCTCCATCTCCCAGCAAAAAGGAAACCTTCACCTTTATTCCTCAGGGCAGCAGAGATACCTGTCTCCATCCCCCAGGACAGCATAGATCCCAGCCTTGTTTGTCCAGAACTGGACAGACCTGTGCTTCCAGGTGAAAGGAATGAGCAGGATGTGTCTTTACAAACTAACTGTTAGCCTGCTGTTAGGTAAAGCCAGATACAGACAGGTGAAAGAAGCAAGGGGTGGAACCATAAATTCCAGAGGAATTCCACTAATTGACATAGACTGTTGCTCGCCTAAGGCTGTGCGGAATTCCTGGACTCAGACAAAAAGAACAGAGATACAAAGAAAAAGGGGGTCTGTATTAGGCAATTCAGGAAGTCTGTAACACTTGAATACCTCGGCCAATGGGGAAAGGGAGAGGGAAATGTGGCTGAGAAATTAAGATAAAAAGGAGGCTATGTCCTCCAGCAATTCGAGAGAAATGCCCCATGGCCTCTCCCTTTGTTTGAATACAGTTACAGGACTCCTCTGTCTCATTTTTGGACATAAACCTCTGACACTGTGGATTAATTTTCCTGACACAGGACAGAAGGGAACCCCACCAGCATCATCCCATGCAACACTTTCAGCCTCAGTTGAGTGGAGACCCCTGCCTCAATCCTCTAGGGCAGCAGAGACCTGCACCTCAATTGTCCCAAGACTGCAGAGACCCCCACCTTCAGCTGCCGGAACCAGGGAGGCCCCAAGACAACAGATTGCCCTGCATTTTCTACCCAGGGCAGCAGAGCTCTGATCCTGCCAGCTGTCTTCACACCCCAAATGTAGCTGACCCAGCACTTCCAACATCTTTCCAACTAGATGTAAACCTTCCTCCATCTACCCTGTTCACGGTTTGCACCTTCTTATACTCCATCTTCAGCTGCTTCAGGTGCTCCAGCTGCCTCTAGGCCTCCTGGTACAGCTCCTCAGCCCTCAGGGCCTGCTCACAATCTTTTGCTCTGCCTGATGTATGACCTCCTGCCTGGCTCTGGGAATACAAGAGCCAAAAGCTTCCCTCTGTCTCCATCCTGCTCCTGAGAGCAGAAATACTGGCATGCACATGGATGGGGTAGCAGGGAAAGGGGAAAGACTAGATGCCTCCATGAAGAAGAGGGAGCCTTTGGCACTGAGGAGCAGCTGTGGGGGCAAGAAGAGTCTCTGGCTTCCAAGCCAGACTGGACATGGGGAGCAGGGAGGAAAAAGGAAGCAGAGGAAGAGCTTGGAAGTAGCAAGGAATTTGTGAGGTTCAGGTAGGTGACAGATGACAGCAGGGAGTGCTGGCCTTACTGTGTTCAGTTCCCTCAGCTCTTTTTGCCTGCTCCATTCTCATATTCCTTGCCCACTGCAGCAGCTTCTGCTTCTGGTCCAGCTGCTCTTCCTCCAGCTTATTCCACTGCCCCATCTTCTCCTGCAGCTCAGCCTTGCACTGTGTCCTAGGGTGACTAGTGCCTGTATCCCCAATCGTCTGTTCTGTGTGTGCTGTGTGTTCTGTACCTTTAAGACTGGTTCGGAGAGCGAGCAGGAGAGAGAAGCGCGCAGTTTGTTTTGAAAAAACAGTTTTCACTCCTACTCACTTCTTCCTCGTCCTTGGTGTTCATCAGATGCAGGGACAGCGGCGGGAGAGAGGTTTTTTTTTCTTCTTGCCTTTTTAGTTAGTCTAGCTAGCTGAGGCAAAAAGGCTTCCTGGACTGGTTTTTCTTCCTTTTTTTTTCTTGGGACTGTTTAAATCTGCTCTGGACTAAAAAATCCCGGAGGAGCACCAGGAGCTGCAGCTGCGGCCCACCGGGCCTGGACCTCGGCATCTTCCAGCGCTGAAAAGGACTTGGACTGATAAGAGACTGAGAGAGCTGAGCTGGCTCAGGGCAAGGATTCTCTCAGTTTTGCCATCTCTCTTCAGACCAGTGAGAGGTTTTATTGTTTCATATTATTCATTCTTTATGCTTGTGGGCAGTTTGTTTGTTAAATAAATAGTTTTTTCCACTTTTCTCCAAGGAAGTTCTTTTCCCGGACCGACTGGGGGGAGGGGCCCTTTTAGGTTTTGCTCTCCAGAGGAACCCCCATTTGGAGGTTTCCTCCCAAATTTGCCCTAAACTAGGACACACTGCTCCATGCTCTGGGCCTGGCTCAGAGCCTCTTGCAGACAGGGAGTGCTGCTGAATTCTTGGTACCTTCTTGAGGGCTTGCCAGGGCCATGCTTTCTGTGCCCACATTCCCGGCAAGATGGCCAAATTCTGGATCCCCTCCTGAGACTCACTGAGGTCAAGCCCCAGAGCCCCATGCCCCACCACAGACAGGGGCATGACAGGCTCCTCCAGCCATGGCATAGACATGGTCTCTCCTTGTCACACTCCTGATCAGACATACCATTCCCTTGGAAGGGTGGGAGTGCTGCATCCAACCAGCGTGGTATTGCTGGATACAGCCCTAGAGGGATTCTGGGATACAACCAGGGTGGAATTCCTTTCCTGCTCATGAACCCAGCAATCCCAGGGATTTTGTCCAGCCCTCCCTGAGGCAAGCAGTACAGGAGCCCCAAGTCCCACAGCCTCCTCTGCACCCTAAAGTGTGGCCCAGAGAGGGGAGATGGTGGTCCCTGAGCAGAGCTCTGGGAATGCCCAGCCTGCATGTCTCTGATCCACTGGGAGCCCCCCAAGCCCTGATGGGGAGTGGGAAAAGAGGGAGCAGGAGGGGAGATACCTATGAAAGCAGCATCCTGTGCCTCTGCTCCTCCTAAGTTAGGGCTGGAGGTGCTTCATTAATCCATTTGTAATTCTTTTTCCCAGTGATAAGACAGGCTGGGAATGCTGGAGGGCACCGGGAGAGAGGTCAGTGGCACAGGGAGTCAGACAGCTCCCTGTGTTGCCTGAGCTGCCTGAGTTGCCCACTAGGCCACCAAGTCTAGTACTAGGCCACCAGAGCAATGCAGGAGGCATTAGGGCAGCTGTGTTTCTCTTGGTTTGGAGGGAGGTAGGAATGGAAAGTGGAGTTAAAGTGGCACCTGGCTGGGATGCAGGGGGTGGGGATGCCCAGGGTGTGGCCAGGACCTCCTGTAACACTCCAGAACTTGTCAGCCCCACATTAAAAATGCTGGAAGATTTCAGTACAATCTAACTTTCACAGCTTTCATTTGGGAAAGATTTCACCCCTTTTCCAGCAGGCATGCTGATCAGCCTTGCCTCCCCAGATAGTTTTGTTGTGCTGGATCAAAACCTCTGCTCCATGCAGATTTTTGGGAGCAGCAGCCTGTTCCTGAAGGAGTGACCCCATTGGAAGTGACACCTGCAGGAGCAGTTCCTGAAGGACTAACCTCATAAAAGGAAGGTAAGGGACCCACGCAGGAGCAGCCTGTTCCTGAATGACCCCGTGGAAGAGGCCCCCCTGAAGCAGTCTGTGCAGAACTGCAGTTTGTGGAAACAATTCATGTTGGGAAAATTGAATGAGGACTGTCACCTGTGGGAAGGACCCCCTGCTGGAGCAGGGAAAGAATGTGTGGAGTCCTGCCCCCTGAGGAGGAAGAAGTGGCAGAGACAATGAGTGAGTGTGACAAACCGCCTGCAACCCCCATCTCCCTCTCCCCCGTGCCACTCCTGGGAGGAGAGCGAGAAAATTAGGAGTGAACTTAAGCCTAGCAGGAAGAAATACTAGGGTGAAGGTATTTTGAGATTTGGGGTTACTTTTCAGTATCCTGCTTTGATTTGATTGGTCACTAATTAAATTAATTTTCCCCAAGTCCAGTCTGTTTTGCCCATGCTGGTAATTGGTGTGTGATCCTTCCCTGTCCTGACACATGAGCCTTTTGTCATATTTTCTTCTCTAACACTTTCCAGCTGAGGAGGGAGAGTGATACCATGACTTTGGTGTCTGATGTCCAGCCATCATCAACCCACCACAAATGCCAACATGGTCTGAAAAAGCACAGGCACAAATAAACTTGGCACTCAAGGTACTTCACATGTCAAAATCAAGCAGTGACTAGGAACAGGAGATAGAGAATCAAAGGAAATACTGAGCTGGAAGGCCCCCATCAGGACCATTAAGTCCAACTCCTGGTCCCTGAGAGCCTTGTCCAAAAGTTCCTTGAGCTCTGGCAGCCTTGGGGCCATAACCAAACCCTGGGGAGTCTGCACAGTGCTTAGTCACCCTCTGGGGGAAGAATCTTATCCTGATACCTAATCTAACCACCTCGCCTGACTCAGGTCCAGCTGTTGCCCTGAGTCCTGTCACTGGTCACAAGAGTGAAGAGATCAGTACCTGCCCCTGTGCTTGCCCCTGTGAAGAAGCTGCAGATACTGATGAGTCCCCTCTTGGTCTCCTTTCCTCCAGGCTGAACAAACCAAGTGACATCAGCCAGTCCTCCATAAGACTTCCTCTCAAGGCTCTTCACCATATTCATGTCCCTCCCTCAGACACTGCCCAATAGCTGAATGTCTTTTTTGTACTGGGATGCCCAAAACTGCCCTAGGACTAGAGGTGAGATTGCCCCAATGCAGAGCAGAGCAGGACAGTCCCCAGCCCTTGCCCAGCCAGTGATGCTGGGCCTGAAACCCCTCAGGACACGGTTGGCCCTCCTGGCTGCCAGGGCACTGCTGACTCATATCCAACCTGCCAGGCACCAGGACCCCCAGGTCCCTTTCTGCAGCTGCTCTCCAGCCTCTCATTCCCAAGTCTATACACACAAGTAGGGTTGCCCAGTTCCAGGTGTGGGATTCGGCACTTGCCCTTGCTAAATTTCATACAGTTGGTGATTACCCAGCCCTCTAATTTGTCCAGACATCTCTGCTTTTCAGGGAGAGGACAGCTCATCCCTGTTTGGTATTGTCTGCAAATTGACTGAGTGTCCCTTCCAGTCCTGCAGCCAAGTCATTAATGAGGATGTTCAAGAGTGCTGGGCCTAAGATAGAGCCCTGGAACCCCACTAGTGCCTGATGTCATGCCGTTCACTGCCACCCTTTGTGTCTGGCACACGAGCCAGTTGCTGAACCCATCACACGATGTGTTTATCAAGCAGTCTCCTGGACGCTTTGTCCACAAGGATACTATGAGAGATGGTATCAAAAGCTTTGCTGAAATACAAAAAGATTACATCAACTGGCTTCCTTTGATTAGCTAGTGGGGTTACTATGTCGTAAAAGGAAATCAGATTTGACAAGCAGAGCTTTTCCCTCCTGAATCTGTGGTGGCTGTGAGCAATACCAGCATTGTCCTTCAGGAGTTTTTCAATATCTTTTCTTTTCCTTTTTCTCTTTCCCAAGTCAAAAATTGGGTGCATGAGGATGGGTAGCAGAAGCAGATGTTTGGAGATCTATTAAAAATCGCATTTGGATAATTGTTGGGGCTTAGGATTCTTTCATTTGTTTCTTTCTCTCATGAAATTTTGTCCCCTCTGTTGCTAGGAGAAAATAATGACCAGGTACTGAAGAGTTGCCACAGCTCAGGAGAGGAGTACAGCTGGCTACTCTTTCTTTTTACCTGATGGTTTCTCTGGGAAGGGCAGAGATACCTCGACAACTGGGCTGGGGAAAAGGGTTGGGATGCAACTCCTACCTCTCCGTTGCTCTTTCAGTGTTTGTAGGTGTTATAGATAAGTAATGTGAAGGCTGGCTCTCACAATTAAGGGATGAATATCATGTGGATGTTAAGAGAAGTTTTATAAATGCATAGTTATGTTACTGTGGTATGTTCTCCCCACAGCCCTCTTCTCCCCCTCGTTGCACTGTTGTCACAGGAGGGCCTTGGTAGGTGGGGCATTTGGGGAGGGCCAGCTGGATACTACAGCAACACCCGACCTCCAATCAAGATGTAAGAATGTGACCTCCACCAATGGGCGGCAAAAAAGGAGTTGACTGACAAGACTTTGGGCGGGGCTAGGAGTACAAAAGGCAAAATATTCATTTTGAAGACTAGCAGGTGGTTGCTGGTTCATGGAGGCTCCAAGCGCTGCACTTTCTTTTTATTCAGTCTTTTGTTGTATTCTGTTACAGTTTAATAAACCTTTGACATTTTAAAAGTGAGCATTGTTTCTCATGTCAGGAAAATTAATCCACAAACATCAGAAGTTTATGTCCAAAAAGGAGACAGAAGAGTCCTGTAACTTTATTTGAATAAAAGGAGAGGCCATGGAGCACTTCCCCTGGGGTCTCTCAAATTTTTGGAGGATGCAGCCTCCTTTTAATCCTAATTTCCCAGCCACATTTCCCTCTCTCTTTCCCCATTGGCTGAGGTACTTGAGAGTTAGACTTTCCGAAACACCTTATACCTAAGACCCCCTTCTAATGTATACCCTCCCTTTGTCTTTTCCTGGTGTCAATCAGTGGAATTCCTATAGAATTTATATTTCTTCCCATTGTTTCTTTCATCTCTCAGTGTCCAATTTTGTTTATCAGCAGATGTACAGTTTCTTTGTAAAGACAAAACTCTCTTCATTTTACTCATCAATCAGTGGAATTCTTCCCATTGTTTCTTTTATCTCTCAGTGCTAGTTTTATCTTCTAGCAGACCCACAGTTTATTTGTAAAGACAAATCTGTCATTCTTTTCACAGAGGGGAAGGAGACTAGTCGCTGTGGGAAGAATTCCCCACCATTGTGGGGTTCTGTCTTCTGCTCCCTTCGACCATGAGTGGAGCTCTGCTTGTAAGAGTGGCCATTGCACTGGAACCTTATTAACACCCTACGTCACCAAACATGGGACCCTTCCCCATCTACTTGGGTGCCTCAGGGGAAACCCTGGAACCCCAGAGCCCCTTTCTCCCCAGGGGAGCGCCTCTCTGGCTCTCTGCCCTGCTGGGAGCCTGGCTGCTGTGCCCACTCCTCGCGGTTTCTTCCCCACAGCTCCCAGTTTTCGCTACACTGTGGCTTGCACCCCCTGACTGCTTGTGCTGCCGTTGCTGCCCCAGCTGCTTGGATACAGCTCATCTACTACTCCGGGATTTTTGCTCATTCCTGCCATCCCAGCTTGCTGTTTCCAAGAGTCCTGCTGAGGCACTGGGATCAGCTGCTGTGAGAACACAGCCACCTCCAAGAAGTCTATCCCAGTGGATCTGGGGACAGGGCAAGGGACAACCTCTGTCCCCAAAGTGGGGCAGATGGGACTGAGACATCAATTTCGAAGAATTAAGGATTTTAGTTAAACTAGATATTGCTGAGGTAAGATAGGTAGACTTCCCCTTGTTAACAGAAGCCGGACTTAAGGAACTGATAAATCATGAGGCCTGTCAACTTATGTTTGTGTATTCTGATAAACAGAGATACTAATCAATAGAATCCAAGAATACAATACAATCATAAATCAAACAGTCCTGGAAAAACAGGAAAACTATATGGTACCAAGGCTCCAGTTGTCACATAACACTGAAAGGTTAAAAAGTCAAAGCAAGGAAGACACATCTTACTTCCTCATCTTGGGACCCCTGACCCATAAAAGGGACCACCGACCCATTTCAAAGAACAAATTACGCATGCTTAATAGCTTTTTAACTAATTACCATACGAAGTGGGGAATGGGATGTACCAGAGTTATAAATATGCATTTGTATTTTGGGTATTCAATACTCCTGTACATAAAAAGACCCTGTAATTATCTGTGAATTGCATGTGTGTATTTGGAGCTATCCCCATGCTGCCCAGCATTGTAATAAACATACACTTTCTAACTTTAAACTGTTAGAGAGTCTTTGTCCATCATAGATGAGTATTGGTATTAGATCAATATTCATATTTTTTTAATAATTCAGTACACAGAGCCCCAGTGCTTCTCCAACTCTGCCCTATCCTCCTGGCTCCTTCCTCACAGCACTGAGGCAAGGGAAGAATGGAAAACACTGTCTGCTCCAGAAACAACTGTTACTGGAAAAATCAGTCAATGAAACTGGACCCCCAAATCACTGGGAAATTGGAGCTCATTCCTTTTGGGGCTGGTCCTAGTTGAGGGCTGTGCTGGCTCAGCTTCAGGCCCTCCACTCTGTGTTTCATTTGCACACAGTACTTCTTGGGAGTTCCCATGGCTTGACAGAGGAAAGAATCCATCAGGATCCCAATGGCTCTGTGTCCAGGGCCCCTCAGCAGGTTTGTTGAGGATGCAAGGGGACCTGGGATGTGGCCCAGGATGGGGTGTCACAGAGCCCGGAGAAGTATCACTGGCAGCCCCTGACCTGAACTCCTGCAGCTTCTGCTGCCTGAGCTGGGTGAGGCGCTGGCTGGGCTGCTGGGCCTCCTGCTCCTGCCAATGGCCCTTCTCGATGAGAGCCACCCACTCCCACTGCTCCTGGAGCTCCTGGATCTGCCACTGGAGCTCACTGGCAGGGGCAGGCTGCAGGCCAGCCCTCTGTGCCTGCTCCAGCTTCTCCCGCTCCAGCTGCTCCTGATGGGCCCTGTGGGAGAGCCGGGCTGGCTCAGGGACCCTGCCACAGCCCCCCCCATGCCTGGTACAGCACTTGGTCTGGCACTGGAGCCCCCAGAGCCACCAGCAGGAACTGGGAGCCCCCCAGCCACTGCCTCAGCCATCCTTTGGCCCCATGCACCTGACCTGCGGAGTTTCTGGTGGTCCTGCTCCACTTGCATGGCCACATACTGTTCCTTCTGAGCAACCTGCTCCAGCTGGTTCCATCTCAGCCGCTGCTTCTGCTCCACCTTCCTCTGTGCCTGCTCCAGCTCCCGCTGCTGCCACTCCCAGTCTGTGGCCTCTTGGCTCCTCTTGGCCCTCAAAGCATCCTGCCTTAAAAGGGGACAGTGCAGGGCTCCAGACATGCTTCCCTCAGGGGCAGATATAGAAGCCCCTGGCCATGGCTCTGGCTCTGCTGGCACCACTTCAGGACATATCCTGGCTCTAGGGGCCGGTCCTGCAGACTCCCCACATCCAGGGGCTCTGCCTTTTTGCTGGGGTTGTGACAGGAATGGTGGCAGGTGAATACCTGTCCCCAGGCTACTCACCCACTCTGCCTGCCAGACCAGGGTGAGCAGGAAGCCATTGCACTGGGCTGCAGCTGCCGTGGTGCACTTTTCCATTATCAATTGAAAGGTACTTACAAAGTGAGGAGAGAACCTCCTGTCGAAGTCACGCTGAGCCAGGATTCCTCCCTGCCCGGGAGCACTAGTGAAGCCAACCTGGAAAAGGCAGGGAGAAGAGAGGCTTTGCCACGTTTCCTCCTCGCTCCAGAAACGGGCAGGGCGAGACGTGCATCATCCCCGACCACGCGGCTCCAGGAGCGCGGTCAGGTGTATCTGCAGGGGGCCCATAAATCAGCCACTTACCACGACCTGTGCACCCTCCTGTGCCAGGTACGTGATGGTAGCAGAGGTGAAGTTGAAGTACCCAGCTTTGAGAGGCCGTAGAACCACAGTGTGGGACACGTTGCTCGCTCTGGGAGCCAAATGTTAAGGAACATAGTTGTATTTCATCACAGGAAGAAAAGTGAGGAGATTGGAATGAGTAGACTGGAACAGGGTAGAATCAGCTGCTCCTCTACATAACCAAAACCAATATATAAAATTACAGTACCTCATTAGTGTCATAAGAATCCAACATGATGTCAACATCATCATCAATACTTGATGCGATGCTGCACTCAGCATACCTGTGTCTACCTTTAAAAAATACAAAATAATTAAAAAAAAACCCCAAATAAACCCCAAAACCCTTAACACTTTCTCCTACTCTCTCCATTACTTTCATGTTTCCCCTGCTCCTTTCCCAGACAAAGCTTCTCCAAGCTGCTGGCTGAGAGGAAGGACAGACTTGTCTTTATAAACAAGCAGTGGGTCTGCTGGTAGATAAAGCTAGCACTGAGAGATAAAAGAAACAATGGGAAGGATTCCACTGATTGATGAATGGAAAAGAAGATATTTGCCTTTACTAACAAACTGTAGGTTTGCTGATAAATGAAACTGGATATTGAAAGATGAAAGAAACAATGGGGAAAGCCCATAAATCCATAAGAATTAAACATTAAAAGGAGGGTTATACATTAAAGGGGAATTTCAGGTATTAGGCACTTTGGGAAGTTTGTACCTCTCAAGTACCTCAGCCAATGGGGAAAGGGAGAGGGAAATGCGGCCGGGCAATTAAGATAAAAAGGAGGCTGTGTCCTCCAAAATTTGAGAGACCCCAGGGGAAATGCCCCATGGCCTCTCCCTTTATTCGAATAAAGTTGCGGGACTCCTCTGTCTCCTTTTTGGACATAAACCTCTGGCGTTTGTGGATTAATTTTCCTAACACAGGAATTATTTTGCTTGGTTTTAACCTTTGACTTGTCTTCATGCTATCTTGTAGATTAAATCAATATATTTTATTTCGTTTTGTGATTCCATCCTGTTGTTTTTACACTCCTTGATAACGAAGTCTCAATTAATTCTCCTCTGGGTGTTCTGGTTTTTGTCCTTGTTATCTTATCCTTCAGATAAGATAGTCCACAAAATGTGGGGAATGACCTAATTGTTTTATGCCATTCTCTGAGTTAGTTATATGAAAAAGCATTTTAACATCATATAGTCTCTATTTTAATATTATGCCACGGTCTAAGATAATATATTTATCACACTACTATTTATATAAGCTATACAGTGCATACATAAATGGACAGATTATACTATACCAAAAAGCAGTTAAAAGGAAATATAAATTGTACAATATCAATATCTTTGTGATTAATAATAATATGCAAAAGCTAATACATAAATGTGAAAGCCACTACTATATATTGGCATTTATAACAGCTTCCATGCTCCATGTGGGTCCCTTCCAGCTCAGGAGGTTCTGTGATTCTGTAAGTCACCTGTCATGAGGGACTCGGCCCAGGACACTGACCCAAGAGCTCACAGGCAAAGCTCCCCTGAGCACCACACGCTGCTACAGGGCACAAGTCAGTCCAGGGGCAGGGGCACTTTTGGCTCCCTCTGGGCTCCAGCATCATCCGATTCCTGCCAGGCCTCAGAGCTCCTTCGATTTCTGGCCCATCGAGTTCTTCAGTGTTAATTACAGAGACTGAGGGTAGAAAATCAGCCTCATTTGCTGTTTTACGGTATGAGTGCCCAGAAAAGCTTCCAGGTCTACACATTTTTCTCCCTCAAACCACTCTGCCCTACAGCAAGGCTTTGTCTTCCCCTCTCACACTTACCTGGTCCCCTCCAGCTCCCAGGGTACCAGGAGCTGGCAGACTGGAAGGAAAACATAGGGAAGGTGCAGGCTGGATGCATTAAACTCTGACCACCAGCACGAGGAAGGTGCTTTGCAGAGAAAGTCAAGTCTCTTCTTTATAAAAAGCTCTGAGTTTCTCAGGCCTAGGACAGGTGATTGTGTCACTGTTTGGAAACTGGGAACAGCCTACCCTGGCTGCAGCAAATCCTGTGGAAGGGTGGGGTGGGAGAGACAAGTCCAGCCCATGGTTCCGTGGCTTCAATGGTCAACAGGTAACGAAACTCTCGTTGCTTTCCACAGTAATTGTGGAATGAGTAATATAAATTTGTGTATTAAAATATCCAATATATGTTTTTAACCAAGGAAGGAATCACAAACCCAGAGACTGGTTTTTGTAATCTCTTCCTGTAACTATACAGTCTTTACAAATCCTAGATAAAGTCAGAATTTGCAAGAGAAAAGACATGGCCAAGACGGAGATGGCTCCTCAGCCTGGTAGAAGACCACCATTCGCAAGTGATCAGCGTCTGATACCACTCTGAGAGGATTTGGCTAAGAATTGATAACATCGTAATCCAAGAAACATGCCCAGAAACATCAACTAGTCGGGAAAACCTCTTCAAATCCAAATAAGCGACAAAAAAAAAGTACATGCATAAGTATCTTGGACTTGGACTTACAATAGGACTTAACCTCCGGGCAGAAAAACCCCATAAAAACCCCTGCCTCGAACACGGAGGTGTGGAGGTTGTAGAACAGGCATCGTTGCTGTTGTTCTCTCCTGCCACCCAAAACTCGATCGATGTTGATTGATTTTATTGTGGCTTTTTATCGAAATTGTGTTTCTTTATTAAATTGCTCTCTTTATATTAACGTGATTCTGATTTGTTCATAACAACATGTTAGGAAAATTAATCCACAAACGCCAGAGGTTTATGTCCAAAAAGGAGACAGAGGAGTCCTGTAACTTTATTCGAATAAAGGGAGAGGCCATGGGGCATTTCCCCTGGGGTCTCTCAAATTTTGGAGGACACAGCCTCCTTTTTATCTTAATTTCCCGGCCGCATTTCCCTCTCACTTTCCCCATTGGCTGAGGTACTTGAGAGGTACAAACTTCCCAAAGTGCCTAATACCTGAAATTCCCCTTTAATGTATAACCCTCCTTTTAATGTTTAATTCTTAGGGATTTTATGGGCTTTCCCCATTGTTTCTTTCATCTTTCAATATCCAGTTTCATCTATCAGCAAACCTACAGTTTGTTAGTAAAGGCAAATATCTTCTTTTCCATTCATCAATCAGTGGAATCCTTCCCATTGTTTCTTTTATCTCTCAGTGCTAGCTTTATCTACCAGCAGACTCATTGCTTGTTTATAAAGACAAGTCTGTCATTCCTCTCACCTGGAACATCTAAACTTCCAGGAATGCTTGAACAATGTATAAATTCTCATGAATATGCATATACCCCCTGTAACGTAACAGTATATAGCGAACATTGTTTTAGCCCAGCTCAGCGCTGGAAATTTGTCTCTTTTTATCCCTTACTAAACTTATAAAAATCTCAAAGAGCGAGCGCTATTTTTCAGAGACCAACTCCCTGCCCTGCACAGACTCCCCAACAATCCCACCCTGTGCCTGTGATCATTGTCCAAACGGTCCTTGAGCTTTGGCAGCCTTGGAGTCCCATTTCCTGGGGAGCCTGGGCAGTGCCTGACCACCCTCTGGGGGAAGAGCCTTTTCCTGATATCCAGCCAAAACCTTCTGTTCTGGGTTTGACTTTTTCCACGGAGTATTTTCCCAGGTGCTATCCGGTAAAAAGACAATGCGGGGCGATGGCGTTGCCTGAGAGACAAATGGGGCAATTAGGAAACAAAAGATGTAGGTAGGTGTTGCAACATTCCATTGAAATGGCCCTGACTGCGGACTGCTTGCGGGTGATACTGCCAGAAAAAAAGGTGAAGGGGCTACCGCGGAGGTTTGGCTGGTTTTTGCGGAGTCGGGATTCCGGGTTCGTAAGGAGCCGTTTGCCTGTTTCCCGGCGGCCTGAAAGGAACGAGGGATTTGTCTTTACAAACAAACTGTGGGTCTGCTAGAAGATATGAATGATGAAGAGAGTTGAATGAAATGAAGAGAGTTTTGTCTTTACAAAGAAACTGTACGTCTGCTGACAAAATTGGACACTGAGAGATGAAAGAAACAATGGGAAGAAATAGAAATTCTATAGGAATTCCACTGATTGGCACCAGGAAAAGACAAAGGGTGGGTATACATTGGAAGGGAGTCTTAGGCATAAGGCGTTTCAGGAAGGCTAATTCTCAAATACCTCAGCCAATGGGGAAAGAGAGAGGGAAATGAGGCGGGGAAATTAGGATAAAAAGCAGGCTGCGTCCTCCAAAAATTTCAGAGACCCCATGGAAAATGCCCATGGCTTCTCCCTTTATTCGAGTAGTTACAAGACTCTTCTNCTCCCTTTATTCGAATAGTTACAAGACTCTTCTGTCTCCTTTTTGGATATAAACCTCTGATGATTGTGGATTAATTTTCCTGACAGGCCTGACCGCTGGGAGCTCTGAACCAGCGCGTGTGGCACTGAAGCACTGGGAGCGGCTCCCGCCGGACCCTCTGCCCGCAGAGTGTTGCCGCGGCCATTCCTGTGTGTTAGACTCCGAGATCCCTGCGTCCCTGTACGGGCCACCTCAGCGCGGTACCGCGACAATCGCCACCAGCTGCCGCCCGCAACCGCCCGCCTCCGCCAAGCCGCCATTACCGCACGGTGTCCGAGCTGGCGCCACAGCGCCCCCTGCAGCCGTGGGGGTATCAGCACACCTGACCCTCTCCCCGGGAGCCACCAGCGCCCCTGCCGGCTGTGANTTGGAAGGGAGTCTTAGGCATAAGGCGTTTCAGGAAGGCTAATTCTCAAATACCTCAGCCAATGGGGAAAGAGAGAGGGAAATGAGGCGGGGAAATTAGGATAAAAAGCAGGCTGCGTCCTCCAAAAATTTCAGAGACCCCATGGAAAATGCCCATGGCTTCTCCCTTTATTCGAGTAGTTACAAGACTCTTCTGTCTCCTTTTTGGATATAAACCTCTGATGATTGTGGATTAATTTTCCTGACAGGCCTGACCGCTGGGAGCTCTGAACCAGCGCGTGTGGCACTGAAGCACTGGGAGCGGCTCCCGCCGGACCCTCTGCCCGCAGAGTGTTGCCGCGGCCATTCCTGTGTGTTAGACTCCGAGATCCCTGCGTCCCTGTACGGGCCACCTCAGCGCGGTACCGCGACAATCGCCACCAGCTGCCGCCCGCAACCGCCCGCCTCCGCCAAGCCGCCATTACCGCACGGTGTCCGAGCTGGCGCCACAGCGCCCCCTGCAGCCGTGGGGGTATCAGCACACCTGCCCCGCTCACCGGGAGCCACCAGCGCCCCTGCCGGCTGTGACCGGAACTGCACCGAAGGGGAAATGGCTTAAAGAGCGGAAAGAGCCTTTATTGGGTTTTCTGGTTTCGTTTGCTGTTGCTGCCGTTGTTGTTGTTTGTTTGCTTTGCTATGCACACACACATACTAGTAAAGAACTGTTACTCCTTTTCTTATATCTTTGCCTGAAAGCCCTTTGGTTTTAAAATCATAATTCAGAGGGAAGGGGGTCACATTTTCTGTTCCAGGGGAGGTTCCTGCCTTCCTTGGCAGACACCTGTCTTTCAAACCGAGACACCTCCCCTGACTCAACTTCATTCCAGTCCCTCAGGTCCATGATTCCCGTTCTCTGGTATGGGTGGGCTGTTCCTGTGATACAGCATTGCAGGACAGGAGCTGGGACAAGCCAGAAACTTGGCAGATCTGGAGCTGGAGTCACTTTTCCTGGATTGGGTGGATTTTTAACTGCTTTGAGTTATGACTGAGAACTGAGGCCATCAGACATGTGACTCCCAGGGGTCTGTTCATGTCTGCAGAATGAGGGGCTCAGCACCCATCCTGGGGAGGATTAGCCATCCCTAGCCCTGGGTAGTGGCAAACCTGGTGCCATGTCACCCAATCTGGCTTCTCCCTGCATCCCTCCCTAGGGAGGGCTTCCTCCCTCCCGTCTGACCAATTGGTTTGTTAACTGGGTGCTGAACCTCCACCAGGAGGAAGAGGAGGGACAAAAAGGGTGAGACTGGCTATGCAGGGACTCAGGATTGGGACACAGAGTTGGGAGAGGGACAGTCTTAGGGAAATATGTTTTCCCTCTTGGAAACATAATTTTGAGGCTGGATGATTGCATCCTGTAGGCAAAGCTCTGAGTCATTCTGTGGAGAATTTAACTCACCCTCTGCAAACCAGCCACAGAACTGCTTGGTAAGGGCTTTATTGGGCAAAGTTAGCTCCAGCAGGAGGGGGAGCAAATTCCACCCCATTCCCAGGGAACAGTGCTTGCTGTGTCATGCTTTGGGCCTTGTTCACCTTCCAGCAGGAGTCTCCTGGTGCAGAGGGTTTGCAGCCTGGTTCTGTGAGCCCAGGAAAACATGACTGTGTCTAGGCAGGGAGCAGGGGCCCAGCTGGATCTGCCAGCACCTCAGTGCTGTCAGAACTCTTGAGGCAGGGCATTAAGCAGGGCTGAAGCTCTTAGAGTCCAGGTGCCCCATCTCCTAGCCTCCCTCACCCCCAGTGCCGGAGTTTGGCTCGGCTCTCCTTGGAGTGGCCCCCAGGTGTTGGCGCTGCCACAGAGAGAAGGTTTTCGGGCTCCAGGACAAACATGCCATACAGATTCCAGAGCAGCATGGCCAGAAGCGGCAGGAAGGTCATGCTGAAGCCGAAGGCACGGAAGGAGCGGCCGATGGCGTAGGATATCCAGAAAATCAACCTGGAGAAGGCAGAGGGTGCAGGCTCAACCAAGGCTGATGCTATGGGGCTGGCACTTAGTGGTTCTGAACAGTGAGGCTGATCAGCCCAGGTATGGCTGCTGTAGAAAGAGGAACCCTTCCTGGCTCTGGTGAGGTGCTGCCAGAGTGGGAGTTTGCTCCAAGGGATGGTGCTTGCTGGCACTGACAGAGCCCAACAGCACCCTGGGGTGAAGAAGCCACTTACCGGGAGATGGCAAAGAGCCCTGTGAGCAGTGGGATGAGCTTGAGGAGCTCCTGTGGGAGGTAGGTGGCCAGCACAGCCATGTTGAAGAAGTAGAGGATGAAGAGGTGGACGGACTGGGAGACGTAAGTGCGGTGGATCTCCACCTCCCGGTGGAGCTCTCCAAAGGGCTCCAGGGCAGAGGAGCAGAGGCGTGAGATGGCGCTGACAATCATTCCTGAGGGACAGAGAGAGGGATTGAGTTGCCCAGAAGAGCCATGGTGGGGTTTGGGAAGCACCAGGAGGAGAGAAAAACTCCATCTGCTGCTCCTGGTGGGAGCATCAGAGCCACAAAGAACTGAGCCCCAGCTCTGCTCCTGCAGTCCCAGGGCTAATGCAGCCCAAAGCAGGAGAAAAGTGCTCATACCCCAAGCCCATGGCTCACCCAGCACGATGGGGAAGGTGGCAAAGGCAGCACAGCGCAATGTGTAGACCAGGCGGGCACTGATGGTGGGCAGCAGTGGGGCGTCGAAGGGCAAGAAGATGTAGGCCCCATAGATGAGGCAAGGGCAGAGGAGCAGGGCCCCTGCCACTGATGCCACGGCCTTGAGATTATCAATGCCACAGCCCCTGGCACATGGGAACTGCAACCCCTCAGCTGGGAGCTTGGCTGTGCGTCCCTCAAAGCCCAGTGGGTTCTGGTAGCGTGAGGGGCCGAGAGGGAGGAAGACCTGCTTGTGGTGGAGGCTACTGGATTTGTCACTGTGGGAAGCATGGTCCTCCCTGCTCTCCTCCCGGGGCCATGGGGTGGGATGCTGCTTCTGCTTTAAGTGGGTCTGCTCAATGCACTGTGGGTCGATGGGCACAAAGATGTGGGCCGCCATCACAGGCAGCTGGGGCACTTCCTCATCTTCGGCCTCAACTGTGAGGCATGTGGGAACAGCTTCCTCTGGGTCTTCATGGCCCCCCTCAGGACTTGACCGCCTCTTCGTCTCCAGGAGCTCCGGCTGGCCCTGGGCATTGTGCTGACACCGGTCCCATGGCAGGGTGGCATCAGGGTCCCCCAGGTGTTCATCTGGGGCTGGTGGGACCTTGTCCAGGGCCACCTTCCCCAGCTCCAGCAGAGCCACCTCCTCAGGGGGTAGGACAGGGTCCACAGCAGCCATGAGACTGTCTGGTTCCACACTGCTGGGGATGCAGCTGGGGGCTGGTAACACTACTGCCTGCACTTGTGGTGTTCAGAGGAGATAATGTTCCTGTCCGTTCTGTTTTCACCCTGGACCAGGAGAAAGAAGACAGATAAATTTACATCAGAAATGAGAGGTTTGGGGTCATGCACACAGCCCCAGTGACAAAGTGGGAGCAAACTGGCACCCCTGGAGCCCCCACCACCTGCTTGTCTCTACACAAGAAGGGGAAAGCAGTGCCTGGTGTCCTCATGCTCTGGCCCTGGCAGCGGGGTCAGGTACTGTCCTGAGCAGGGTGAAACCTGGAGTTGCAAGTCTGGCTGCAAAATGGGGCAGCCTAGGAATTGCTTCTCCCACTGAAAAACATCCTGGGGGGTTCTGCCTGGGCACAGCCTGGATGATACAACCAGCTCCTCTGACTCTCTCCTGGGCCAGGACCAGCCAAGCCCTGGGGAGAGATGACCTAGCTGCTTCCAGGAACCCTGGCTAAAGTCAGCATGGCTCAGGATTGCTGCCTCTGTAGCTGAGACAGATGTGGGGTAGGCAAAAGGGGCTGCTGCATGCCCTTCCATGGGGTGCAGGAGGTACAAACAGAGCTCTCACATTCCCTTCTTTTAGGGACGCCCTGTCTCTTGATCCGTCCTGGGTGTTCCGCCCACCTCCTGCAATGAGCATTGCCCCTTCACTCCTCTCAGTACATTCATCGCTGCATGCTCAGAAGGAGTCTTAGCCTGGCCACAGGTGTGGGGACACTGAGGCACGGAGCCGCTTGGGGCTTCCTCCGAGATCCACACACGGAAGTAGGGCTGAAACAGCTTCCCGGGCCTCCCACACCTCCAGCGCCCAGATCCCGGACCCCAGCCCCGCTCCCAGCCCCCAGCCCCGCTTCCCCGGCGGCACCACCTCCCCTCGCTGCAGCACTCACTCGGGCAGAGGTGAGGGGCCATGGGGGCCACGGGGCAGCTCGGCCGGGACACTGCGGGATTCCAGCACTCTCCCAGCGGCCTCTCCACCTGAAACCTGCCGAACCAGCTCAGGGCGTGCGGAGGGGCGGACCCTTCGCCCATCCCAGGCCGGACCGTGGCGCCGCGGGGCTCCTGCGCGGGCAGGGCCGGCGGGGGGGGCACAGCGAGCTCCGGGGCTATTCCCTGTCAGGCAGGAGATCCCCTCGGATCCCTGTCCGGGCCGTTCTGCGCGTGCTAAGTTAAAGAGCTCTCTAAACACACACAGAGTTTAGAAAGGAGACATACAAGTCAGTCCTTGTTTATTCTGCCAGGTGGAGTTTTCCACAAACCAAGCGCACCAAGGGTAACGCGAAGTCACATTTTTANCGGCGCGGGCGGTGCTGAGGGGCCGCGGGGCTGGGCCGGGCCCGCCGCGGGCGCGATGAGCCAGGGTGGCGGGGTCGCCGGCGAGAGCGGCGAGCCGGAGGCCAAGGTGCTGCACACCAAGCGGNTCCTGTCTCATACACATCCCTCGCCCACCGAATGAATATTTATGTAGCGTAACGTAACACAATGCTTGAAATACGAAGTCTTTCTATTTTACTGAGCAACTTTTATTACAGAAGTCATGTGACGGCATAGTTATGTTTACAAAAGGTGAGAAGATTCAGCCTGAAGACACCACTGGGGGAGCCGCGGCCCCACAGGACGCGCCTGGATGCCTGGCCGGTCTCTCGGGACCCCCGGCACGGATGGATCCCAGAGCGCGGAGGCATTCCTGCGCTGTTCCCGCCGCTCCCGGCCCCACAGCCACAAGGGGTGGGGCTGATCGAGCCCTCGATTCCAGCAGGGGGACCCCGGCCCGCCCAGCCCGCCGCTCCCGCCAGGCCTGCCCTGGGACTCAGATGCGGCTGATTCGACAGCGCCGCCGCAGCCATGTTGCCAGCACCAAGTGTGTGGCTGAGGGGAGCTCCCGCGAGGTGACGCTACTGCCGCCATGTTGCCAGCACTAAGTGCGGGCCTGTTGCGCGGGTTGGTTCTCGCGAGGCGAGGTCGCTCCGCCGCCGCCCTGCCCGCCCGGGGCGGTGCAGCCGCGGGAAGTCTCGCGAGAGCAGCGAGGGAC
>VWYP01013758.1:371525-422496 GCA_013400435.1 Pycnonotus jocosus | reverse complement strand
GGCCGGGGCGGCTCCAGATGAGGCTGGGGAGGGCCAGGGAGGAAGGAGATCGGGGGGTTACTCAAGAGGACGGGGAAGGATCTGGGGAGAGAGGGTAACAGGGGGTGCCCGAGGAGAGCAGAAGGAGAATGGGGCTGGGCAAGGTCCGGCGGGGACTGGGGCTGACGGGAGGGAAGGGTATTGGGGCGGGAGAGGTTGGGCGAGGTTGGGGAGGACCAGGGTGGAGGGGTTAGCGGGATATAGGGAAGATGGAAGGAAAGGAGATGGGGGAGTTGTCAGGGAAGAAGTCGGGGGACTGGGGAAGGAGATGGCGGAATGGAGGTAACAGCAGAGATTAACGGTGCGGGGGACCCTCTTGAATCCAGGGCAGACTGGGGGAACGAGGACGAAGGGGATTGGAGGGATGTTCAGGGAAGATGGGGAAAGAAGATGATGGAATTTGGGGAAGATTGAAGTGAAGAAGTTGTGGGGAAATCCAGGGAAAAGATGCAGTGCAGAGGGAGAGGAGAAGGAGGTTTAGGGAAGACCGGGGAACGGGAATGTGGAAAGGGAGTTGTATGAGATCCAGAGGGAATAAGCAACTCATGGAAGGGTAGCACTGTCGAAAAGGAGTCTGGTGGCTCCAGGGCAGATGAGTCAGACTAAGGGACGGTGGGGGAAGGAGCTGTGGGAGATCCAGGCAAGATGGGAGAATGGAGAGATGGGGGAGCAAGATAGATGGGAGAATAAGAAGGGGGTCAGGGGTAAGGAGGCACCCAGGGTGATGAGTAAGGACATGGGAGATGGAAAAAGGAGTTCTGTGTGATTCAGGGAAGATAATGGGGGCTGAGTGGAAAGAAGTTGTTGGGATACAGTGGGATAAGGATGAGATGTGGGGTCATCCGGGAAGAGGGGGGTTGGAGAGGGTGTCCCTGGCTTTGGCAGTAGGCAGGGATTACATGAGAAGCGCTGGAGAAGAGGATGTGATGAGCAGGAGTGTGAGCCAGGGCACTTTGCTGTTGTGTGGAGGGTAGGACAGCTCCAGTTGCAGATCTTTCCAGTTAAGCACTCCCTGGGACTCTGGTCCCACGTTTCCACACCAGGCACTGGAAATGGCGTCAGAGAACAGGATTAGGGCACTCCCGCTGGCCTTGGTGAGCTCAGACCCCTTCTGCTCGACTCATGACTTGTTTTGTGGGGGCAGTCCAGAAATTGTTCTTTCTGGCTCAGGTTCCCTATGAGTACAACACATCCACAGGAATTCCAGCAGCAACTCTGGGTCTCAAAGATGACCAAAGTAACGGAGGCAAGAGATGAATTTTACATGGGGGCCCATTTCTTTTTGTCTTGGTGACATTGGCTGTGTCCTTTCACCTCATGGGACCTCACTGCCCTCCTCTACAGCAAGGCAGGGCTTTGTCTGCTGCTGGGGCCACTGGCAGGATCTGTGCCCAGGAATCCCCACCAGTAACTGCAGGTTTGGATGGTGGTTATTTCTCTGTTTCCACAATGTGCTCAGTGCAAGCACATTCCTGGACTTTGGGGGTTCAGTAGGTTGCTTTTCTTGGTGCAAGGTCAGAAGTAGGACCCAGTGGCTTGATGTGGTAGAGGTATGGGCTCCATGGTCCTGCCTGGAGCACCTTGGGCTGTGGAGCTCTGTGCCTGCTGCTGTGCTCAGACACCTGCAGTGATCTCAACCATGTCAGCTGGAGGCTGTGCTGGAGCAGCAGAGCTGTGCATGCCCAAGGAGTGCAGGACAGGGCTGGAGAGGATGTACAGGATGTCTGTGCTTCTGCCTGTGAAACAGAGCATATTTTGTTGAAACCACCCTTGTCATGGTTTAAGACCTGTTCTGCTTTGTTTTCCTGGTGCTGCTCAGCCCATCTGTCAAGTGTAACCTCACGTTCTGCTGCAGCTGGCAAGAGGACGGCCTGTGGCCAGATGAGGAATTGTCATCTTGGCAAGGGAGGGGTTGTTTTCTGTTTGAATTTTTATAGCAGAATAAGGCATGTGGTTGCTCTAGAGCATTTTTACAGCAGAAAAAGAACGCTTTAGAGCGTTTTTACAGCAGCGTTTTTTACAGCAGGGACAACTCTTTAGCTGGGAGGAAGCATTATGATTTTAAGGATTTATAGTACCTGCAGTGGCCACAGATTTCCATCTCTGTAGCTGACAGTTCCCTGAGCAAGTTTCCACCTTAACAGTCTCCTGTCAGTTCCCTGTTTCAGCCTGAAGTGGGGTTGCATGAAGTGGGAGTTTCCTGCCCTCCAAGCAGCCTGTTGTATACTGACTGTGGTCTCTGAGAACTCATGACTATCACACTAAGTGGCGCCTTTGAGTCACAGATGCCTGAATGTCACATTCCCAGCTCTAAACTGTGATCCCATGGTATCAGTGTGTTGTTAGCTTGGTGGGAATTGAGCTTGGGTCTCCAAGGTCCTTGGCAGCATGTTGGCTGTTGGCAAGATTTGTTGGAGTGTCCTTTCAGAGATGAGGGTGCCCATTGCTACTCATAGAGTACTCTTTGATCTTTTCTAAGTCTTCCTAGATTGATAATTCCCAGGCTTCACGTTGGAATGTGGCAACTGTGTTATCATGGGTGCATTTTTACAGTACATGTTGTAGCATAAGGTGACCAGGTTTATTTTACAGGTTTCTGGGTAACCATTAGCTCGTGGACTCAGCATTGCTGTTCCTGTGTGGAACCTGTTCCAGAGAGTGCCATTTGTGGACTGACACATTCCAGAGCAGAGATGAATGACTTGCAAGTCTTTTCTCTGAGGAATGTCTTACTCCTCAGACACTGTGGCTCTTAGTGATGTACTAAATAAAGAAACAGAGGGGACAGATAATTCTCCCTGTTGTCCTGCTCCATCCCAGACTGTTAATGGCAAAGAGGAAAAGGGACAAATCAGTGTCTGTATGGCTCGAGAGGACTTGGCATTGTGCTATTTCCACCCTGCTTGGCACCATGTGCTGTACTTGTTTCTTTTAATAGACTGGCATCTGATGTGCCTCCTTTGTGGCTCTGATGCACTGTCTGAAAGCAACGTTTAAATACAGCAGGTAAAAAAATGGGTCCTGGGACAGGATCTGTGATCTTAACTGCTAGGGAAAGTTCAACCTGTGGTCTCGGGGACAGTCAGGGCACAGATGCTGAAGTGCACTTCCAGCAGTGCATGGTCCATAGCATCTGTGTTGGTGTTTCCCAGCATTTCTGGAGTGAGGCTGGCTCCTGTCCCTTTTGTCCTCGCCAAGTCCTCTTTCCTCAGCACTACAGATGTGGGATCCTCACAGGGAATCACCAGCTGTCACAGATTCTGCTTTATTCCTGCCTCCTCTTCCAGCAGCACCATAGGGCCTGTGTGGACAAGGCAGTATTTCAGCTGGGGCCTCCCTTAGGGCTGACAAACCACATCCCAGTGTGTAAGCCTTGCTGCTCTCTAGTCATGAACTCTGTTTCTTTACAAACGCTGAAAGAACAGCAGAAATACTGAGTGTGTGCATGTGCCTATCCATGGGCTGTTGTGGAAAAGTAGGTTGTATGGCAGATGCCCTCCATGCCACCTTGAGGGGAAGGTGAAATACCTTCCAGTGTCCTTGCTTAGCCTGTCCGTAGAAGGAAACTTTTCTGTACTTCTCATTTGGCAGGCTGCTGGGATCATTTCCCGCATTGGATGTCATGGACACATGCACTTGTTTCAGACACATGCAGCTGAGATTCAGTGCTCACGGAATGTTATTTTACAGCTGCTTTACTGCCTGTGTCAGGAATAAACGATTGTAGTTTTCCTATACTTCTCTCTGAGAATCAAATGAACCACCAGTTCCCCTTTCCTCTGGTCACCCTTTGCTGACTGGAAGCCATTCAGCTCCTGGTGTGCTGGGAGTGACTTTGAGAGCAACAGCTAGGACAGCAGTCCCAGGCTACAGTAAGGAGATGTGCATTGCTGGTGCTTTGTCAGGTTCTGTTGTGTGGAAGCTAAACCAAGGGGCTTTTTGGAATGTCCGAATCCCAATATGAGGTTGGCTGGATGCTGCACACTCAGTGCCTGTCACCTGTAAACCAAAATGTATTTTACTTGGTTTTTTTCTTGCTATGAGGGTATGCAGCTGCCAAGAGTTTGCAAATGCTCTTCGGGCCATATGAGAAAGGGCAGTGAGCAGGAGGGGCTGGATGTCAAAGATGTAACAGGATATTTTGTGTGGGTCTTACTATCTCCTTGGTTTTCTTAATGATTATTCAGGAAGCAGTTGGTTCAAGTCTGTGGTGTTCTGCTCTCCCAAGGTGTTGCATGAGATGCACCACACTTACCTTTTCCTGTCAGTTTCTGTGGTTACTGGAAACAAGTGAGATTTTTTTACCTTGAGTGAGAGGCTTTCTGTGGCATAGCAGGAGATGGGACATTTTCTCTGTGAGCTCTAGAATGTCCTGGGGCTTTTTTCAGGGAGGTTCCTTTGGGTGTAGTGAGTTTGTGAAGAGAGATTGGCCTTGCTGGGAAGATGCTGGCATAGGAAAGTGTTGGTTACTTCGCAGTAATATCTTTCGTTTCCAAGGAAGTAGTGGTGGTTTCAGCCTTCCAGAACATGGGCTTGCAGGCTTTGGTTTGAGAGTGCCCTGTGCTCCATTTGTCCACCATCAATGCAGGAGTAGCAGGCTCAGTCGCTGTGTGGTGCTGTGAGTGTGATGGGGGAGTTCCTGTGATGGGGGAGTTCCCGATCTGCAGGTGATGGAGATTTTGGGAGGGGAAGCAGACTGGCTGCAGCACCTCACTGCTCTGCCTGACAGGAGTTTGCTCTGGCCTTCTTTTGTGTTTGCAGCACGTTACAATTGCCTTTAGCTCCTTACTCCAACAGTTCTTGGGTGCAGCAGGATCAGCAGCCACAGTGGGACAGGTATTGGAGCAAATGAGGAATGGCAATGGGTGGGGTAGATAGCTGAGGAGGAGAACAAGGACCACTAGGGTTTGGTAGCTGATGGCTTGGGAGATGTGCTGCTTAAAGAAGAACTGGGGAAAGTTAACTCCAGGAGTGGGTTTGGTGACCTCGGGTACAGGCGGAGCAAAGGCAGAGGCTGGAGGTGACCTCTTGTGTAGGAAGGGTTGACAGCTACTGTGCTTTATTGAGCTGTCCCTGAGCTGTTGATGAGGTTCAGCACTAATGGTGCTGAAAGTCCCTGCGTTTGTTTCACTGCAGCGTTCAGAATTGTGGTGTGATTTGTTCACAGCTACAAACTTTTGAGTGCTTTAGATTTATACACAATATGGGATTCTTCCTCCAGGAGGAAGGTCTTGGGCAATGATTCACCAAAGTACTTTTTTGCATGGCTCAGAGGTTTGGAGGTCGCTTGCTCTGTCTTTTGGCTGGCTTTCAGGGGAGAAAACCTTGGAACAAATTTCCTCTTTTAGGCTGGGTTTGAATATCTGTTAGCTGTCACTGAGGGAACTTTAGGGGTTTCACCAGTGAATCCCTGTAGTGAAGATGGGGAAGTTTTGCCAAGTGAGAGATTTGTGTTGCCTTCTTTGTGGGCAGGTTGGTAAGGAAACAGGAGTTGGTGGAGATTTGATTTTTACACCATTGAAACTTACCACATCAAAACAGTAGTTACTAGAATTCAATCCATTTTTTTAACCACAGGGTTTAAGACATTTAAATTAATCAGAGTGTTAGTATTGCTGAGGTTGCCAACATGTCCAGAGACATTTCTGATTTTGCGACTGTAGAAATAATTGACATATTTGATCAGACAGGCAGTGGTAAGTGGTGATTAAACCACTGTTCTGCAGAAAAATGCCTATAATGTGTGTAACTCTGCTTTTTTCTGTGTTCCATAACCTTCTTCAAATAGAGTGCAAAAAGGAGATCAGTGATTGTGGTGTAGTGGTACAGGGCAGTGTGCTGACGGTGGAATTAAATAGGCCAGTGTGGTTCTTTGCAGACACCTCTGATCTTCTGTCATCCCAGGTGACCTGCTGTCCTGAAACTCTTGGTTCTGTGTTCTCATGCAGAGCAGTGGTTGAGGCGGTGCACCGGCTGGATCTCATCCTTGGCAATAAGGCAGCTTATCAGGATGTGTTCAAGCCAGAGAACATCAGCTTGAGGAACAAGTAAGTTGTGCGGTGTGCTTGTGTTTTGTGTTTGGCTGGGGAAAATCTGTGTGAAGCAACATGTGGAGCTGTTGAATCTGCAGTTTTAATGTTCATTTGGTTTGTAGTGCACTTGTTGACCTGAGATCCTTCCAGGTTTTGGAAGCAGAGGCTGGATTTCAGACCTGTATTTGAGCAGTGCAGTCCATGGCTGGAGGCTTTTCTGGATGTCATTGATACAGATGAATTGTCTTTGTGTTGGCCAATTCCTTCCTTGTAATAAAAACTGTGGGACAGAAATTTCTTACACATGTGTAAAATCTTTTATCAGGTTTAGGGGTTGCTGAGCAAGGAGGATTATTCTTACTAATTTCTTAAGTTGTCAAGCCAATTCTTGTTGTTCCTACACTTCAGGAAGTCATTAATGGCCAGCTGAGCCCAGAGGGCACTGGTTTAAGTATGTGGCTTTTCCTGGTGCGCTTTTGT
This sequence comes from Pycnonotus jocosus, assembly GCA_013400435.1. Taxonomy (NCBI): domain Eukaryota; kingdom Metazoa; phylum Chordata; class Aves; order Passeriformes; family Pycnonotidae; genus Pycnonotus; species Pycnonotus jocosus. The sequence continues at coordinate 415,945 of VWYP01013758.1, read as the reverse complement.
GGGAGTGGTCCAGGCTGTACTGGCACCAGATGGCCTGGCTCAGCCATTGTAATGGATTTGAATTTTCCTCGTTTGTGCTTCTGTTGTGGCAGCTGCGTTTGAGGCTGCAGCAGCTCACTGAGAATGCTCTGCTCTCTGTCCTAGGCTGCGGGAGCTGTGTGTGAAGCTGATGTTCCTGCATCCAGTGGATTATGGAAGAAAAGCAGAAGAATTGCTCTGGAGAAAGGTTTACTATGAAGTTATCCAGCTCATTAAAACAAATAAAAAGGCAGGTATCTGTGGCTCTGGCATGAGAAGGTCTCTGGCTGAGCAGTGGATGACACAAAATTTAAAGCTTCGTTTGCTTGGAGAAGCTGTGATCTGAGCCCAGGGTGGGAAGCTGGGCACTCTCAAATTCCTACGGAGCTGCCCTGTGCCTTTGGCAGTGGACAGTTAACCACTAACATACTGTTGAGAGACCTGCCATTGCAGAAGGCTTTTCAATGGAATTTGCTTATTTTTTGTGTTCTCCTCTTTGTAAAACAAATCTCTCTCGGTAGAGTGATTGTTTTAAGAGTCTTTATCAATGCTGATTTTTACAGGAGTTGATCACTGGAAGGTCTTCAGTGCCCTCTGATGCCATGAGCTCTGCTGGCTTTCCAGGGGGCTGGGTGCATTTAAGGTGCTATAACCAGATACTTTGATTTTATTTATTTGTTTTTCCAAGTATTACTCCTTGATGTTGACCCTTAGTAAATACCACTAGAGAGAACACTGTTGAGCAGGAGAAGGTACAGAGTTGTGCAAAACCAATTACAGCTGAATTCAGTCTTGCTTCACACTTAGTACAGCCAGGGTGCCCAGCCTAGACTGTGCCCTGGGCTGCATTAACATGCTCCTTTTCCTTCTCCCAGCACATCCACAGCCGCAGCACGCTGGAGTGCGCATACCGGACTCACCTGGTGGCTGGCATAGGATTTTATCAGCATCTCCTGCTCTACATCCAGTCTCATTATCAGTTGGAGTTGCAGTGCTGCATCGACTGGACACATGTGACAGACCCTCTCATAGGTTTGTGCTCAAGGTGTTTGGTTCATGGGCAAGGCTGAATCCGCCATAGGTGACTTCTCCTTGCACTAGTCCATTTTTGTTTCAGCATTCAAGGGAATTTTTTTCCCCTGATTAGCAAGGTCTCAGTTTAGAACAGACAGTCCTGCTTTCTTCATGGCGCTTAAAAAAAAACCCAACTAAATTAGGGAAGAAAGAACGGTTTCTAACAGGAATAAAACAGTGAGAAAATTCACTAGTAAAAGTGTCTGATGATGGCAGATTTTTATGGAAAACTGAAGGGCACTGCAGGCTGTATACAATGTTTTTAAAAGTTTAGTTAAAGCAGACGAATGGGAATAGGTTCTTGAAATCAACAGATTTGCCTATTCACTAGGTGTAAGACACTCTTCCTCTTTGTGGTGCCTCTTCTGTCTGTGCTCTCTTCACTGTGTGGCTTTGAAATGGCTTTTGAATCTTGGACTGAGGGCACAGGAGGACCCTGTAGTTCATGTTAGCTGGCCCATGTGACCTCTCCATGGCCTTAGGTACAGGGAAATCTGAGGGGATTTCCTTGCACCTAAGGGGAAGAATAAGGGATGAAGAATAAAGTATTTACAGTCCAGAAACATCTCAAGACTGCCTGTGCATTCACATCCTGAATTGGTCTTGTAATGGTCTGGTCTTAGACATCCTTGTAATTGTCTGTTGTCATTTGCCTAGGGTTGTACTCAGTGGCCTCAGAATACGTTTCTGTTGTGGGGGGTATCCAGGTGAGAAATGGAGCCTCTGTTTTGTGAGCTGTATTAGAAAGGGTTTAACTGATGTGCTTAAAGTTGGCAGGGGACAGGATGGCAGCACCTGGCTAGGGGAGGTTAGCATCTCTTTAGCAAAAGAAGGTTTTACTTGCTGGGATCCTACTCTTAGTTCTGAGAAATGATGGTATCATTATTGGCTTCAAAATGTTGATTTAAAAGGCAGATGTTGTTGGCAACTGTGTTTTTGAGAAATGCATCTCAGTACTGCAGAATTAATAAATCCTCAATATGCAGGTTCCAGGTGGATTTATACCCTGAGGGGTGATTGCATATGAAAGGCTCCTCCCCTTGTTCAGGCTTCTTGGTGTGTTTGGGCTTTCATGTAAAAGGATGTTGCAGGTGAACACGTAACTGGAGAGAAGAGATGTAACTTTTGCCTATCCAGAAAAGATGGATCTAAAAGGGTCTCATATAGACCGCAGATGGAGGTGGGCACAGCTTGATGGTTTTATGAACAGCAACAAGAGAATTCAGAGGAAAAAAAGGGAGGGTGAATCCAACGGAGTATGTGGACACAAATTTAAGGCTGTGTATTTGTCCAGTGTGGCTTGTACAACGCCTGTTGGTAAGTGGGAACAGCTCCTCACTGGACACTGCAGCCTCCAGATTTCATGTCCACCCTTTTAGCCTCAGCCAGGAGGGAAGCAGAGTGCAGACTGGATCGGTCTTCAAAATCATCTTTGGGATTCCTGCTTGAGGGAACTTTCTCCAGAAGGTGTGAGTCCTTGGCAGAAGGAAGACTAAAGCCAGCCTGAGTCCATGACACTGGTAGCCCAGCTGCAGTGGACACTCTCTGGAGGGGAGGTGCAGGCGCAGCAGCCTTTGCCTCCTGGTCTCTGGCTGAGCTGTGGCCCTGCTGGCTGAGGGGGTGGTGGGATGTGCTCTTCCCAGGAACTGCGTCATGATTGATGACTTCAGTTAGTTCAGATCAGCTGGCTGCAGCCTTCCTCTGTTGCTCTTGACACTTTCCAGTGCCTGAATTGCTCCTTTTTGGAAAGTTTAGTATAGAATAGACAAGATTGTCTCAGTGGGAAGAGACCTGTTATTGTCCAGTCCAACTGCCTGAGCAACTCAGGGCTGACCAGGAGTTGTCGAGGACATTGTTCAAATGCCTCTTAAACAGTGACAGGTCTGAGGCATTGGCCAGCTTTCTGGGAAACCCATTCCAGGATGTGACCACCCTCTGGTAAGGAGAGGCTTCCTCATGTCCAATCTAAACCTCCTTTGATGAACCATTTCCATGTGTCCTATCACTGGATGCCAAAGGGGAGAGACTGGCACCTTCCCCTCCTCAGGAAACTGCAGAGAGCAAAGAGGTATCCCCCAGCCTCCTCCAACTTAGACAAGCCTGAAGTCTGTGGCCCTGTCACCAGCTTGGTTGCCTTTCTGTACCCACTGCACAGGCACTGTTGTCCAGAGGCAGTTCTCACTAACTGACTCCAGCTGCCCTGCCTACAGCACAGATTTCTGTCCTAGTTTTGGCTTGTTTAACTTCTTCCCTTTTTGGCTGGTCACCTAAGTCTACATCTTGATCCTGTGACAATGACTTTGTTTCCACCTTCAGTGTGGGAGAGGCTCTGTCCCCTTTTTGTGTTGCTGCTCAGTGCCAGTGCTCAGAGTTTGTTCTGGCTTCCAGAGATATGTGCTTGCTCCCATAAAGGCCTCATTAGCCATGCTAATTAAATCAACCTTATTACTTGTATTCAGTGCTGTGTTAACATGATCACATGATCATATAGACAGGAATTGTCCTTTGTCCTCTCACGTGAGGGCAGGTCTCTGTGGCAGACCCTATAAACGTAGTGACAGTCATTTATTTCAGTGACTCTTGGTGGTGCGGTGACATGCACTGCCCCCATTGCAAAGGAGTCCAGGGAGAATTGGGGAACAGCAGACTTTGAAAGTATTTTTCTGCATTATTTTCCACATTTTGACAAGAGTGACCCAGTGCTGCTCTACAAGATGGTACAGCCAGCAGAGAAGTCTGACAGCAGGGGATTTGATTTGGGTGTCTTGGGCAGAGGCATGGGCAGCTTTTGTGTCTTCCCAGCAGCCTCCAACCAATGCTCTAAATGATTCTGTTTGCTCGTAGGCTGCAAGAAACCTGTGTCTGCATCAGAGAAGGAGATGGAGTGGGCACAGATGGCCTGTCACCGATGTCTGGTTTATCTGGGAGATCTAGGTAAGGACAGCATTGCCTCTCAGGGCAGCCTTTAAAATGGGAAAAAGATGCTGCCTGTACCATGTGAGGCCTTTGCCACTGGGCACCAGCTGAGGTTACTTGCAGATTCTGTTTCCCTCTGATACCTTTGTCACAAACTGGGATAAGTGAAATCCTCCTGGCTGAAATACTACAAGTTCCAGGAGCTTTGTATTTGGTCAGGTAGATGAAGAGTTTGCTGCTGATAACCAGCTGTAGCCATGGCTGTGAGAGTAGAAGCCTTTGCTTCTATTTATGTTGTTTCGACAGTATGAGGGATCAAAGAGAGTTCAGTGCAGACTGCTTACAAAGGCACTTCCATCAGCACCAATGGGACTGAAAATCAGATTTAGGCAATATTGTGCATCAGTCCAGAGTTTTGCTATGGCAAAGCTCCAGGTTCTTTGTCATTGGCTGTGTAGCATCCTTTTTATAGCAGGCATGACTGTCCCACAGTCATGACCTCATGAAGTGTGTGGTGTGTCAGCTTCTTGATGGTGAACATGTGGGAGTAAAGACACGGAGAAAATGTAGCTGTGTGGAAAGCAGCTCTTGGAAGTGTGGCACAGGTACATGTGTCTGATGCTGCAGGCTGCAAACTGGTGAAAGCTGTTTGGCATTAGTGTTGCATATGAATCAGCCTGAGAATGCCGTTACAAATAAATGTCTTGTGGGGGTAGTAGGAATGATTTACCTGAGTGGTGGGAGAGAAATGTGCTCACCTTTTCACACTGCTGTCACCTAAGGTTTCCAAAATGCCTACATTTGTTTAAAAAAAAAAAAAAAAAAAAAGAGGGAGAGAAAATAAATAAAGTTAGTCTAGCCACAGTCAGGTATTTTATTAAGTCAGCTGACTTAATTTAGATTTCACACCCTGCTGTACTAGAATATAGTCTGAGGTACAGGAAAAAACACAACTCCTGAGTTACCTCAAGGACAGATGAATCAACATTTAACATATGGAGCAGAAGAATGTCTTCCTTATGTTCATGTTCTGCTGCAAGTGTGGCAGGCTCTGCCCTTGGCTGGAAAGGGCAGGAGCTGTGGTGTGTGGTGTGAGCAGGTGAAGGAAGAGTGTTTCAGACAGGCCTGGCAAACCCTGTATGTTTCAGTGTTTGCCAAGAGCAAACATGGTGGATTTGTTGACTTGGCTACTATTTCAAGTTTTGTGGTATTTTTAATAGAGAAACCGTGCTGCTCTGCAGCAGACACTGCCTTTGGGTTTCTGATGCGTGGTGTGTGGTTTCCTTTCAGCTCGCTATCAGAATGAGCTGGCAGGCGTGGACACAGAGCTGCTGGCTGAGCGATTTTACTATCAAGCCCTTTCTGTTGCACCACAAATTGGTGAGTGACTTACCATGAATTTATAGTTGTTAAGATCATGTTGCTGCAACATAAAAACAATGTAGTACTACACTGGTTAGGTTTATGTCCTGTAGCTGAGAGAGGACTGGTTTTATCCTCTGGTTAAAGTTGTTTTCTTTGAGAACTTCTCCTGCTGGCAAGGCAAACAGAGGAGTTAAAGCCAGGGTGCTCTTTGCCAGTGACCTCACTGTACTCAACTGAGAACCTCTGAGAAGCTCAGACTTCCTTGGCTGTGGTGATGTTCCACCTGTGGGCTAAGGGCAGATCCAGCTCTCCATTGCCAGGAGCAGAGCATTATCAGTCACTTTCCCCTTTTACCCATGAAAAAAACATCTAGTGCTTCTTCCTCCTTCAGAAGTGCCTCCTTCTGGAAGAACAGAAGTTCTGCAGTAGAGAGCCTGTCATACCTTAAAGTGTATGATTCCAGCCAAATATTCTTTACATGCTATCTTTGCAGAGTTCTTAGTGAACTGTTTTAGAGGCCATTCCTAAATAAACATGGCAAAAGTTTCTGCACCATAGGAGCTGGAACAGAGCTCTCAGATGCTGATAACCTGACGTCTTTGTTAGGGAATACTGAGTCAAGGCCACACTGCTGTTAATACAAAGAAGGAGGCGTTGTTTGCTCTTCTCTGTTATATAGATAACTGGTACAAGGTGGGGAGGATCTAAAAGCTCTGTAAAATGGAAAACAAACTCTTGATGGTGGAAGGATTGAGTAGTCCAGGCCTTTGTACTGCAGCTTTACTGCTCTTTGTGTCTCCTGGCTTCCCTCCTGTGTGGAAGTGTAGTGAAAGGGAAAAGAGATTTCTTTCTAGCCAGGGCCATTGGAGAATTCCATGTGAATTCCATTGCCCCTCTCCTTCCTGACAGGAATGCCCTTCAACCAACTGGGGACATTGGCAGGGAGCAAATACTACAATGTGGAAGCGACCTACTGCTACTTACGCTGGTGAGTTCCTGCAGATCTGGATGTCCTGGGCAGGGAAGCCATGCACTGCTACTGTGGGTGCCAGATCCTATTCTCCTTACTTTGAACGTGGCACTGTTTTTGGCAAAAGAATTTTAGGGGAAGGGAAAGAGATGAGTTTGGTGTGTCCTTGAGCAGGACTGGTAATGAGAGCGAGCCTCGGTCAAACCAAACCATTGTGCTGGTTACTAATGACCTGTGCAGGACTGCATCTGGAGGGCTTTGCCCAAGCCCCTTGTGTGAGCTGGATAACCAGGCTGGAAGTGGGTTGGAGTTGCTGAGGGAAGTTGCTGTGGTGTGGGCTGGGTGAAATTCCTGGCTTGAAGTCACTGGTTTGAGAATACGTGTAAGCAGGGCAGGTAGAAGCTGTGAGGCAACTGAAGTGCAGTTTGCATCCATTGGTGGGAGTTTAGTTGCCCAGCATGTTCAGACAGCAGCATGGGGTACCTTTCCTCATGCCTCAATGTCTGAGTAACTTGGTAGTGAGTTAAAGCCATAAAATGTGAGTGGCCTTGTGGAGAAGTAACTTTGGCTGTGTCCTGTTTTGGTGCTTTAGTATCCAGTCTGAAGTGTCTTTCGAAGGTGCCTATGGGAACTTGAAGCGGCTGTATGACAAAGCAGCCAAGATGTATCATCAGCTGAAGAAGTGTGAAACCAGGAGGTTGTCTCCAAGCAAGAAACGGTAAGAAGGGAAAGAAAAGGAGAGGTGCAGGCTGAGAGTTTGCAGTGCCACTAGTGTATCCTCTGGGTTGAGAGTAGTGTGTTTGTGGGAAGTGGAGCTGGTAGATGGGCCATTCAGCATGGTGACTGTTCCCAGAATTTTGAGAGCCCCACTCTAGATCCCATTCTTGCTCTCTTGCTTCATAATTTCAGGAGAAAAGCTGAATGCTGGCCAGGTGTAGAGTTTGCATTGAGAGATTTTCTCACTCTTCCCTGGAGCTGGGGACTGTTCATGACGGTTGGGGCATATTGGTGAAAGTTGGCAGTGTATAAACTGTCTTCTTTCTCTCCAATTTCATCAGAATGGACTTCTCAGTTGAGGCTTGATTTACCTGTTAATAGAGCTCTGTCACCCCAGCTCATCTCTGTGATGGGGCACCTACTTTACAGTGTTTTCTCCTCCATCTTTTTAGAGGAAAAGACATTAAGAGGTTGCTGGTGAGCTTCATGTACCTGCAGAGTCTTTTGCAGCCAAAGAGCAGGTAAGGTTATGGTAGATTGTATCTTCTATTGATAACTCACAGTAGCAGGCACTCGGAATTGGAAGGGATGGATTTCCTGTAGGATAACAGTGCTTGTGTGAGGCTTTCTGCCAAAAGGCCCAAGGCTTTGGACTATCTGTGCATGGAGCATGAAGATTTTGCTTCCAGTGGAGGCTGAAATACCAAAGGGTTAAATACTTTGTGACTTGTCTAAATCAAGCCAGCCTGAGTATGTGTTGAGCTCCTGAGCCTTGCAGCTGTCTCTGTGCTGTACTGTGCCTTTGGTGTTTACTTACCCCATGCAGTCATCAGATGCTTTTTCCTGTCAAGGCCTGTATTCAGGCTGATGAGACAGCAAAGAGTTGCTGTCCACACATGTGTGGAGCTGTTCACTACACTTGAAAGTCTGTAACCAAACCCTTTGTTCAAAGAAACACCAAATCCTGGTTTTGTTAGAATAAATGGGAGGCTGTATATAGCTGTGTGATTTTGGGCTTTTAGATTTTTTTATTGGATTTTCTCTGTCTCTGCTGGAGGTTTCCAGGTGATTTTAAATAAACCGCTTACTGCTTGAAACAGAAGAGGTGTTTTAAAGGGCTTAATACAAGCTGCAGTTAAATTCATTGTGGAATAGTTTAGGTTGGAAGGGGCCTCCTGGGGGTCCAGTATTTCCCCAAAGTAGTCTTCACTATGAAAGTAGATGCAGATGTGAAGTTGGATGAGCTTGTTCAGAGCCTCATCACACTGAATTTTCTCTGGATCCAAGGACAGAAATCCCACACCTTCCTGGTCCCCTTTCCAGCATTTGATCACCTTCACCATAGAATTTTTTTCTCCTTGCATCTAATCTCATGTTTTGTTTCTGTAGTGTGTACCCATAATTTCTCTTCTTTTTGTTGTGCACCACTAAGGAGAGTCTTATTTGGTCCTCTGTAATCACCTGTTTGGCATCTGGAAACAGAAGACACCTCCCCATGCCTTCTGTCTTTCAGGCTGAACAAACTCGATTCTCATTGCCTCTTCTCATGTTCTCTCATCACGTTCTGTGTTTCTCTGCTGGATTAAATCCAGTTTGACTGTGTGTTTTTGTTTGGTGGGGTTTTTTTGTCCTGGGGATCCAAAGACCAGATACAGTGCTCCAGATGCCACCTTGTGAGTGCTAAATGGAGAGGCAGAACATGTCCTCAACCTGCTGGCTCTGCCCTTGCTCATGCAGCCCAGTATGGAACTGGCTTTCCAATGCTGCCTTACACTGAGGTGGAACCACAAGTCTCCTCTGATATCCACTCAACATGTATTTAGCACATACGAAATTTGGGAACTACTTTAATTTCCCAAGCACACTTTCTCCTGAGAAGGCTTGCTGGAAGTTTCACAGGCAGCTCTGTTTTGTAACTAGGAGGCTCTCACAGCCCGTTGGATTGACCTCATGGACGCTTCCTTTGAAGGACTGAATAGCTATGGAGTATTTTGGAGTGTTCTGGGCTGCAGGATAGACATGGGAGGAGGAAAAACTGAGTGTAATACTTTTCACTGAGCAGTGCATCTAGAACTTTTGCTCTGTTTAGCATTTAAGTGCCTCGTGTGTCTTAATGGCCACTTACTGAGCTCCCAGGGAAAAATTAATCTGGTTTTTGGTGACCCATCTGTAGGTATTGTTTGTTTTTAGTTTAGCAGCTTTCAAGAGGAGAACATAATCTGATTAATGTTACTTATTTCCTGTAGTTATTGTTGCCTGCAGTATATTCCCTGGTGCTTCATCCTGCCTAGTGCTAAAGACAGCATAACTGCCAGTTTTGGTTCAGTTTCTGGGCAGACATGCCAGGAACCTGAGTCTTGAGTTAATAATTCTTATGTATTTTTCACTCTTTTTAAGCTCTTTGGATTCTGAGCTGACATCTCTCTGCCAGTCTGTGCTGGAGGATTTCAACCTGTGCTTGTTCTACCTGCCCTCTCCTCCTAACCTGAACTCAACTAGTGAAGATGAAGAGGAGTATGAGAGTGGCTACTCCTTCCTTCCTGATCTCCTCATCTTTCGCATGGTGATCATCTGCCTTATGAGCGTTCACAGCCTCAAGAGGGCAGGTAACCAGTGCTTTGTTTGGAAATTTTGTGGTGAACATCCAGCAGCACAGTTAGGTTGGAGATGCTGTCTGAACTGGCATTCATGTTATGGTGTAGTGCTCACCTCCTCCATCCCGTTGTGCTGTCTGGTTGCAGGTTCCAAGCAGTACAGTGCAGCCATTGCCTTCACGCTGGCCCTCTTTTCTCACCTGATAAATCACGTCAATATTCGCCTCCAGGCTGAGCTAGAAGAAAGGGAAAATCCTGTCTCAGCCTTTCAGAGTGATGGCACTGGTAAGAGAACAAAGATGGCAGCACCTGGATCTCCCAGGTTGCCTGCCTACAGGGCTGTCTTTCCCCTCTCTCCTTTCTACCCTGGGCATGGGTTTTGTAGTGCACATGTGTATTGATCTTTTAGTTCTGAAGATGGTTGATGTGCTGAGTTGTCTCCACTTGGATGCTCCTTCTGAGTGTCTGAATCACCACAAGATGGACATGTTGCTTTCCTTATAAGGAGTTTGCTTTCTGTATCTCTTGGCAGCTCATTCATCATGTATTTATCCCAATCTGAGACTTTATTCTCTGTCTTTGTTTGCTGTTGTTTACTGGCTGCTTTCATCTTCCACTGAGGAGATGATCTTGAGTAAAACACCTGGGCTGAGGGAGGCAGAAGGGGACTGAGTGAGGCTGAAGGAGACAGGCCCTCTCAGCATACCTCAGTTCTGCTCAGACAAGGGTGGCTCTTGAATTTCTGGGGGATTCTATTGAACAGTGAATAAAACTGCTAAACCTTTTCCCTGAAAACAGTCCATTGCAATACCTCACTGAATGCAGGGTGAGGGAGTTTCTGGTAAAAGCAACAACAAACGACCTCTGCAGGTTTTGAAGCTGTCACAGTGATTCAGGGCTGCTAGAAAGGCTCTGTGCATGTTGGTCAAGAAAGGGATTGGGTCAGTTACAGAGCACATGTCCTTGTCCTGCTTGGTGGGTCACTCAACTCTTTGACCGTAGAAAGTTTGAGAGGAGAGTTAGAATTCAGCTGTGTTTTATGCTGGTTTAGCAGCCTTGAGCACTGAGGCTGCCTGGTAACAGAGTGGCCCAGCTTGGGCAGTAGGAATCCCAGCTTCCCAGGTGTTTTTAGAAAGTGAGTCTTTCTGTTGGGGTTGCTTATTCTGCGGTGGAAGACATTGATGGAAGTGATGGCTGAAGTTTGCAGCCCTGGGCCCAGGGCTGGCAAGCAGCAGCCTGCGGAACACACTGTGACCTATATTCTCCCTGTAAATACAGATGACCAGGAGCCACGGGAGCCTGTGAACTCAATTGAGAAGGAAGCTGAAGCTGAGTTGGCCAATCATCAGCCCAGTGAGGAACAACAGAAGAACGACTGCAAGAAAAGCAAAAAATACTCTCGTCTCTCCTGTCTGCGCCGCCGCCGCCACCCCCAGAAAGTGGATGAGAGTGACCTGAGTGAGGGTTTTGACTCTGACTCCAGCCAGAGCTCCATCAAGGGCAGTGATGGGTCAGAGAGTGGTTCTGAGAAGAGTGATGAGGAAGCAGAAGCTGCTTTTGATGTGGAGACAGACTCTGACATGAACAGCCAAGAATCTCGATCTGACCTGGAGGACATGGAGGATGAACCGTGTGAGGAGGGAAGCAGCCAAGGCAAAAGTGGGCCCAAAGAGGCCTTAAAGAACAGTGTGGATGGCAGTGGACTGGGGGACTTAAAGAGCCCAAGCATCTCTAGAATTGAGGCTGTGGATCCAGCAGTCAATGGGCCAGCTTCCGTGAGCACTAATGATGCAAGCATAGCCAGTAATCTCCAGGCCATGTCCACCCAGCTGTTCCAGACCAAACGCTGCTTTCGCTTGGCTCCCACATTCAGCAACATCCTCCTGAAACCCAGCAGTGAACCACCTGCCTTGAAGGACAGGATAGAGACCAAGCCATGTGTCAATGGAGATCTGGAGAAGCCCAGCTTGGCAGACCAAGGTAAGGGCCTTGTTATTGCAATTATGTGCAGAAAACTGCAAACTATAGCAGTCTGTTTGCTAAATGCACCATTTCCCATGGTGCAAGCTCTCCTTTGGCTAGGTTTGGAGGACCAGGTTGCCCAAGTAGTGGGCAGGCCTCAGGTTGGACGTTTCTTGATCGAGGAGCTTTACTTTTACTGCCCAGCATGCAGGATTATGTGCCCTGAGCAAAGGAAACACCTGCTGCCAAACAGGGTTACCAGAACAACTGCTGTTCTGCAGACTAAATGCTGAGCCGCTGTGATAATCACAAGCTCACAGTCTGGTGTGTTTGGAATGGACTTTAAAGCCCATGTCATTCATCCATCTTGCACTAGGTTGTTCCAAACTACATCCAACCTGGCCTTGAACACTTCAGGGATGGAGCAGCCACAGCTTCTCTTGGCATCCTGTGCCAGAGCTTCACCACCCTCACAGGGAACAATTTCTTCCTCATACCACATCTAAATTTACCTTCTTTCAGTTTAAAGCCATTGCCCCTTGTCCCCTCCAGGACCTTGTCAAAGTCCCTCACCAGCTCTCTTGGAGCCCCTTTAGGCACTGGAGGGAGCTATAAGGTCTCCGTGCAGCCTTCTCTAAGCAGAACACCACCAGCCTGTCTCCAGAACAAAGGGGCTGCAGCCCCTGGATCATCTCCATGGCCTCCTCTGGACTCTCTGGGGTTGTCCCAATACAAGTGCAACATTTCTCTTTGCCCTTGCTCTTCTTTCTGGGGTTGGCACAGACCCACCTTTCCAGCCTGTCCAGGTTCCTCTGGTGCCATCCCTTCCCTCCAAAATGTGACCCCACCACACAGCTCAGTGTTGTCAGCAAACTGGCTGAGGGTGCACTTGATCTGTCTGTGACACCAACAAAGATATTAAAAAGTGCTGATCCCAACCCCTGAGGATGCCCCTCTTCGCTGCTCTCCACTTGGACATTGAGCTGTTGGCTGTAGCTCTTTAACTATGATTATCCAGCCAAGTCATTGTCCACTAAGTGGTCTATCAATCAAATCCATGTCTCTCCAGTTAAGAGACAAGGATGTTGCATAGAACAGTGTCAAATGCTCTGCACAAACCAAGGTAGATGAGATCAGTTGCCCTTCCGTCGTCCTCTGCTGCTATAACCCCATTGCAGAAGGCAAATGAATTTTTCAACCATAATTTGCTATAGTGAGAAGCCATTTTGGTTCCAGAGGATAATTTCAGCAGGTATTGAAGACTGCATCTTCCCTTTTCCCTTTGTGAAATATCTAATCAGACTGTTGCTTCTGGTGACAGACAGGGCAGATGGAGGACAGGAAGTTCTCCATGAGATGACAGATTATCAGTCCAATGCTCGTGCAGAAGTTCATGTGGAAGATGTGACCTAGGTGCCTGTGAGAGGTGTTGAGGGCCTCTCTGTGACCCATGAAATGTGCCTCACTGACTGTTGTGTGCTGAACCCCTGGGAGATGCACAGCAGGTGGAGCTGCCATGTCTCCGTTAGCACTCAACGTACACAACTGAGTGATGTTCTGGGTAAAAACAGCTGGAAAGGGAGATGTGATAAACTACAGGGAATTGTTTGTATTTCACATAAAATGACATGGGCCTGTTCAGTCTTGTTTTTCATTCCTCCCAGCTTCCCTGGAGCAAGGAAACTGGATAATTCTGCATCCTGCTGCCAAATCCAGCTGGCCTACAGCACTGGCAAGATTCAGACTTTGCCTGGGCCAGCATTTGAAGGCACAGTATTAGATCATGTTAGTGTTGACTGGCTCCTGGCACTGCTCCGTGGCCACATGAAAGAGATGGGGGGTAAAGGAAGAAACAAATGGCCTTTGGTCTGTTTAACCGTTTCCCTCAGTGGTTATCTTGCTGTTGCAGCTCCAGGAACATGTGGCCACAATACCTTTACAGGTGTAGAAAATGAGAAATGGAATGAGTTCACTGTGTGCTTTTTAGCTTTGAGCTCTCCTCATCTGTGCTGTATCCAAACTGCTTTTTCATGGTGTAACACTGTCAGTGGTGGGTTCTGAATAAATCACCTCCTTTCTTGTGATTCTGAGGGTTTATGGAATGCCCATAGCTGTGCTAATAGGAAGCAATGGTAGCACTTGAAATAAGGGGGTGTAGCAAAATATGTGGTTGATTCCCAACTTGACCTCAGATCACTCGTGTCACATGTGATTCCACTGGCAATGGCTTTTTGATCCTCAAGTCTGGAGAGTTAGAAGAGTGCAAAGAATATGTTCAATATTTAACATTCTCTGACTCATAGAACAGCCCTGCCATTTCCTTCTCCTGCCTGACTCTAAGCTGGGAGCATGTTTGCCTCACAGCTCTGTTCCCTGCAGGAACTGCTGTGGTCCTTGTGCTGGCATGTGCTGCCCCACTCTCTCAGCCAGTGTCTTAGAGACTGCTGCAGAGGTTAGGCATTGGTCAAACCTTCACAGGGAGATTTTAACCCTCTTATCCCGAGGAAGAAAAGGCAGGGGTGATACACTAGTAACAGCACAGGGGGTAGGGACTGGTTTTGTGAGGATGTATGGAGGCACCGACTATTTCAACTCAACTATTACCAGCCCAGGGCTGTTCTGACACCAGCAGGGCTTGGCATCTCAGGGAGTTTAACAGCTGCCATCTTATGCTTGCCTCTGTTTTCCAGATGACGTGTCTGACTCTGAAGAAAGCATTTCAAGTAACAAATCTTGCAGAAATGAGCGATCCCTTCAGGAGAAGTTGGAGATTGTGAGCAATGAAGGGCTTCTGCTTACTGTCAAGGTGTTCCTGGACTGGCTGAGGACAAACACAGACCTCATCATTATGTGTGCTCAGGTGGGGATCGTGTTGGGGCTCTCTACAAGGTTTTGTCTGGTTAGCTTACCTGGGCTGGTTGCAGCCATGGCCCCTGAGTGCTGGGTGGAGGGTAATGTTATGTCCCCCACCAGCTGAGTTAAGCTAATCTGGACCTAAGAAGGATGGTGAGGTTTACTCTTCTTAAAGCATTCTGAGGGTTGTGAGACGCTGGAAGGCCTAAGCTGCCTAGTTGTTGTATATGTCTGTCTTGACATTTTCTATGGCCTTTTGTGTTCTGTTCCTGCAGAGCTCTCAGAGCCTGTGGAACAGGCTGTCTGTGCTCCTGAACCTTCTGCCTTCTGCTGCAGACCTGCAGGAATCAGGTACTGGAGAAAGAAGTGGCAATGTCAGTTTTCACCAAGCCTAGTCGTCAGTGATTTCCCACCTGTGTGAAAGCCCGGGAAGAAAGATTTCCTAGTAGTAGTTTTTATAAACACAATAGGAAGTAACACATGCATGTAATGGGGTGGTTTTTTTGTTTTGTTTTGTTTGGTTTTGTTTGGGGTTTTTTGTTTGTTTGTTTGTTTTTTGTTTTGTTTGGGTTTTTTTTTGTTTAAACACAATTCCAGTGTGTGTATTCCTATATATACACAGTGTATATAGGAATATATGTATATATACCTATACTGTCCCATAGTCTTTAGAATCATATAATCATAGAACATCCTGAGTTGGAAGAGACCCCCCCCCCCTTGCTCCAGGATTGAGTTCAACTCCTGGCCCTGACAGGACAACCCCAGAAATCACACACAAAAATGCTAAATTAATACATTAATATGGCTGGCAGCATACTGAAACACTGACACCAGCATGTGAGAATCCATATGTGGCCAACAGGAGTGAAATTCACTGCCAGTGACAGGACTGAGGCTGTGATTTTGCCATGGTAATCCTGGAAAATAGTTTCGGAGCTCCAGCTGCTCATGATGTGCCGTATGCCTCTTCAGGGCTGAGCCTGAAGTTCCTGATGGTTCATGAGAAGCAGAGTTTAAACAGGGTTGCTCATCAGTTGGAATAGCGGGGAAAGCTATCCCTCCAGACAGATGATTTCCCAGAGTCTCTTGGCACATTGTTTGGGAGAGTTGCTCTTTGTATTGTGGGTGGTCTTGTGGTTCCTCCTTAAGCAGGTGCTCGCAGAACATGTGTCATTAATACATCTGCCTGTGACCATTACAGATCATGTGCCTTAAAGCGATTCTCCTCTTAGCCCCCTCATCAGTTGTTTTGCTCTCCTTCTTGTCCCTCTTCTCCAGGGCTGGCCCTGTGTGATGAAGTCAAAGACATCCTGAGTGATGCTGAGCTCCCAGACTTGAAGGCCAACCTGCTGCTCCCTGAAGATGTGGCCCTGCGCAATCTTCCCCCTCTGAAAAATGCACACAAGAGGTTTAACTTTGAGCAGGACCGGCCCATTTTCTCAGCAGTTGAGGAGGTGAGTTGTGGTAAATCCTGAAAAAAATTAGACCTGGATGGTTGTGTTAAGTGATTCCTTTTCCTAGCACTGAAGACCTGATGAGAGGTTTATGGAGCAGGTGTGGCAGGGTGCGACTGAGGTTTCCTAAGATTTCCTTGGGTTGAGGAAGCCCAGGCTGCTGGCACCCCTGAACCTTCTGGCCAGTAGTCTTTCCCACAGCCCCCTCCTGCAGTCTCTGACTTCAGAAGACATCAGAAGCATCCATCAGAACTGGACATTTAATATCAGTTCCTGCCTTTTTCAAAAGCGTGAGCTTCAGGTCGGTGCTGCCTCAGGCCGCAGCCACCAGTGCCATGGCTGTGTTGGCTGGTGACTGCCTCCTGCTTCCTTACAGTCTGTTGTGCGGATCTGCCGCATTCGGAGCTTTGGCCACTTCATTACCCGCTTGCAAGGCAGCATCCTGCAGTTCAACTCGGAGCTTGGGATCTTCATCAGCATAGCACAGTCAGAGCAAGACAACTTTCTGCACCAGGCACAGGCCCAGTTTCACATGGTGAGTTGGTAGAGGCGAATGAATTCTCTGTACTTGGCAGAGTTTCCTGTAGGTTACTATTAGGCTGTAACTATAATCACAGATCTTTGGGAGGAGATTAAAGTTCTGTTCCTTAAAGATATTCCAGTGTCCCCTTTTCACTCTGAAAGTGTATGCTATTGTCAGCTGGTGTGTTTCCTGCTAACTGATATGAAAGTTTGGTTTTGCAACTAGGCTGCAGAGGAAGCTCGTCGGAACAGGCTCATGAGAGACATGGCTCAGCTTCGACTGCAGGTAGGAGATGCCAGTTCTAGCCTGAAAACCAACAGGGTAGTGGCTGGAATGTTAGAACCTGGGAAGGGAAGGGAGTCCTGTCCCACACAGAGACAGTAAGTCCGTTCAACATAGATCGATCTGTAGAATATCTCAAGTTGGAAGGAATCCTGTAAAGATCATGGAGTCAAAGTCCCTGCTTCTCACAGGGCTCCTTCAAACTGAATGCCTTCTTAAGCCGTGGCAGCTTGGTGTGTGTCTTGGTTTAGAAGACAGGTATCTGGACAGTTCAAATCCCCTCCCTCCAAGTTGTTATAATTTAGACAAGAAAAGCAATTAAAGGGGCTTTTTTTTCAGGCAAAGTTATGGGAATAAGAAATAACAGCTCTTTACTAGTATGTATAACAAACAGCTCTTTACTAGTATGTATAACAAACCAAACTATAAAAGAAAATAACTACGAACGAACTACTGTTAACAACGAAACAGTAATACCAAGAACCCTAAGAAACCTTGCCTCCCAAAACCCCGGACAGTTTGGTCCCGACGGCACGGTGGTCGCAGTGGCTGCTGCATAGAGCTGGGAAGAATGCAATGGGACGGGCTGGCAGCTGGGAACGGCAGAGTGTCCAGGCAGGGCAGGGGAGAGGGGCAGGTCACAGTGTAGCAGAAAGAGCAGTGCTGAAGAAAAGCGGAGGTGGTGGGGCAGGGCTGGGCCGGCTCCGCTCCAGCAGGCAGGCCGAGGAGCTCAGAATTCCCAGACGTGCGAGCAGACGATGGAAAATTTTCCTGGGACTGGGGTTCTTTCCACCCAAACAGCCTGTCTGTGTCCTCTCCAACGGGTGCCCAAAGAGCAAAGAGCAAAGCGAAGCAGGGACTGAAGCTGCCTCCAGCTTTGTCTTTTATCTGCCCCCAAATCACTCATGCTGCCTCCCCCCTCTCCCAGCGAGACAAAAGGTGTAGCCAGGTTCTCTTTTGGCCCCCTTTGTTTTGCCCAAGTACCTATAAGTATCCAGCAATTAGTTCCTTAGCAACATATGGGGAAAAATTCTATAAGTAAGAAGAAAAAAGAAAAAGCAAACAAGACTAAACCCCAACAGTGTGACAACCACTTTCCTGGGGAGCTTGTTCCAGGAATCAGCCACCCTCTGGGGGAAGAACCTTTTCCTAATGTTCAGCTTGAACTTGCCCTGATGCAGCATTGAAGCTAGAAATTATATGTACCATTTCCTCATGTCCTGTTGCTAGTCATTGGAGAGAGGAAGTCAGCGCCTCCTGCTTGCTGACCTCTTTGAGGAAGGTGTGGGCTGTGGTGGGGTGGTCACCCTCAGCCTTCACTGCCCCAGTCTGAGCAAACTGAGTGACCTCAGCCATTTGAGGCCTTTCACCATCCTGGTCATCCTACTCTGGACACTTTCTAATATTTCAATGCCCCTCTTACATCAAGGTGCCCCAAACTGTTCACAGTACTCGAGGTGGGGCTGCAGTGGGACCATCACCTTTTGCTGACTCTCTGCTGTATCCAGCCCTTTGTTCTGTATGCTTGGAGGTTGGAAGGGCCTGGTGGAGCTTTGCAGGGCAAGTCTTGCCCTGTTTGATTGTCTATTTCAGCATAAATGTGAAACGAGTGTCTTTGCATGTGTGTTTTCAGTTGGAAGTGTCTCAGCTGGAGGGAAGTCTCCAGCAGCCCAAGGCGCAGTCAGCCATGTCTCCTTACCTTGTTCCGGACACCCAGGCCCTCTGCCAGCACCTGGCTCTTGTCAAGCAGCTGGCCACTAGTGGGAGGTTCATAATCATCATCCCTCGAACAGGTATGAGTACTCCACAGCAGGTAACTGTCAGTAGCTGCTTGTCCTTTCTGTGCTGGGAGCAGGCCCCAGGGGTCTGGATAGTGACTTTCCCTCCTCCTGCTCTTATCCTTGACTTCACCTGGAACAGTTGCAACGTGCTTTTGATGTGTCGCTTTTGGGGCCAGTTCTATGTGTGGCCCATGCTTGGGATTTTGACAATGTGTCAGAAGAGCTGAGAGGAGAGAGGTCCCGTTCACCCTCTGCCTCTCCTGTGGCAGCTATTTATTGGACAATGTTCTGTGGAATGGGAAGTACATGATGCCTCTGGATTAGTTTGCAGAAGTAGAACTGTAAACAAGATGGTTTTGGTTGTTTGTTTTTTTCTCCTGTTAGTTATCGATGGCCTAGACTTCCTGAAAAAGGAGAACGCTGGTGCTAGGGACAGCATTCGGTATCTGGAGGCAGAATTTAAAAAGGGAAACAGGTGAGAGCAGGAGATGGGTGGGATTTCCCCTTGTTTTTGGAATGGGTGGGCTTTGGGTGGGAGCAAGCTGTGAATCCCTTGGAGCAGAATGAGTAGCAGGCCAAGGAAAAGCCAGACTTCAGGAATGGGAAGGCAATGAAGGGGCAGATTCAGCAGCTGGTTCTTCAGTTGTGCTGGTAGTTGCTGCTCAGCTTTGAAGTGCAGCTGCTTTTGAGCAATGGTGGAGTTGCATTTCTGTTGCTGTACAAACTGGAGCAGTGACCTTTGCCACTGTACTGGGAGTGCTGGAAGAGCTGGATTATGCCTGGGTGCTCTGCAGAAACACAGTTGAGAGGACAGACTGCATCTCTGAGGCCAGTGTCAGGGCTGGTGGGCTTGAGACATGTGGTACTGTGAGCAGATGTGGGAATGGTGGTGAGGCAGGGAGGTGATTGAAGGGATTCACGGGGGATTCCTTGTGTGGACCTTTGGGTGTTAAATTTGGGTTGGTGGAAGCCCTACAGCACCCAGAGGAGCTGCTGTGGAGCACTGACTTTAGCCTGTGTGATGGTCTCCATATGAGCTCAGAGACTCTGCTTTCTCCTTAGGTACATTCGTTGCCAGAAAGATATTGGGAAGAGCTTTGAGAGGCATAAATTGAAGAGACAAGATTTAGATGCCTGGTAAGATTTCAGCATCTGAAGGTGTCTGAGCCCAGTTCGAAGCAGGCAGGTGGCTTTGGGGAGAGGTGTTAGCACTGGGACCCATCGCAGAGTTTGTTCCGTGTGAGTAATGATGAAATTCCTTGAAGATAAGGACAGCCAGCTGTGCACATTACACAAAGCCCTCTGTTCTCAGAAAGGTCTCAGAAAAGTCCTTAACGGGAGCAGGAAAGCAGCCCTGCTTCCCACTTATCATCCCGAGCAGATGTGGTCTTCTTGCTGACCTTCCCCTCTGTTTCTCTTCTCTGTCAGGAATCTCTATAAAATACTGGACAGCTGCAAACAGTTGACAGTGTCCCAGGGCAGCGGAGAGGATGACACCACAGGAATGGTCACCATCATCACGGGCTTCCAGCTGGAGGACCCGAGCTTGTTCTCGGTGCCCATGCAGGTCAGTAGCTCTTGTCTGGCTGAGCTGAGCCATTCTGCTTCCTAGCAAGGGTATAATATGATTGACTGGCAAAAGATTTGTTTTTTAATGTTTCTTTGCCTTGGCTAATAACTGGCCTGGTTTCCTCAAAGTTACTTTATATGTTGAGATTCCTTGTTCCCTCACGGTTTCTTGATTTGTGGTACAGAATATTCTGGGACAGCTGTGAGAATTTAATTTCATGTCTATGCAGGCCTCTTGTACCAGAGCAATGAGAATTGGGAGGATTAGGCCTTCCAGCTGTGCCAGGCTGTCAGAGATTCCCCAGGTTGGGAATGGCAACTGTCTTGACCAGGCAAGTTAAAAATTAACCACCTGTTCTGTCTGTGTTTGTTTGCAGTCTGCCATCCAAGCAGCCGCCAATGCCAGCATAGAGATAAAAAATGTTCTGGAATTCTACAAGCAGTGGAAAGAGATGGGCTGATGGTCAGAAAGGCATCGGGTTGGTGAACCTTTCTCTCCCCCTCTCGCAACGTGCAGCGTCTGAACCAAGGAAACAACAATCTGGGCGACACTTAAGACACGAAGAAGCAGCAGCAGCAAGAGCAACAAAAATACCTATCCAAACAAATTAAAAAAAAAAATCCAATGTGGGCACGCACACTGACACCCTCCACCTGCATCCTGACCAGACGGCTGTACAGCTCTGATGGCACCAGCTGCTCTGAGAGAGGCCCCTCGGTATGGCCGGGGCAGAGCTCTGCCCTTCTCCCAGTCAGCAGAGATGGGCGAGAGACGGGCAGTCCTTCATCCCCCTCCTTCCTCCCAAAGCTTGCTTGGCCAGCAGAAACAGGCTGGTGGTTCAAAGCATGGACTTAACTTCAGCAAAACCAAACCAAGTGCGGCAGAAACGGAACCCTCTGGCTTGGGAAAGAAGATCCAAAGAGTGTCTTGCTCTTTGTTCAGCAATCTGGGGACAGGAAAGCGGATAGTATTTCCCCCACTTCCCCTTTGAATTAATTCTTTTTCAAGGGTTTTTTCCTTTTAATTTTTAGTTTTTATATATATGAATAATATTAAAAAAAAAGAAAAAAGAGGAGTTCCTTTGGGGTTTTGGATACTCTTCCAACATCAGAAAGAAAAGGAGACACTATTTAAAAGGGGGGAAAGCTCTTAATATATTTTTTTTTGTCTTAGAACAAGCATATTTATTTCCTTTCCCAGGCCCCCATGGAGCGGGCTCAGTGCAAAGGAATGTTGGCCTGTGAGGAAGGAGCAGCCCCATGTTGCACTCCACTCTCTGTGGGAGCTGCATGCTTCATGAGCTCAACCGTGCTGCTCCAGGGAGGCCACAGGACTCTGTGCCTCCATCTCCAGTTTCTCCCACTTTGCATTAGACCTTCGAGAAAAGGAGTAATCTGGCAGAACTGCTGAAAGCAAGAGAAGAGCTGGGTGGGATTTATGCACCATTAAGGCTCAAATGCTTGGCTTGAGCACTGCAACACTGGGACGGAGCAGATGTCTCCAAAGGACCCAAAGCCTCTTTTTCATCTTTTCTTTTTTCCCCTTTTTTTCCCCCACTAAATCTTCAAATAAGGTGTGGAGGAGGAAGGAGAATCTCAAAGCCATTATCTTCTGCTGGTTGTTCGATGCACCACTGCTGCAATGCTGTACTAGAGATGGTGACAGAGCTGGAGTGTTTGTCTCCCTTTCTCACATCCTTCTGGGCTGGCAGAGGCAGTGCCATGACCGCTGCTGTCCAGGAGCACCGAGCTCACGAACTGTTCCATGCTTTTCCCATCCGAAATGGGAGGGCTGATGCTGCCTGGACGGATGCTGGAAGAGCTGGTTTGCCAGGTGACCTGTGAGGGATTCCGCAGAGCTTCATCCTGACAGCGTCTCACACAGCCTGAGTCTGACACGTTGTCACTTGGCCAGTGCTCGGATAGGAAAGTTGCAGGTTGCTCACAGGGCAGCAGAGGGCCTGGGCAGTCTCTTCGTGCTCCGTCTTGCCTCTGTGTGCCCATGGAAGAGCTGTCTCCATCTACATGAACCAGCAGCAGCTATGCAAGTACAAACCACTGGAGTCTTCTGTGTTCTCACATGGGCCAGCCAGAAGCTGCTACAGCCAGAACATAACATGAAAAGCTGAGTCACATACTCCACTCTGTGCAGGCTCCCAGCATGGTGTGTTTTACTGCAGGGGCGGGATGTTCCTTGTTTTCAGGTAAAAACTAAAAATACCAGCACAAGTACCAGAGCGTTCATTCCTATTCCAGTGCCGGCTCCTTTACAGCACAGCAGAGGGAAATGCCAACCTCCATGGTACAGCTGGTCCATCCCTAGAGGCTGACAGGCTAGTTGTGAAGGACAGGGTTTCCCTGCAGGATCTTCCCTTTTACAGCTTCTCCTGAAACTCAAAATGCTTTGCTTGGCTAAGCCAAGAAAAGGTCATATGCAGGACAGCAGGTCAGAGACTCCAGCATACCTTGGGGATTCTTGGATATCTGAGATGTGTTGTAAAGCTCCCAGTCACTCTTTCCTGCTGTGGTTTTATTTGAAGCCATTTGTGTGTGTAGCTCATTATTTCAATGGGGTGGAAAAAGAAAAGGGAACCACCTTGGGGACTGTTCCTTGAGGTGAAACCCTCCTTGTGTGGTGGGGGCACAGAGAGTTGATGTGCTCTGCTTTTTCCTGCTGCTGAAGGAACCCCCCCTTGATCCTGGATGCCAAGCACAGCACAGGAGTCTGGAGGTCACTGAGGCTGAGTCTGGTGTGTGTGTCCTGAGAGCCTCAGTGTGACCCTTGTGGCTGTACTTGGGGTTGGTGAAGAGAAGCATTGCTGGGCTATGTTCGAAGCAGTGAGGAGCTGGGGGCAGTCTTCAGCTTCACTCCGGGTTGAGCATTCCTTAGGTCCTGGCTGGATCTTGAGGGGAGAGAAGAGCAGTACAGGTAAAGCAGCAGCCCAGAGGAAATTCCGGTCTCACTGGTGGCAAGTGTTTCAGTTGATGGCAGGTGTTTTAGGTGTTTTCAGTTCTTGCAGCTCCCACAGCTGTGCAGGGTGGCAGCTCGGAGCCAAGTGCTGCACACTTGGGCAGGCTGAGGAGGAGCTGTGTTCTGAGTCACTGAGGCCTTGTGTGGGCACAGGATGCAGTTTAAGACCAAAAGTAAATAAACTCAATTTCTGTAACCAGAGGCAGTGGAGCTGCTGTGAGCCCATGTCGGGCGGCATGGTGACAGCAGGGGCTGCTCACAGCCATCCCTTAGTTACTGCTCTGGTCCCCTGAGGGGTTGGTTTAATATTCCAAGGTTTTGCATACCTGGAGGGGAGAAAGAAGCCTTGGGGAATGGGGAAAGAAGCCATGCAATGGAGAATTCTGACTGCCACCATGGCACCTTCCATTCTGGGCTGGATGGGGAGACATTGTGACCTTTAAAAAGGACACCTGAAGGGTCCATATGCTACCCTCTTCCTCTCCAGAACACATAGCTGTGCTTGAGGACCTGGTGAATGGTTTTTGGATTTGCATCCCCAGTCAGAGATACGCAGAACTGAAAAACTGGGAAGGCTCCACAATGTGGGAGCAGTGTGGCTGCAGAGCAACCGTGGCCTTCTGAGGGGACTCAACGTGTCATCTCCAGCATTTGCATAAAGGAAGGCACTTCAGTGTCTGCATCCCAACACTCGGGATGAGCTGGAGTTTCCTCCTTGAACAGATCTGCTCTGTCTAAGGGCCATTGTGTTTCTCCCCTGGCATGGTGGTTGCTAATACGAAATGGGTCTTGAGATGGAAGCAAACGGGGTGGTCTGTGGGAGGCTCTATGCAGCCTGTGGCTGCTGTGGTGCTGCAGTGGGGGCTCCCTGAGAGCCCTCCACCCTGTGCATCCTGGTCCAAGCCAGAAACATGAGGTGCCTCATCAGGAGAGCATCACACAGGAAGGAGACTGTGTGGGCTCTGGCCATGGCTTTTCCCTGCAGTGCTGCTCCTGCACCAACTCCAGGCTTGCCCCATAGCAGCTGTAAAGCCAGTCCAGTAGTGCCTGCTGTGCTGGGAGGGAGAGCAAACAGAAAAACCATCTTGTGGGCTGAAAACAAGAGTTTTCATGTGTTCTGGTATGTTTCTTGGGTTTGGTTTTTCTCTTCATTACCACCCTGTTGAGCTGTTGGTTTTTTGGGGTGACCCCATGCTGGGAGGACACAGGTCTGTGGTGGCTGAGGCTCGCTGGGGTGGCCCCAAACCATGGTGGACGCAGTCACTGGTGCTTGTTGGGTTTCTGCTCCATGGTTTCATGGGCTGTTCAAGCGGCTCCTCTGCTCGCATCCTTGCTTGGCTTGAGGCCACCCACAATGCCTCGGGTTTTGTCTTGTGTCTTCAATTTAGAGCTCCTTTCCTTCTTGATGTGCAGCAGCAGTGGCCAGGCTGGCCAGGGTGGGGACAAGGCGGGCTGGCACAGGGGCCTGTTGCTGGCCTTGCCGCTCTCAGTGAGGGGTCTGTAGGTTCGAGGCGAGGGACAATCACCTCTCCTCAGCCCTCGTGTGGCACATGGGCTTGCAGAGCCAGGGAGGATTGCTCTCATTGAGGGATGAGGGGACATGGGGCCCACCCAGCTGGGTGAGGAGGGGTTGGGGCTCCCAGCATGTGTCTGACCATGGTCTCAACACAGCAAATGGCTTAATAAAATACCAGATGTTTGTACTTTGTGTCCTGTGGTTGTTCCCAGCCCATCCCACCTTTCTTGTGCAGCCCTGGAGCTGAGTGCATTTTCCATCTGTAAATCCAGCCTCAAACATAAGCTTTGCTGACCAAACTTTCCAGTAAAGAAGTGCAGGTGGGTCCTTCCTCATCCTTGTGATGGGAACAGCATTTCCCTTGCTGCCTTTGCAAGAGGATAGGCTGCAGGCTGGAGATTGGGCTGTGCAAGGGTCCCACCATGCCCTGGTGCCAAGGGTAGCTGGGGGGGTAGGGAGAAAAAATAAATCACTATTCCTGCCCTGAATTCATTGCTGTCAAAGCTTCAAGTGGGGAGCACTGAGCTGGGCACTGTCATAATTTTTTCTCCCTCTTGGGTTCTTTGGAGACTGCCACTGGTGAGGTCAGAGAGAGGGGTTGTGAAAAGGCAAATCCAGCTTCAGTCTCCAGTAGGGAAATAGGCTAGGGGCGAGACCTGCCCTGTCCCAACACTGAGCTGGCAGAAAGGGACTCTCATGCTGGCTCCATCCCCTTGAACAGGGCTGGAAATGCTTTTTCCATCTTGGAAGGGCCATGCCAAGAGGCTGCCAGCCCCGGAGCCTCCGTCATCGGTCCATGCAGGATAGTGTTGCTGGGAGGTGGTCCATGGGTGGGGGTGCATCCCACAGCCCTTGCATGGGAACTGACCAAGGTGAAATTGAAGCAGGAGGAAAAGGCCACAGCACTGCCTGTTCCCCTCCTTTTCTGTGCCTCTGCTTCCCACTTCTGGTACAGATGTGTCATTCCCCTGCCTTGAACATCTCCCTGCCTGGGTTTGCTGTGCCTCGTGGGTTATTTTGGAGGGACTGCTCAGCACCAGGGTCTGCATCCCAGTGTGGAGACCTCAAACCCTCCCTTTGGCCTCCTGCCAACACCCCTGGGGACAAGTGACTTCTCCTTGGCTGGGGCCACCAGAGCAGCAGAGCCCTGGTGTGGACCAGCCTGCACCTCGGGCTCTTCGGGACAGGTATATGGTGTTTTTGAGCTGCTCATGCTGTGCCCAGCACTCAGCTTAAGTCCTCTGGGGATCAATAAATCCCCAAAGACAGGGGCTTTGGAAAGCATCCATCCTGCTCCCAGCTCAGTCCTTTGTCCCCCGAGCTCCATCCAGCTGCAGCATGGACCTTCCACTGGCATTTGTCCTCATGGACTAAGCGGGAGCCGCTGCCAACCCTCCTGCTGCCAGGTCAGTTTTGTTTTTGCAAACTCACTTTCTCCACCTCTTTCTTCCCACATCTCCTGTGTGGGACTCTGCAGTGTGACACAGTGGGTGTTTTTGAGGCCACCTGCATGGACCTGCACTCAGCTTTGTCACCTGTCCTGGCTCTCCCAGCTTGGTGGCATTTAGAGTTCGGTGCCCAGAACTGCCTTCCAGTGGCCCCTCCAGCACTGGAGGCTCCCATGTGCCCCCTATGCACAGTAAGGGGTCATGTCTTCAGCAGGAATTTGAGGGGATCTCAGCCAAAGCAAGGCCATGGCAGGGTTGGCAATCTGTCCAGCACAAAGTTGCCTTTGAGCCCCTGCAGAGGCCCGGTCTGCCCCTTCTGCCAGTGAAGGGGTGAGTGGGACGCTAACAGCACCCCTTGTTCTGCTGACCTGCTTTCCGTGTTGCCCCAGTTTCCCCAGTTGCCCAGTTCAGTGTCCTTCATCAGGCCCTCCACAACAGCTTCACTGGACTAGGCCTTGGGGGCCTGCAGGGTGTCTCTGAGGGTTTGTTTCTGCCGTGGTAGTGCTAAGCCTGAATCTGCCAGGGACATCCGTAGGGTTGGGAGCCTCTCTGGGGAGAGAGTGTACAGGATCACAATCTTTCCTGCAGCCCCCACCCCTGACCCTAATGTGCTCTCCCATTCTGGTGACCTGACTGGGCCTGTCCAGTCAGTGCCCCCCTGGAAGAGCCAAACAAAGCAGGCTTTGCTGCATACAACCTTGAAAAAAGCTGGGAGCCTTCCTGGGTGTGTCTGTCCTGGCTCCTGCAGCCACACTCCCCATCCCCTAGTGGGCTTGGTCCTGAAGATCCAACCTCTCTCTCACCAAGTGCCTGCCTCACCATGGTGCTGGTAAAGCTGCAGCAAGTCTTTAGGGTCCACCAGGTGCCTCAGGGATGCCTGACTGGGGTAGGGGGAGGCTCTGACCCAGGTTTCTTCCCCCAGTTCCCTCATTCAAGATGGTAAATCACCTGGACTCCCCATGAAAGCTTGTTTCAACTCGGAGATATTCCCAGCCCACCCTTCCTCAGTTTCCCCACCCACCACAATCCCAAAGCAGCTCTTGAGCTGCCCTGCTCCCCCTGAGGCATCCCCTGACCAGCCTTGCTGTTGCCAGAGATCTTCTGGGAGGATTGGGATCATGTTGGGTACTGGCGCCCCAACAGCTCAGCCCTTCACTGTGTCCTCGGCTCCTTTCAGATGATGAATGAGACAGTCCTGGATGCACTTTCTGCTGACCATGTAGGGATGGGGACAGGGATGGAGATGAGAATGGGAATAGGAATAGGAATAGTGATGAGTATGGAAATGGAGATGTGGTGGGAACAAGGATGGGAGTGATAAAATGATGGGATGGGAATGGGGGAAGAGGTGGTTATGGAGATGGGGACAGGGATGGGGATGAGAAGAGGATGGAGATGGGGACAAAAAAAGGCTGGCAATGGGGATAGAGGTGGGGTTAGGGACAGGGCCTGGGACAGAGGTGGGATTAGGGACACATAGAGGGACAGCAATAGGGATGAGGAGGGAGTGGAGATGAGGATGGAGACAAGGATGGGGATAGGGACAGGGACAGAACTCACCTCAGAACATACTGTGCCAGCAGGTATTTCATGTTGCGATGCCTGGTGCTCTCATCCTCCCTGGAAATCTTCTGGGCCCACCACTGGCCACTGCTCACCTGCCTGCTTCTTGTCTGTTCGGTGGAGTTGGGCTGGCACAGGGAGCTGCAGGCCCCATGACACCATGTGTCTGTCACAGCCTGCTTGTTTGCCTGTGTGGTGCCTACACATTGCCAGACTCCTGGGTCAGCGATGTCTGGCACTGTTGCTTTGTCCCTGTGGCTGTTTTGAACTCCTTCATCTGCACTGACCTCTCTTGCTATTCCCAGTGTTTTTGGGATAAGGAAACTTGTGCTGGAGGTTTCCTCCTTCTCAGCTTTTTCGTCCTCTTCTGATTCCCTCTGCTCAGGCCAAAAGCCAACATTTTTGCAAGGGTCCTCACTGTGGAAGCTGACGGGGGTCTGTACCTCCCCACCCTTTCCCCCTTCACTTCTCCGAGCTGGAGCATCTGCAGCTGAGCAAGGTGCTGTGACTTCCATGTGCCCCTTCCTCTATGACAACATCCTGCTCTTCTACCTGGTGAGTCAGGGTGGCCCAGGGCAAGAGTCAGGTGCCCCCACTACACAGGTCCCAGAGGGCTCCCCGCTGATTCTCACCCTCCTCCCCGCAGCTCCTCTGCTGCTGCTGGTGTGACTGTGCCAGGAGGGAAGCTGAGGTTATGTACTGCCACTGCCTCCTCTTTGCCAAGTTTACTGGCTTCCTCTTCACATCCCACCTGCCTGAGTGCCTTATGCTGCTCTGACTGCATCAGTGAGCAGCAACGCTCAGTGCCCCTCACTGCTGCAGCTCCTGTCCCCTCACCCAAGAGCAGCCCCTTGCAGCAGGAGATGTACAAGGAGCCTCAGCAGCCATGGGTGATGGCTTCTCAGCCTGGCAGGACACAGCCATCAGCTTTTCCACATCTGTTCTGTGCTGGGCTCACCCTTGCAGCTGGAGGACATCCTCTGTGGTGTCTGCAGGCTTGGCTGTGGGACCACCACGATCCCAAGCGCCTTTGGCATTGCCAGTCTGGCCCTTGTGGGCAACACTGCCATCATCAGTGCCTTGACTGTGGCCTTGCCTCAGACCTCCAGTGGCTCTGGCTGCTCCCCGGGTGTCCCCACTGGGGCTGGACACTGGAGGGACCCGTGACACTATGTGTGAGGGGCTGGGATGCAGAGCCCGGGAGAACCCAGCATCCTGGCAGCCTCTTTGTGGTGGGTTCTGCTATTGGGTGTCTTGCAGTGTCCCTCTCCTGACTCCCTCTACACCCAGTCTGTGCCTTAGTTCTTCCAATGCAAACCAGTAGTGAATGAATGCAGTAGTGAATGCAAACCAGAATGAATTTGGGGCAGGGACAATGTGTCATCCTATGTGGGGACCCAGCAGTGTATGTATGTGTGTGTCAAGGTTAATGAGTAATTAATGTGGTTTGTGATGAAATTCCTGGGCAGGCCACAGGGCCCTGGGGTGCATGGAGCAGCTCTGCTGTTCCCCAATAACTCCACACTTGGGAGAAGCAGCTTTAAATTAAACTGGAATAATGATGGTGCAGCTCTGGGCTCGTCACTGCTGGGAGCAGATCTGGGGATGATAGCACTGATCCTCCTTGGAGCCTGGGGGGGCACAGGGAGGGAAATCAGGAGTCCTCAGCTGTGTGGGGTGGGGTGACATAGAGCACATCCACTGCAGCCTCCCACCTACCCATGCCCCAAGCTTGGGAAGGAACTGGCTCCACCATTTGCATTTATTTCTTTCCAGGGCTAACAGAAAGCACAAAAGAGTGAAGGTGTGTGTGTGGGGGGCTGCCACGGGTTTATGGGAGATCAGCCCCTGCCCCACAACACAGCAGGAGGTGGCTGGGGCTACACGAGGCCGTAATAGCGCCGATAAGCCTCCTGGAATCCAATCTGGTCAGCCAGCTCGTCACAGTCAGGGTTGAGCTCGCACACCTCGCGCTTGGCCTCCAGTGGGTCCCGCGGGGCTCCATAGACGCTGCTGGGGACAAATGGGGGACCCAGGGGGTGTTGGGGGTTCCCATGAGAGCTGGAGGTTGCTGGGAAGGGGCTGAGCCAGCAAGCCTCCCCTTATCTGGGGGCCATGATCCCTCACCCAACAGGACCAAGCACTACCTGTCATAGCCATAATTCCGCTTCTGTCTCTGCACCACCTCGGCGCTGGCACGTCTGGAGACAAAGGCTGCAGGGACAGCGTGGTGGGTTGGGGGGGCCATGTCCCCCTCTCCCCAGGGTAGCAGGGCCCGAGCAACTGCGGTCACTCACCTTCAGAGCTGGGCGAGTCGTTGGTGCTGGTGGAGCCATCAGCAGCTGTGAGTGACAGGGAGGCGTGGGTGGGCTCAGGAAGGCCTTGTGGGCTCTTGCTTTCACCGCACTCCTTTTGGAGCTCGGATCCCTCACTGAGACCCCCCCAATCTGCTGAAGGATATCCTGCTCCCTTATCTCTCTGTTGCAGCCCTGTGCCTCCCACCCCAAATTTTTCCCAGTCCCTTTGTTCACTCCAGAGCCTCTCCCAGGGCACAGAATCACCTTCATTGTCCCCATCAGCCCTGGATCCCCCCATACCTCTGCGGCAGAGGCCAACAGTGAGCAGAGCCAAGAGGGTCAGCAGGACGAGGGACCTCATGGTGCCTTCCTGTGCCGGGCTGAGTGCAGCCCTGGCTCCCTGGGTATCTTTATAGGGTCCCGTGGCCTTGGCAAGGGGGGGCATGGCCCCACCAAAGTTATTTCCAGCACATCCGCCATGGCTGGAGCTGCCAGCAGAGGTGGCAATTGTGGTTTGGGATGAACTTGGTTCCTCTATGCCCAGCCAGAGCCCACAAAGGCAGGAAAAAGTGGCCCTAGGCCAGGGGGAATTTGTTGGTGGACCCAGCCCTGCCAGCCTGGCAGCACCCAGTCCCCACTGGAATGGGTGATGGAGCAGTGGGGGCTCCTCACTGCACTCCCCAGTCACTCACTGCCTTGTCCCAGCTCCCACTGCTGGATCCCAGAATAGTCTTCTGTGACATGGGGAGACAGTCCTGCCAAAACCTGTGGGGTTTTCCTCCATGGGCAGGGCCAGCAGGAACTTTCTGGCCCACTTTTGGGGGGCCAGCACATGCTTCTTTTGTGGCATTGTTGCAGTGTGTCCCTGGAAGAGGGTGAGCAGGTGCCAATGCTCTCGGTCTCCACACAGCTCTTCCCTGCCACATGCCATGGGCAGATGCTGCGTGGCCAGGGCAGTCAGAGCCCCCAAATAACATTCCTCTTCCAGAACTGACCACTTTCTGATCCTATAAATCCCAATCCTGTCTTGAAAAGCGGAACTGGAGGCTTTGGAACAGAGGGCGGACAAAACTGCTGAACCAGAGCCTTTGTCAGACAAACCCATAAAGTACAGAGTACATGGTCCAAGTACGCAGCAGGAGCCAAGCTGGGAACAACAGCCCCAATTTATTGAGATTCCAGCACAGCAAGGGGAGGCAGAGGGGAAACTGTTGCAGCCACTCTGCCGCGGGCTCTAATTGCAAGCAGAGGTTGTTTGGGGTGTGGTGCAAGCAGCCACTGCTGCTCCCCAGTTTGTAACAGGGCATGCCATCTCCCTGGGGTAGAGACCACAGACCTGCTGTCCTCAGTTGCTGTTAGACTCTGAACCTCTCTCAGTCCTCATCAGGTGCAGGGGGACTCTCCTCATTCGCTGCCCAGCCCCAAGGAACAACCTGTACATGCTGGAGGCATTGATGGCACTCTGCCAGGGAGATCCTGGAAACCTTTGCTTCTCCAGCCCGCAAACTTCCAATGAGGCAGTAACAGACAACAGTGGGTGGGGAAAACCAGTCTGGTTCTAGAAAGTTCCCCAGAAAAACATTAAATCCCTGTGCCACAAGCCCACAAAGTGGGAGCTGTTCCAACCTCTGCACAGACCCCCGG
Organism: Pycnonotus jocosus; assembly: GCA_013400435.1. Classification (NCBI taxonomy): domain Eukaryota; kingdom Metazoa; phylum Chordata; class Aves; order Passeriformes; family Pycnonotidae; genus Pycnonotus; species Pycnonotus jocosus. Next base: position 384,425 of record VWYP01013758.1, on the reverse strand, counting down.
ATACCTCAGGCTGCTGGGAGGGGACCAGGGCTAGAAAATAACTTGGAGAACAGAATGAATTGTAACGAGGAACTTGGTGCAGCAGCTGCTGCCACATCTGCAGTGGGCAGCAGTTTGAACACATGAAAACGGAATAAACTTGCAAATACAGGCAGGAGCATTGACTGTGACCCACTCAGATGTGTGTGCTCCCGCTCGTGGGCTCCTCAGGCCTGGGCACAGCCTGGCTTGGGGCTTAAGGCACTGAATTTTGTCTAACACACAGCTAAAACAGCTACAAAAACCCAAATGTGGCTTTAGAAACTGGAACCAGGCCTGTCATAGCACTGAGTGGAGCAGATGAGAGCACAGACACACTTTCTGACACTCCTCTCTGAGTAGGAAATAGGGAACTGACATCTATTTCCAAAAATCCCATTTTTTTTTGTTTCTGCACCAAATCTGATCAAATTGTGCCAGTCCAGCATGCATTTCAGTCCCTCTGCAGTCTCCAGTGGCCTGATGGGGTGATTCTCAGTTTGGGTTCTGCATACACCTTGTCCCATCAGTGTTTTGGGACAATGAATTGTCTCAGCAGAGCCTGTGGGACATCCTGCAGCCTCACTGGGGCTCCTGGAGTGTCATGATGAGTTCTTGTTGCTCTTTACTGATTGCCTGGAAGGAAGATGACCCACAGACCTCAGCATGATGCTTCTCCCACCCTGCCACACTCAGGGCAGAATGTGGGCTGAGCGTGCCACACACTGCTGTCGCCTCCATGCGCAGAACATAACCCCCTTATCTCCCCTGGGACCATCCCACATCCCACCCACTGCACAGGGAAAAGCATCTAAGACCTCCAGAGAAAATGTCCACATCTAAACTTTCAGCAGGCCTTGGCTGCTGAGGAGGACTTGGAGAAGTGGAGGGTTTGAAAGTCATTCCAGGCCCCACTGAGCCCCACTCCAGCAGGTGCTGCAAGGAGTTTGGTTTGATCTGTTTTTACCTGCCAGGCCTGTTGGCGTGCCTGGATCAGCTGCTGCAGCTCTGCAATCCTGTCCCTTCCCATCAGCACGGACTCAGCCACCTTCCTGTTCTCTTCCTCCTTCTCCTTGAGAACTCTGCGCAGGTGGGAGCGGTGCTTCAGGAGATAGGGCACCATGGCGCTGCGGACATCCTGCTCTGGGATCCCACTGGGCCGCCTGGGCACACAGCAGCACATGAGGCAGCCACAGAGCAGCAATCCTGCCCGGCATTAGTCCCACACAGCCCAGCTGGATGCTGAACTGCTGCCAGGTGGGATCAGCTCTGTGGTTCCCAGTTTCCTCTGGCACAGGGAACTGAGGACAGCCAGAGCAGGGACCCCAGTGCAGAGCCCCACTGGAGGGAAGGGAGCCCTTCCCCAAGCCTGGCCCTAAGTGGATGCTTGGAGCAGGCAGGATGTCATTCACCCCCTCAGCACAGAAACACAAAATCTTGTGTTTTTAGTTACAATCCCCAGTCTGTGTCCCAGACAGCCAAATGGCACCTGCAGTATCTGCTGAGGCCCCAAGCCAGGGACACAAAAAGCACCCAGGGGAGCTCTGCTGTTGGACAGGTGCTGTACCCAAAACATCCCATCAGCCCTTTGCATTGGTCAGAATTGACTTGTTCCCTCACCTCAGTCGCACTGACCTCCCTGCACTAAGGAAGTGAATGGAAATGGATCCTGGACCCAGAGAAGCACAGATTAAACTGATTTTTGTGTGTTTTAGGCCCAGTGACATTTCTGTAAAGACACAGCAGCCTTCAGACCCTCCCTTGTAGCATGAGGCCAACAGGACACCCAAACATTGCCCAGGAACTGCCTGTTGCCCTTGTGGGAACATGATCCCCACCCCTGGCCATCCATACCACGCTGGCTCTTCCCGGTCCTTTGCCTCCTCCACGATCTTATCCAGTGAACTAAAGAGTTCCTCCAGATTCCCTTCATTTTTCACCTCCTGGATCTCCTCCTATGAAGGAAGGACACAAAGTGAACAAATACGGGCACTGCTCTGCTTGTGAGCCTTTGCTGGTGATATAATCAGGGAATTGTTCGGGTTCAAAGGAACCTTAAAGCACATCTCGTTCCACCTTCCACTAGACCATGTTGCTCCAAGCCCTGTCCTTAACTGTCCAACCTGGCCTTAAACTCTTTCAGGGATGGGGCAGGCACAGCTTCTCTGGGCACTTTGTGCCAGGGCCTCACCACCCTTTCAGGGAAGAATTTCTTCCCAATATCCCACCTAACCCTGTCCTCTGGCAGTGGGAAACCACTCCCCCTTGTCCTGTCCCTACATCCCTTATCCAAAGTCCTTCCAGCTTTGTCCTGGATGAAGGGCCAACACTCTGGGAATCACCATCCCTGGGGGTATTTAACGGATGTGTGGATGTGGCACCTAGGGACACAGTTTAGCGGTGGCCTTGGCAGTGCTGGGGAAATGCCTGGACTTGACAGTCCTAGTGGTTTTCCAACCTGAATGTTCCTACAGTTTTTCCTGGGGAAGACAACTCTCGAGAGCAGCCTCAGCTTTCTTTTTGTCTTTTGCCATTTAGGAAGCACATTTGCTGCCCTTAATATCAACCTGTTTATCACTTTTTCACAGGGATTTGAATCCCCTTTTGGACGCTCCAAGGCCCTCCTAGCTCCCCAGGCACCCGGGTCGATCCCCCGTTCACCTTTATGGACGCCTGTAGCTGGGAGATGAACTGATCGTAAATGCTCCTGGTCAGCTGGGGCTGCAGCTTGTAGAAGCAGCGGTAGCAGTTGACAAACCTCTGGTAGCTGCAAGACCGATTGTGGGGGGAAAAGGGCAGGATCAGGACTGGGGTCACGGTGGGGCCGGGGTCAGGGTGAGGGCCATTCCCGGGGATCCGGGTAGGCCCAGGGTCATGGCACGGTCGGGACCGGGGTCCCTCCCCGCCCCGCGCGACCCCGCTCCCGCCTCACCTCCCGGCGGCCACCACCTTCTCCAGGAATGTGTCTACCACGGTGGTGAACACCTGGGTGCGGCCCGGGGCCGCCACCAGGGCGGGGCCGCCACCGCCATCAGCATCCCCGTGCTCCGCCACCTCCGCGCCGCCATCGCCGNCAAGCGCGGGAAGAGAGCGCGGGAAGAGAGCGCGGCCCGGGCGGGTGGTGCCGCTCGGCGGGGCCGCCCCCGGCCCGGCCCCTGCCGCTTCCAGCCCAAAACGCCAGAAAAACCACCGCGATAGGAAGATGCTGCCTCCCAGCGCGGGGCTGCGCCCGGCCCTGGAACGACGCAGCGTGACAAACCGTCCCTCTCTTCCCCAGTCCCCGTGGAAATGCCCGCCCTGCCCGCCAGCGACTGGGGCTCTCGATCGTTTAGTGAAATAAAACGATGAAGTCTGAAGAATTCAACGAGGAAAGAAGCAGCAAAGTTCAGCTCGGTTAGAGAATAAATAAAGGGACATTTCCCATGTAGCAGCCAACCAAGACCCAGCCCGAGTCCTCAGGGAGGCTCTGGGTCACAGCTGCTTCCAGGCACTCTACGTGCTCCAGCTGGTTTTCCCCGGCTCGTTCAGCCACTGAGCAGCCACTTGTCACTGCGTTCTCAGGCAGCTCACGTCCCTCTCCTAGTCTAGAGGCAGAGGGTAAAACCCTTTCTCTGACACGAAAAAAAGCAACAGCCTCTCCTGGCACAAAGACTCGTGTGCTTTTAAACACAGGCACCAAACTGAAGGTCTCTCACGTTTATTAGTTGGCAAGAACGTTGCTGGTTACGAGAGGAACATTAAGTTTAACAGTGCCTCCCCACACTGGTGCTGCTACCCCTCCATGCCGCACACTGGGACTGGCTCTGCTGCACTTGGCAGAGGTCGATTGTTATTGTTTCTGTTAGTATGAGCGTTACTGCTGCCTTTCGATTTGAGGTGCTGTTGTTCTGCTTTTCAGAGCAGGTGCAGAAGCTGCTTGGTGCTCCAACAACTCCACCAGTGGCTTCAGCATCCACTGCCTTTCTGAGCACTGCAAGAAACAAAAATGGGATGAAGAGGGCTTTGATGACCCACCTGCAGCCCCATTACAGCACTGCACCTTAGAATCAAGCTCTGCCCTTAGCAGAGAAGCCTCTCCCACCTCTGCAGCAGCTTCAGCACTCTCCATCTCCAGCAGACATGGTGGCATGTCCAGTGCCTGCTGGGCAGGGACAACATTGGGATGAAGGGCAGAGCCACACTTGATGAGTCCCCTTGGGAAGAGACAGCAAAGTGTAGCCCAGCAACAGCCACAGGTTGGCAGGGTTAACATCTCGAACAAAGTTCCTGGTTATGGTAGAAGGGGAATGGAGATGGTGCACTCTGTTGTCTGAAGGTGCATCCTGATTCCCCCCAGATGTGGCTAAACCGGGACAAATACCACGTGTGGGCTGGCAGGATGAAAGGCAAATCTCAACCACCAAGAGCAGCAGAATACAGTCAAACAAACCCTTCCCTCCCCCTCCCCAAAAAGCAGCCTCTGGTTTCATCCCCCTGAAGTTTTCACCTGGTAAAATACACAGACCATAGCTCAGGCTTCTGATCCAGCAATTGTGCAAAACATTATCCTCGCCCTTTCCAAACTGGATGAGCAGAATTTAAACTCATGAAGTGAACCACCACTTCTTATTCAATATGAACATGCCTGTCAGGTTTGAACCAGATCAAAAGCCAGGACAAGGTTTTTCCTTCCCCACCTCCCATCTAATTGTAGCTCAAACCCCATTCACTTCTCATTCAGCTGCCAGCAGCACCTCAATTGGACACTTCCAAACTGCATTTCTGGGCTTAAACTAACTAAGGTGGGAAGTGACCACAGCCACTCTGAACATGCAGGATTGACACACTGAACAAGGCCACAGGACAATCATTCAGTTTCCCAGAAATCAGAATAAGCTTCCCTTAAAAAAAAAAAAAATTAAATTACAACAGATTAAAAACACAGGTTAGGTGTCAAAACCGCCGTCAGCTAATTCCAAACAGCCAGCTCAGCTCCTGACTTGCTATCAGCCAGCTTGCTGCTTGGAGGATGAGAGACAGGGAACATTTCCAAGAATATACAAAACAAGTATGTAGATCTATTCAAAACACAGGAAATCAGGTCTGAAGTGGTTCCAGGTTACTCCTGTAACTCTCACATCTTCTAGAAATAAATGCAGGTAATTGGAGAAAGTCACTTTTCTGTTTTCTGCATCCAGCTTCTTACAGCACAACTGCCACTCAGACATTCCACCAAAGGGTCCTGCTGCAGGCTGTGAGACTCCTCTCCTTGAAGTTTGGCAAAGACGAAAATAATTTAAAGTGAATAAACTGGCTTTTTGCTTAAGCCAGTAAGTTTTTAATTTAAGAAGGAAGGAATTAATAATTTGCCAGGATGCATTCACACACCTGGAATGGACTGTCCCAGGCAAACCGCACTTCCAAAGGTCACAGTTTAAGCAAAACCAGCAGCAGACCATTGTATGACACTCAAATCTGAAGAGGTGAAGTGCAGTTACTTTTGCCTTGTGCTGTGAAACCAGCCAGAGACAAAGGCACAGCAACTGTGTCGCATCCCAGGCTCTCCCCTGCAACAGTCCAAACTCAGAGGGTTCACAGGAAGGTTCTCCTCCACCAGCTGTCTCTACCAGTGCCTTGAGTCCACCAGCTCTGGGCGCAGGCTCAGCTTCTTCAGCGTTTCATACCCCACCACAATGACGATGGTGGAAGGAGTGGCTGAAATGATGCGGGCAGAGAGGCCTTTAGTCAGCCCCCAGGGACCTTCCTCTGCAATGAGCTGTTTGAAGGTGAGAATGATGGAGCTCTTGCCTTCCACCTGCAATGCCAGAACAAACATTGACAGAGCTGCCAGACTCCATGCTCTGGGGCTCTGCAGCAACTGAACACTCTGGAGACAACAGATCAGCCAGTCCAACAGCCTTGATCTGGTCTCCAGAACTCCCTGAGGAGGGGAGCAAAAAAGGTGCAAAGTCTTAAGGAGGCAGCAGGAAGCACTTCTCCCTTTCTGAAGGGAAAGACTGTCTGAGCAGGCCAGGCCGGCACTGCCAGCCTTGCTCCCTGGGCTCCTCTTGCTAATGCTGAGGGCTAATTAAGTAGCTGCTACCCAGGATGAAAGGCCCAGGGAGAGCAGGGAAGCAGCTCAACCTGACACCACAGAGATCAGAGAGCTGAGGCTGAACCCCACCCCACACTGTGCTAAGCACGCTGAGCTCTTACCTGGACCCGAGCCCTCACCACATCCATGGGGTTGGTGAGCGTGGAAGCTGTTGCAGCTGCAAGTGGCCCTGATATTGCTTGCAGAAGGAGGTGGGGACAGTCTTTAGGAGTCAAACTTGAAAGCTGTTCTGGGAACAGGAGAGAGAGAGCAAAGTTTCAAACCTTCAGTGGCTCCTTATCATTACCTTAACTCAAGCCCCTAACTCCAACTGATTTGCAGTGGGCAGAATCCCTGATTTACAGCCTACCAGCTCCTCCCAGAGAATCTCAAAGTGGTGCTTCCTACACCAGCCAGAAAGCTGGCAGGGGAGCAGGACTCATCACACTGGTGGCTCCGGGACACTCCCCATGCTTTGTCCCAGAGCCTCCCATCAGCTGCCGCACTGGCTCCCAGGCCTGTGGGGCAAACTGGACAGAATGAGCTTCCATGTCCCCAAAACACGGCATGAAAATATCCACTCACTTTAGAAGGTGGGGGAAGCCTTAAGATAAGGCTCTATTGGAAGGTATCTGCAGAGGTTTGCACAGAAAGCTGTCACTACTGGGCACACTGTCCAAGAGATACCCAAGTATCCCACTATGGATGCCTAAGGAGAAAAGCACCATGTAGTGCTCATCTCAAATTTCCTCACTCTGCTGCAGCTGCCTGGTGAATAGGATTTGAAGATCCCACACTTTTATTGGTTAAAGTTGGACAGAAGACTGTTCAAAAGCCCCATTTTTTTTGGATGATGAGGAAGATTGGCAGGAGGGAAGGAAGTGGCTCTGTTTGAGACCTCAAACATTGATTACAATCAGAGCCAGAAGTGTCCTTTGAACCTGAGGAGGGTTCAGTGACCCCTGTTGCTGCTCCAGGGACAGAGGACTGGGAAATGCAGCCAAAGCAAAGATTCATTGACAGCTGGGACTTATGTTTCCCATCATGTCAATTTCCACTGAGAAGATAGGGAAAGAGCAAGGACCTGGAAGCTGAGAGCTCTGGTCTTGTTCTTAAATGCCCTCCTTTGAGCCCTTTTGGCATGAAAATCTTACAGTTAATACAGTGGGTTTTGGTCTTAAAACTGTTGACATGGAGACTGATGGGAGCTCCCACAAAGTACAGACCAACATGCCAAGCTGCCACTGCCATTTAAATATAGCCCGGATGCAGAACCAATGCTTCATCTAGCTACCAGAACTCTGGAAATCAAACAGGACTTTTGAGACATCTGGATTTTGAAGAACAGGTGACCTCCAAGATGTACTGTAAGCCCAGTACAGCAAAACCCAAACTGCTCATTACCATCACCTTTTGACAGAAATTAGGTAACTGGATACCTAAAAACCATGTGCAAACTTGCACGGTAGAAACCTAAAAGATCATCAGAGGTGGAAATAAACCTTAGCTGGCCAATACCTTTAGCCTTTGTAAACACCCTAAGGAGTACGAGAACTGAGCTAGGGAGAAGGAACAGTCTACTGAGTGCATCTACTCAGTGCCAATTTTAAAGTTGCCAAAACTGAAGCAACACCTGACAGAAACCCAGGGGAGATTTGGCCCTTGTCTCTGCCTGTTTGGTTTCACCATGAGATTCATGGCTCTAAAAGTCCCTTTGCCATATATGAAATTCTTGAGTCCACATGAACTGAAAGATGAGCTACACTTACATGGTAGCTCCAAAACTCTGCCCAACAAAAGAGCCTTCCTCACTCCCATGGAGAAGGCGTTATATGGGATTAGTGGAAGAGAAAGTTAAAGCAGACACATAAAGCTTCATTTGCCTAGAGCCATCCAGTTTGAAGTCCTATAGCACTTGGACCCCTTGTTCTGCATTGAAACAATGCTGCTCTGTTAAACTTCGACCCAACACCTGCAGGATTCCTACACAACCAGATACAACTCCTTAGTTCAGGACAGATTCTGCTCCCACCCCCACAGAGAAAGCGAATCACGCTGGATCCACAGTGTCAAGAGACAATCTGAGGGGCTTCTGTGTGTCTGGGGATAAGATACGTTTCAAGCCTCCTTTCACTTACCAGCATAGAAGTGGTAGAAGGGCCACCAGACTGCACTGTTGGGAATATAAGTGAGCAGCGAGGCCACATAACCCCTGTAGAAGCCTCTAAAACCGTCAGCCTTGAAAATCTGTACAATTATGTCCTTGGTTTGGCCAAAGACCAGCAGACGTTTGCCATCTTGGTTCTGCACTTTGAACCTGCCCATGCTTTCCCCCTTCCTCTGCATCATGAGGTGCTGGGAGATGACATCAATGGGCACTGTGATGCTTTGGGCCACCAGGGAGGCTGAGCCACCGGCCACCAGAGACTTCACAGCATTGTTGTTGTTGTACCGTGACACGTACTTCCGAGTGAGCTCATACGTTGTCACGTAGCACTGTCCCGAAATCAGGGTGAAGGTGTTGACCAAAAAGCCACGGTACAGCCCAGCTGCCCCTTCTGTCCGCATGATTTTCACAAAGGCATCAAAAGTCCCGTTGTACAGGCTCTTCCCCTTCTGAACCTGCAACCGTGTCCGGATGAGCGTGAAGGGGTAAACGCTCACCCGGATCATCATAGTCATGCAAATCCCAAACACGTAGAATTTCCTTTTGTCCAGGTGCTCCCACTCAATGATGGGGATGTTGCGTTTGTCCTCCATGGCTCCTTGGGGTCAGGCAGGAGAGGTCCAGATCTCCCTCAAAGGTACAGAGCAGATCCAGGCCCAGCCTTCCAGCCTTGACCAACCAGACTGCAAGTGCTGGCACCTGAAATGAGAGACCCCTTGGGTAGAAGACAAAGCCCCATGCACTACAGCCACACACATCACTTCAAACTTTGCTAACTCTCCTCTAGCACACAGAAAGCCCTTGCACAGCTTTGTGCCAGCTGAGCAGAGGGACTGTAATCTCCAGAGGCAGGGTGCTACCATGTAGCTGATGGTGACACCTTCTGATGTCACTGTGGCTGTTTTCTGAGTTCCAGCAGCAGCTGGCACATGTGGCAGCTCTCACCACAGCTCAGACTGCTCTGTGGAAAAGCAAAGCTCCCATGCTTTGGGAAGCAGGCTGAGAGCCTGCAGATGAGCACCACTCCAGCAGCACACACACCTTTTAACGGACAGACAAGATCACGGATGGCCAACCAAAGCAGCTCCTCCCCAGTCATTCCAGGTCTGTGATGCTCCCAGGTGTCAGGACATCACTTTTCAGTTCCAGGATCTGTACAAAGAACAAAGTGACAAGTCTTTTTGTGTTCCTAGATTCCCTGCACTAATTAGACAAATTTCTTTGGGCACTTCCATTCTTATCTTCCTAAAGCTGGAGAGTGATGACAAGGTGTAAAGGAAAAACAATGGGAAAACAAGGCAAAACAGCCACATAGAGTTTCCACATTGATTACCAAGACCCTGAAAAGAAAGGGTTAAATCATAGCCCAGGATCTCTCTGTTGAGCTGCTTGTCAGCTACATGAGCAAAGTTCACCCTCCCTTCCAACGCTCCATCAATAATCCCCCTTCCACTGCTGGCTGTGCTCAGAGCACCAGCAATGGGGAGGATAAGGAGCTACTTCAGCCTCTCCCCAGACTCCATGCTGCAGCTCATCACCATGAGCTCATGTCCCAGCAGGCACCAACTGCTTCTCCACAGCCAGGCTCCGGTACTTTCAGCTGCTGTAACTAATAAATTAACTTGCTGCACAATTAACGAACCTTGGGCTAAGGGAATCTAGACACAGGGCCAGGCAACAAGAGAAGGGCAGCTCAGAGATTCACCCAATGCAACGTGGACCATTTCACTGCCTGTAAGGACTGACTTTCCACATGAAATTAAAAATAATCCCGGGATGTTTGGGCAGCTGAACTTTTGGGAAAGGTTTGACTGCAGCTGGATCATAACTTGTATTCCAGGCACTCGCAAATGGGTACTGGAAGCGTGTGCCAGGCTCAAGCTGAACTGCTGGAGAGCAGAGCTAGAGCAAGAAGCAGGAACAGGAACAAGGGAGCTAAAACCTGAGATCTGAAAACAGATACACTAAGTGACAGCTGAAAGGGACAGGCAGTGATCACCACACACCAGTTTGGGGGCACTTTACATTATCAAGCCACAACATTAGTGCCTGAAAGAGCTCCAAGGGAGGGGGACTTGGGACAAGCACCTGGAGTGACAGGACAGGTGGAATGGCTTCCCACTGACCAAGAGCAGGATTAAATGAGATATTGGGAAGAAATCGTTCCCTATCAGGCTGGTGAGGCCCTGGCACAGGGTGCCCAGAGAAGCTGTGGCTGCCCCATTTCTGGCAGTGCCCAAGGCCAGGTTGGACACGCTTGGAGCAACCTGGGATAGTGGAAGGTGTCCCTGTCCATGGCAGGGAGCGGGATGTTATGGGCTTTAAGGTCCCTTTCAACCCAATCCAATCTGTAATTCTTGGGAAAATGTCTTAACACTTCAGAGTTCATGAAGAACTCACACAGGGCACAGACATTCTGTTAGAAACACAGTAACAAAACAACTGGAAGTTGTTTACCTCTAGCACAGAGAAGAAACTACAGTTATGAAATTGTGGCAGATCAGGGGTGGGTGTCCCATTAAGTGACCATTTCGTCGTCCATTGGCCAACAAAATATTTGCTGAACAGGAGCAAACAGCATTACAGGCTAGCACAGCTCCTGCAGATGGACAGGGGAGTTAAAAATACCCAAGGGCACCTGGATCCAACATTTTTACCATCGTTAAGAGTGTACACTTCACCCTCCCATGCAACTACCTTGGCAGTTAAGGCACAACAAACACCACAGCCTGGCTAAACAAAGCCTGGATTGCTTTAGTTAGAGCTAATACTGCCATGATTTGACACACAAAGCTTCCTGCACAGGAATTATCTGCACACAGCACCTATGAAAACATTAGTTGGTTCTTTTTAGGCGTTCCACTAGCTTAATATTTTATTTAAAAAAATAAAATAGAGTTTAGGCAATATGATTCCCTGGTGAAGCCTGAGGGTTTAGTCCATACTCCAAATTCCTCTGCCATCCCGGAATGGAATTGAGCTCCTCGGAAAGGAAAGGGCTGACTGCAAAAAACATTCTCATTACTGCAATATGGAAAACAAAATAATAATAATAATAAAAAGTAAATAAAGATCAAGGATACTTTATTATTATATGTGCTCTAGTGCTTTGGGTTTAGAATTTCAGCCACAACTTCTTGAGGAAGCAGCTGTACTTCCTCTGGACGCTCACCAATAACTCCTCTCATTAGGAATCCGAATTAGACAAAGTCACTTTAACCCTATGGCTCTGAGGCACTCAAAGTTCCTCTTGTGTGGAAGAAGGAAGGGATCCTGGCAGCTCCAGGGATGACTAGCATGGCTGCAATTCTTACTTTGCCAACATAAAGAGTTTTGCTTAGAGCATTTAATCTAAATCCAGATATTTAGACCAAGGCTTTGCTCAGGACAGGGATCCTGTCACACTCATTAAGCAACTCTTCAATGATCTTTCAAGTAATTTTAGGGAGACTGATATAAAAGGAATGGCTACGTCTCCTAAGAATTGACCTGCCCTCCAAAACAAAGTACAAGCACACCACAGCTCACATAACCCCAAACTCTGGAGCAGCTTCCGTGCCAAAACCATCCCTCAGTGGCTCCTTCCCACCATGCACAAAACAGCATTTCTTGAACTTCTGCCTGGAAATCCAAGCAGGGGATACCAAGCAGGATGTCCCTGCTCCTGCTCTCTTGTCTGGGCACAGCCTCAGTCTGCTATACACAGAACTCAATTTAGTATAAACCCCTCCTAGTTTGCGTCCTTTCAATGCCATCCTGTCAGTCTGGTTCCCAAACCGCTCTTTGTTGCAGCTGGAGCTAAAGATGATTCTCTGGCAAACACAGCCAGGGCCTTTGTGTGCCCCGGCCAGGGATGTGTAGTGCCCAGCATGCTAATGCCTCAGCACCCGCCTGGGAAGCATCCGGAGTCAGCACTGAGACTGCCTGGCATCTCCTTCAGCAAAGAATCACAGAATAGTCTGAGTTGGACGGGACCCAGAAGGGCCATCGAGTCCAGCTCTTGAGTGAATGGCCCATTCGGGGATCGAACCTTGACCTTAGTGTTATCAGCACCATACCCAACTCACCGAGATAAACCAATCCACTGTTTGCTCCTTAAATTCACCCCACGGTGGGAGCGGATACAAACCCGTAAGGGAGTCCTGGCTATAAGGCCAGGCCCGCTGACAACCCGCAGCTCTCCGGAGCAGCTGTCGCTCTGTAACCGATGTGGCAGCGGCACTCTGATGACAGCACTTCTCTCCCCAGCCCCCCCAGCCCCGCGAGCGGGAGCCCCCCACCCGCCTACCCCCCGAGCGAAACCACCCACTCTGATCCCCGGTCCACAAAAGCTCGGCCGTGCTCTGAGGCCGCGAACAGCAGCAGAGCTCGGGCCGGGATCCGCCCAAGGTCACTGCCGGGCCAGACGCGTCCCCAGCACCGCGGCTCCGTGTCGCGGGAGTGTCTCACCCACTGTCTCCAAACCAGCTTAACCCCTGCAGCCCCGGGGGACTTGCGGCCACTTCCCCGCCCACCCCGGGGAGGACTTCGGCCTCCACCACGGGGAGGGTCCCTGGACTATCCAGCTTTTTTCCCTGCGGCCGTTCAAAGTCCTCTCCCGCCTGCCCCGGGAGGGCTCCGGGCTCCGGGCCCTTCCCTGTCT